>LR738714.1:883697934-883708296 GCA_902687465.1 Secale cereale | reverse complement strand
ACAACAAACCCGGACCCTCCTTGAGTGAACTATAATTACTCCACGACCGAACCACTAGGACCATTAGCCCATTTCATCCGGCCCAGTCTCCCGTGCAACTTGGTTGCTTCTGCTTTCTTCGCTCTTCTTTAGGAGTCCTCTGAAATCAATAGTTAAGGGGTACCTCTTACAAAGGTCACTTCCATCTCCTTTGATGATGACAAGTGGCACATCGAATGAGCGCCACTTGTCATAACCTGAGAGTTTTGGTGGGATTTCTTCCCATGGACATGAGGATGGTTAGGTTTGTTTGTGCTTTTTTTGTAGATCCATTTTTTAAAATGATTTATCTCTTTAATCATGCGTTCAGATCATGAACCGTTT
Organism: Secale cereale; assembly: GCA_902687465.1. Taxonomy (NCBI): domain Eukaryota; kingdom Viridiplantae; phylum Streptophyta; class Magnoliopsida; order Poales; family Poaceae; genus Secale; species Secale cereale. The sequence goes on along the minus strand of LR738714.1, from coordinate 883,707,933 downwards.
TCACCGTTGCGTTCCACGCATCGAGATCTTCGAAACTAGATCCAATGTTAATAGGTTTTGAAGAACTTTTTTTCGGGCAAAAATTGTTCTCGCAAAGTGAACTAACATGTGCTTTCAAATTGTACTAACAAGTGCTCCCAAGTGAAACAAACTTGTGCTCTCACGCGGGGTGAAGCAAAACTATGCTTCCTCACGCAGCACAGTTGTGCTCCCCTTCCCAAGTAAACTAATTTGTGCTTCCCGCGCAGGGTGAAGCATGTGGAGCACAGCACAGCACAGAACACCCGTGCTTCCGCGTGAAGCACACATGTGCTGCACGCGGAAGCACACCTGTGCTCCAGCATGAAGCACACATGGGAGAACAACACATCCACGCTCTTGACAGGCGAAAATAAATTAAAAACCTGGGAAACAAAAAAATAACCAAAAAAAGGGGAAAACAAAAAAAACCAGTAAAAATCCAAAAAAATAAAAAAAGGGAAATAACCGCCCGGTGGAGAAAGCGTCCCGCGCGTGACACGTAGTGGTGCTGGGGCGCACCACGTCGAGTGCTGGAGCGCTCCCACAAGTGACCTCTGCGATGCCCACCTAGAGGATACCCTCTGACTAGTTGCTCCCAGAGTCCTCCTATTCCGCGAGGTAACCGTCGTCTCCTTCTTCCCCCCGTCACCGCCGTCCTCAATGTCTCCTCTCGTCACCGCCACCATACACCTCGAAGACCCGTCAGCCGGCACCGGCCGAAACGCCGGTCCTACCACCCGCGGCCGGCGTCGCTGCCGCGCCGCCTCGCCTCCCCTCCCCTCCCTGCCCTCGCCGCCGCCTCCGCCGCCCCGGCCTTCCCTCTCATCCCCTCCCCCCTCTTTGACGCTGGAGACCCGCACCCGCACCTGCACCAAACCCCCTCATGTTTTGTCCTCGCCTCCACCGGCGCCGCCGTGTCACCGGAGCGGTCCCATCATCGCTTGCACCTGTGCCGCCGCGTCGTCGCCAGCTCAGACTCGGTGCTTCGCCGTCCGTCCACCACCACCTACGCCTTGCCGCCGTCTCGCTGCCGTCACTCCACCTCCGCCTCACCGCCATCGCTCGAGCTTCTTGGGCCGGGCCCAGGACGACGCACGGTGCACGCGGCGTGGGCGTTTGCTAGCTATTCCGCGCGGAATAGGATTTCCCCCTCTTCAGCGTGTCCTGTGGCAGGAACCACAAATGCCAGCACCGTAACATGATAGTAGACTCACATTGCATTCTTATTATTCTGTCCGGTTTTACACCATATGAACTCAAGCTGAGGCAAACGAATTCAAGCACACAAGCACAACCAGGTCGGTTCCTGCCGGGTTTCATACTTGAGCTGTTCTTATGGCAATAAATAGCAGAGCTCCTGCTGTTTCGTAAGAAATACGCCTACGTGTTTGAGATACCCTTTTTTAGGGCCATAAATAGCAGAGCTCCCGCTGCTTCGTAAATAGAAAAGAAAAACCGATAACTGAGGAGGCAATCAGTAAACCAAGTCGGCTGTTGCAAGCATTAACCTGTGTTCCACCAGTTGTTCCCTTTCTTCTGTGGATTCGTCTTTAATTTTGCCTATGAGCAGAAAAACACAAAAAAGATAAAGTAACCTAACCAACGTATGAAGACTTATTGTCAGAGAACAATTCTCAAAGCATATGTGTTGTTTACTATGTTCATAAATGTTATCCATCAATACTGACACTTCAGTTGTGTTAGGGAAAATACTGAAACTTTAGTGTTTTCAAACTAACCTCAGTTTGGGCGAGCTCAGCCATCTTCATAATACGTTTGCTCTGCAAACACAAAAAAATTAAGCAGCTCTCAAGACCTTTTGTATATATACGTGTACCATTCATGGACATTGCAAATGAAATTGCAATGCAGGTCAACTTCGAATCTACGCTAGAATGGTATGGAGATAAAGAATTAGCTGACCTTGATAACTGTCAAAGCGTCTGTAACAATTTCCTCGAAACGCGTTAGCTCAGCCATGCTCATCTCTTTAACATCTAGTTCCAGGGCCCTGAAATTAGACAGTGTGTAATGCAAATTATATCATCTTAGGCACAGCATCGATGAGTGTATGGATGTGTGATCAGGGATTACATTTGAGCGAAGTTATTTAGTTCAGATACTGAATCCGGAACTGGCTGCTCATTCAGATCAAGCTGTCCAAAGAATCGAAAGAGCCGGTTAATTTTTCTTTACATGGTTGTTCCTTCTTAATTGTGACATATGATCATGGAACTTGCTAGTTGCTAGAGGACCCAGCCATGCATGCATCCATTGCGACAGTGCAGGTATGTTGGTTGGATACCAACTTTTACCAGCATTCTCTACCGCAGCTGGCTACCTAGCTAATTAGCCAGCGAAATAAACCTATCCAAGTTTGAATTCAAGCACGTAAATTTTGACGCCAGCTGGTTCTGGATTTCAAATGCAAGAAATTCCTGTTAACTTCAAGATTGATGACGACCGCCGATAAACGTCAATCTCCATGATACCTTTTTTTTCCACAGTCATTTTTCCCTCGTCATGTGGTTAATTGAAGCTAGAAGCAGAATCTACAACTAAAACCGGAAGCTTATTCTCCTGGAAGGATACTTGGCTTAAAAGAGAAACCTTCTCTATGACCTTTTCGTTGCCATATCTGTATTGACTTATTCTTTCTTTACTCTTGGGTTTAGTTTCACTTTTGGAAGATGGTTATTTGCTTCTTAACAACGTAATTATTTGGGATGGAAATAGAGAGGCTGATTTTCGGCTGACTCATTCCCTAGATCTTGATAGTGTCATTTGGGCCATAAACAAAACAAGCGTGTTTACCTCTAAGGCTCAGTTTCTGGTTGCTGAACTGTGTTGTGATGTGCTTACTTTTTTACCGGAAAACTGTAGGTGAGGCCCGACAGTAAATTTTATTAAACAAAGAACATATGTACAAGGAGATAGGGAATGTACAAAGAGGGGGTATGTACAACGAGAGAGAAGGAGGCACAGGGAGAAAGAGAAGGGGAGACTAGACTAGGGAGCTGAGCCATCCACCTAAAACCTCAGCCTTTTCTACTGACATCCTGAAAGGGAGAAAGTGACGTTCTCTTGGAACGAAGAGTCGACATTCTCGTTGTAATGTTTGTTAGGGTAATCCTTGTCCTGTAGCAGCAGCCCTTTAGGATATTTCGGTCTTAGATGACTTAGTAGTTAAGGAAAATTGGATAAGGTGAGCTGTAATTGCTAGCTATGAGCTGTAGGAGAAGGTTGGCACGAGCTGGACTCATAGAGAAGGTACTGGAAGTGTTTTTGTTTGGATGTGCACTGTAGCAACATCTAATGCACTGACGGGTTACTGCAGCACCGTCCTACTATACTACTGGCTTACTGTAGCGCCATTGTACTGTAGCACCCCCTAGAACTCCTATAAATAGAAGGGTGCACCTTGTGTAATATTAAGCTTGTACCACTTGAGGTATCTAATAAAAGCTTCCTACTACTAGTAGCTTTGTGTGTGAGGGTGTGAAGTGACTCCTTGGTAAGAGCTAAACAGTAGTAGTTCCAACAATTGGCACCAAGACCCACGTTGTGTTAGGTTGAGTGAGATATGGAGAAAGAAGGAGAGATTCTTTCCCTTAGAGATCCTATGTTCACAAAAAGCAACTGCTTGGCATGGTCCATCAAGATGAAGGTGTCCATATGTGCCCAAGGGGTTTGGGACGCTGTTGAGCCAAAAGATCCTAAGGTGCCCATGGAGGAGAAGAAGGATCAAATGGCATTGGCTGCCATTTACCAAGGGATACCAGAGGACATGCTCTTCCTAGTGTCCGAAAAGGAGACAGCCAAGGCGACTTGGGAGGCCCTGAACATCATGAACATGGGTGCTGAGCGCATGAAGGATGCCAAGGTACAAACTCTCAAGGCAAAATTCGAGGGCTGTGCATGAAGGAGTCAGAATCGGTTGATGATTTCGTTGCCTGGTTGGCGACCATCGTCAACAAGATCAGGGCACTCGGCGAGAAGTTCGAGGAGACCTACGCCGTGAAGAAGTTCCTTCGTATCGTCCCCAACAAGTTCCTCCAAATTGCTTCAACAATCGAACAATTTGGTGACCTCAAAACCATGACGGTGGAAGAGGTTATTGGACGATTGAAGGCGCATGAGGAGCCATTAGGAGGAATTGGTGATGCTGGCGAGGAGCACTTGTTGCTGACCCGCGCTGAGTCGGAGTCTAGATTAACCCTTTTAGGATAATCATTGTCCTATAGCAGCAGCCCATTTAGGATATTTTGGTCTTAGATGACTTAGTAGTTAAGGAAAATTGGATAAGGTGAGCTGTAATAGCTAGCTATGAGATGTAGGAGTAGATTGGCAGGAGCTAGGCTCATAGAGAAGGTGCTGGAAGAGTTTTTGTTTGGATGTGCACTGTAGCAGCACTGCCCTAGAACTCCTATAAATAGGAGAGTGCACCTTGCGTAATGTCAAACTTGTAGCACTTGAGATGTCTAATAAAAGCTTCCTACTAGTAGTAGCTCTGTATGTGAGGGTGTGAAGTATATCTCCTCAGAGAGTCCTTGGTGAGATCTAAATAGTAGTAGTTCCAACAATGTTATCGAAGATCTTGGTGTTTCTATGTTTCTAGATGCACCAGGTAGCAGTGATGAAGACCTCCATGAAGAAAGGTTTGGCAAAGCTTATCTTGGCAGAATAGAGGGCTTGATTGAAGTCATTGCCTTCTCTGAGCGGTAATCCAATTTTGCACCAACAACAATGACTCAAAGGGCAGGAGCTGAAGAGATGATCATGGGATTCAAGAGCATTATCTGAACATAGGACACAATAGTTGTATTCAAAAACCTAAAGACTTTTCCTTTCCAGGATGTTTCTTGTGTTGAGGTTATCATTTACTAGGAGCCAAGCAAAACCCTTTAGCTTAGAAGTACATTTGGAGGCCCAGATCCATTTAATAATGGCTGGAGTTTATTCATGGGCAAAGAATAGTTCATAAATGACTGCAGAGGAGAAACACCCATTGGTTCGAGGAAGGCTCCAAGAGTCTTCAGAATTCACGTTAGCCTGGAGATTTGAGAGTTCTTTTCTGATGATTTGGAATTCATCAAAGGCTTGGGAGGACAGGGGAAGATGAAACAAATCAAGGATATCTTCATGCATCAAAGCTTGTTTGACAGAGATGTTATCTGCCAAAGCAAATGATTGGAGCCGCGGGAAAAGTTGACTAAAGCGGAGGGGGGCATTATTGCATTAGTCATGCCAAAGAAGCACAATGTTATCTTTGCCTATGGAGAAGGAGATGAAAAGATCATGGAGTTTCATCACATCTCTCCACCAAAACGGGCATGTTTTCCTTTCTGCATGTGACGTGGAATCACCGTAGTAGCTCCAAACGAGTTTCACCCATGGGATGTTCGTCTGAGTTATTGTAGAATTTGAAAAGGAATTTCAGAAGAATGGTATTGTTATGAAGAGACATATTAACAATTCCCAACCCGCCATAATTCTTGGGTTTACAAACATCGCCCCATGCCGCCAAAGATTTTGCATTACCAGAATTTTTTCATTTTCCCCAAAGACAGATGCGTCTACTTTTGTCTATAATGTCATGGACACCTTGTTGTAATTTAAGGGTACAAAGGAAGAAAGTAGGGAGGGCACTAAGGATTGCCTTGGTTACAGTGATTCTCCAACCCAAGCAGAGGTAGAAGGAACAAGAAGCAAGGTGGCGCTCAATTCTGTCAGTAAAGGGAGCAAAGTCCCTAATCCTTGAGGCCAAGAGGAAGGGCAAGATAAGTGAAAGGAAAAGTACCAATGCGGCATCCAAAATGGCAGCAAGGTGCTGTGTTTTCTCTTCATTCACGTTGATTGGGACGAGACAAGACTTATGATAATTGACTCTGAGAGTAACGGATTGCCCATAAATTTCAAGGAGCCCTTTGTGGCAAAGCAATTGAAGAGGGCAAGTTTCCATGATTAGAAGGGCGTCATCAGCGTATGGAACAATAGGGAAATCACTGCTGGGGACTGGCAGGTGGAGCTTGAGCAAGTTCATTCGACATGCCTTGTTGACGATAACCTGAAGAAGGTCAGCTGCAATTGCAAAGAGGTGGGGCACAAAGGATCACCTTGCCGAAATCCTCGACGACAATGGATTTTTTTTCCAAGGACTTAATTGAGGAGCACAGAAGAGGTGCTGATGGAGAGAATGGAATTGATCTGACCAATCTATCTATCATCAAAACCCAACTAGTTCATAACGTTGATGATGGTATTATGCTCAATAGTATCAAAAGCTTTTTCAAAATCGAGCTTAAGCACAATAATTTATTTTTTGGAATGGTAGCATTGATGAAGGAACTCAAAGCTCCATGCAAGGCAATCTTGGATGGTTCTCCCGCTTATGAAACAATATTGATTTTTGTGGAAATTTTGAAGGATGATCTCTTGCAATCTGTCAGCAAGTAATTTGGTGAGGAGTCTAAGGCAGGAATTAAGAAGTGAGATTGGTCTGTAGTCATTAATAACTTCTGGAGAGGAGACTTTGGGAATTAGAGTTATGAAGGAATCATTGATGCTCTGAAGATTGATGGAGCCATGGTAGAAGTCCCCACAGAAAGAGTAAACATCCTCCTTAACAACATTCCAGCATTTTTTGAGGAAGAGGTCATTGAAGCCATGAGGACTAGGAGCCCTGTCAATAGTGATATTGTGGACAACCTTATCAACTTCCTCTCTGGTAAAAGAGGCAGATAAAGCAGAGAGCTCATCCAGCCGATTGAAGAGAGAGCCCACGACAAAGTACATGACAGGAAAAGTAGTAATTTCCATTCTTTGATTGAAAGCATTCTAGATAGTGGTGGCCTTTTCAATATGGTCATTAGAAGGCTGACCCGTAGCATTCGTAAACGAGGGAATTAATGGATGAGAATTTTTTGTTTATGTGAATGGCTATGAACTATGTGATGTGGCTCAATATATGACCTTGTGTGTATGTGGCTGAACTTGCTTGATAAATTTCTATTGTTGTTACATTGCATATGGCCGAAATGTGTGCAATTTAAAAGCTCAACGCATACAGGCATATTGACCAGCCCGAGTGCGATGTGGCCTCTCAACGCACACATATGCGCTCGTGTGTGATGTGACAGCCACATCGCAGACGGGTCTTTAAAAGAAACTGTGTGCATCGAGGGGCCACATCACACACGGACTTCCGACCATGTGCAATGTGCCCCTCACATCAGCAAAAGGCTGGTAGTGACGGGCCTTTGTTCTGTGTGCGATGAGAATTTTCAACCATGTGCATGTGTTGTTCTATTGTAGTGATTTCCCCTTGGCTAAGTTAGGGCGCCATATAAACTCTTTGGCGTCAACCTCCTGCATACAAATGTTTCCCACCTCCTTTTATATTTTCAAGGCCCTCGCATTATGGTTTAAGTTTATGTTGATACACATGATGGCATCAACCACAAGAATTTTTCTACCCCAAGCGTGTTGCACCATTTCGACAATCCCAGGAGAAGCAATATGGAGAGATAAGAACACATGGTGTGAAGGGCTTGAAGATGAGCATTGGGGAACATCATTTCCCGGTTGTCGGGACCAATGGTATGGTCGAATATCATTTTCATGTTGAGTTGGTGCCCTAAACCAAAAGGGGTTACATCATGTATAATATCACCTTGTGGTGTGATTGGTTGCATAACCAACATCACTTTGACATGCATATGGTAAGTTCAACCTCTGGTGTGTATATGTATGCCATGTTTGCAATGACTTTGTGCAAATGCCTCCCAAAATATATAACACAATTCCTGATTTGAGTATCCATATATATACAAAGCTATACAACATTCTGTCTAATAATTATTAGTTTGCAGTGCAGAAAAAATCATGCAGAATTCAGCGTTTAACTTTTATGCATGCGTGTGAGATGTAACAAGATCATCCATAAACTTAAAGTTCAGATACTAGTAGCTGATACAAGTAAACTTGTAAGTTTAGCGTGGACTGATACGTTCAATTAAATATAAGTGGGAGATAAAAAAGAGAGACAAATGCAGTCAATTTGAAACATGAATTGTACTTGAAGGTTCAAAAAATAAAATGCAAAATGTGCAAATTAAAACACAGTGGAGACAAATATTGTATAAGATATGAACATATATATTTCACTTTTCATATTTCTATGATTTCAAAAATATTATTTCCTAATTTGTGCAATGTCTCGTATTGGGAGAATCTAGGCACATGAATTCCACTAGGAGGTAGCTAGCATGATCATAAACATCCCTCACATGTATATTCTAATCAACTATGGAATGTCGTGAATCAATATTGAGATCAATTACCGTGTTGGAGAGGTACCGGGATCGGCCAAAAATTTCCTCAATGCTACAAAAAAAATTAAATTCACAATTAGGAATTTAAAAATGAATACAGTATAGTAATATGGAAAATAATCCCTCTTTGGAAGGTAAGAGATTAATTCAGTAACTTCACACAAGAACATGATCGATCCACACAGGTTCACACAAAGAAGGACAATCCTTTTGAATTAAATTAAGGAGAATCTTACTACCAGAACTATATATATGTACTAGCGCCGAAAAAAGCGCGGCGTCACGCCGCGCCCGTAAGAGAGCCCGTCTGAATTTTTGTTGTTCATTTGGTTAAAGAAAAGGAATAGGAAGTGAAGCGAAGAGGTTGATTGAGTGACTTTTTTTACGACGAATAGTTTGATGTAGGTCCTTGGGTAGTTTCTTCCGATTGAACATGTAGTACATCCTTTTCAGCAATTAATCTATTATTAGTATATTTCTATCAAAAAAGCAAGAAATGGTTTATTTTGCGTAAACTATTAAGAGGGCTTATTCAATAGTTGACTTTGAAGATAATGTTTAGGTGCTTCACACTTTGAATTATCGAGTGGCAATGACACCTTATATGCTATATCTTCATCTATATTTGGTTATATTCTATGGAATGTTTGGACAAAATTATAGTAACTCTTTGTTCCTATCTATATTATGGATCAACTTCGCTATCTTATGTTTTGACCCACCGTTCTCTTACAAAGCCATGGAAATGAACCTCATTTAGTAGGATTTTTTTTTTGTTATAGACATTTAATTCTTACTCATAAGGAACTCGTGATCGAATAAATGAGAATTGAGGTGGTAAGTCTTCTCACCAATTTTGTTATAATAAGATTATTGTCTTGTCAACTTTGAAGTAAAATATAATTAAATAGTTTATGTCAGAAGAAGATATACAATACACCATTTTGATCGGATCAATTGTCTGGAAACAGAATATATACAAAATCAAGTTTTGCTTTGTCTTTATCCATAGAATATGCTCACTAAGGGAGATAAATTTTACATTGGATAGGTAAAATATTACTCTTCTCTCGATTGTACGTAGGAAAGAAATACATAATACAAAATAATTTTTTATTGACTCTTTAGAATTTTTAATAGGGCATCTGTCGTGGTGGGCGCACGGCAGATGCCAAAGGATGGCTAAAAGAGGAGATAGGCTCGAGGGCACCGGTGGGCTCCAGAGGCGGGGTTGGCATGCGCAAGCACGGGACGCGAGACATACCCAGGTTCGGGGCTCTCCGGAGAGATAATACCCCTACTCCTGCCGTGGTTGGTTTCCTCATAGAGAGTACAGGGTTGCTCCTGGAGCTGTATCAGGGAGGAAGGAGGATGGGCCAAGGCTTTAGGCTATCCCCTTCCTACGGACGTGTGTCTAGAGGTGACCGACCGACCTGCATGGAGGCCTCCTGGGGGGTTTTATAGGCCAACCCCCCAGGGATACAATGGTAAAGTTACAAGGCCGTGGGGCCGGATTGTCATTGACCGTGAAGCCGGTGCTGGGACCCGCCGGGTACAGGCGTGCGCCGGGTTCGGCGGGCATGGGCCCCTTGGGCCTGGAGACGTTCCGTCCCGTCCCGTCGAGCGCCTCGGGGAGGGCGGCGGG
>LR738714.1:883658535-883697924 GCA_902687465.1 Secale cereale | reverse complement strand
CGCAGTTTCCCCTGCTGAGAGGTCGAGGGAGACGGCTCCGAGGGAGCCGGCGCCTGCCGTGTTCGGCGAAGCCGGGGGGTGGCCGGGTTGCGGAAACCGAATCGCCGTGTTCCGCCGTGGTCGGGGAGGTGAGGCGTCCGTTGAATCTTCGGGGCCAAGGCTTGCGCCTCCTCGGGTCCGGCGCGAATGCCGCGTGTCATAAAGTCGCCGCAGAACCCTGACGGGTCACGCGCGAGACTGGACATCTCGATGGACCGGGGCCCGCCACTATCTGCCGCGCCTCCGGTTGCCGCGCGCGTGGCTGACGTGGAGGCCGTTGTCGATTGCCCTTCCCTGTGCCGAAATAACTGCGCGCGTGGGGAAGTGGTGGGGCCTGGTGAGCCGTTCCCACTCCCCCACGCCCTTCGTCTGGTTATAAGTAACCGAGGGGGGAGCGGGGGTTTTATCCCCCACGCGTGCTTCCCTGCTCCTTCTTCTTCTCGCCGCCCTTTGCTTCCGAGCGCCCTTTGCTTTCTTGCCTTCCCCCGCACCGCTTGGTCGGGCGCCTCCTTCCCGCGTCCTGCTCAGCTTCCATGGCGCGGCCGAAAGGCTCGTGGATGGGGTCCATCGTCACGGCGGGGGACATTCAGTACCTCCGCGACACGCGGCGGCTCCCGCCCGCGGCGGCGGTGGAGGCGCGGGTTCCTGTCCAGGAGAGGACGCCGCTGCCCATCGGCGAGGAGCGAGTGGTCTTCTACTCGCACTTCAAGCGCGGCCTCGGCCTCCCCGCCAGTGAGTTCTTTCGCTCCTTCTTGGAGTTCTTCGGGCTGCAGCCGCACCATCTGGGGGCGAACGCGGTGCTGCAGCTCTCCGGGTTTGTCTCGCTCTGCGAGGGATACCTGGGCGTCGCGCCCACGGTGGACCTCTGGGTCCGCTTCTTCTTCCTGAAGCAGCAGGGCCCGAAGGTGGGGGAGATGTCGGAGTGCGGCGCCGCCGTCGCCACCAACAAGACCCAGGGGGCGTGCCCCAAGATGCCGCTCGAGGATTCTGCCAAGAACTGGCAGAATACCTTCTTCTACGTCCGCAGCGTTGGCGAGGACGCCGTCAACCTGCCGCCGTTTGCCCTGGCCCCTCCCCTGGGGAAGGCGAACTGGAGCTACTGCCCCAGGAACCCGTCGCAGGAGATCCTCAATCTCTGCAGCCGGGTCGGCCAGATGAAGGCGCGGGAGGGTTTGACGGGAACGGACCTCGTCGCCGCCTTCGTCCATCGCCGGATCCTGCCGCTGCAGCGCCGGACGCTGCTGATGTCGGAGACACCCGGGCTCTCCGACCCGAACAGGATGTCCAACCGGCGCCTGACCGAAGACCAGGTCGCCAGCCGTGTCAACGATATCTCCAAGGCGGGGATGAAGGACACCTGTCGATACGGGAAGGCGCCGTACAGCGCCGCGAACCCGCCACCGGTGGTGAGTGTCTGGTCCCCCTTCTTTGCTATGAGCCGGCTTCTGATACGTCCTGACGCGACGAGGGAGGTGCTGCTGCGCGCCATACAGCACCCGTATGACGGCCCCGGAACGCAGGTGATGCGGGCCGAGTCGCAGGGGGTGGAGTCCTCCGCGGCGGACCCGGACGACGCCAACGTCGAGGTCGTCGGGGAACGCCATTCTGGTAAGTTTTCTTCTTTCTTCTTGGTCGCGGTGTACCCAGCCGGGATGGGTCTTCTGATGGAAGCCGTCGATGCAGTACCGCCTGGAGACGGCGCCGGGTCATCCCAAGCGCCGGATCCCCCAAGCCGGCCGCACGGGAAGGCGGCCGTGCAGCCGAGGCCGGCGCCGAAGCGTGCTGCGAACCCGGCCGCGGTCAGCAAGCCGGCGCCCAAGAGGAGGCGCCGGGATGGGCCGGTGGTGACGGCGAGGCCCGCCATCCCGATAGCGGCGGGTGAGTTTCTTTCTTCTGGCCCTGGTGCGTCGCCGGGATCTTTCTCGCTCATTTTTTCTTTCTTGAGCCTGCTTTAGGTCGCCGCTGTCGCTGGCATTGGCGGCTACGGAGGCCGCCGCGGGGGGCAGCCCCGTGTTTCGGAGGACCCGGAGCGGCGCCATCTTCGGCGGAGGAGGCGGAGGAGGACTTGGGCCTGGACCCGCAGGACGCGGAGGCGTGCGCCTGGCGGGACAGGAACAAGGCCCTGGAGGAGGAGGCGGAGGCTGCTAGGGCCGCCAAGGCCGCCTCTGCCCAGGCCTGGGAGAGGGCGGCCGCCTCGGGGCGGACCCAGCCGGAGGAGCCGGCCTGGGTGGGGACGACGAGGCCGGAGGGGCCTGTCGTCGAGGAGCCGGCCGGTGTGGAGCCGGCGGGGCAGGTGGTGGAGGAGGCGGGCGCCGCCCCGGACGCGACGTCGGGGGCGCCCGAGGGGTCGGCGCGGGGGGACCTTATGGAGGTCTCGCCCCCTGAGCCGGAGTCGCGGCCGGGCGACACCTTGGTGGTGCGCCCGCCACCGGCGTCTTCGAGGGGCCGGGCCGTGATTGAGCCGCCGCAGGCCCGGATCGAGGGCCCCCGGCCCGTCTTCGGGCCGCCGACGCTGGAGGAAGTGTCGAAGGAGGCTGTGCGCCGGCATCTCCGCGAGCTGGTGGACCGTCTCCAGACGTTCGCCCAAGCCGAGGCGGGCCAGCTCCGCGAGCTAGAGCGCTCTGTCTTCGTGAGTTTTCTGATTTCTCTTATTTTTTGTTTCTGTCCTTTCTTCTTTTCTTGCGGCTTCGTCAGTGGGGGCGCGCCAGCGCACCCACTGGGTGTAGTCCCCGAGGCTCGGGCCAACTGCGTAGCAGTTGGGCCGAGTCTTCTTTTTGCTTTGGCTCTTCTTTGATGGCTCTGATCTTCTTTCCGGCCTCTTCTGCAGGACCTGGACTCCTTCCGGGTCGGTGCGTATAATCGTCTGCTGGATAAGTACCAGCAGACGCTGGCGCAGCTTGATGCGCAGGGGGAATCCCTGCGCTTCATGGAAGGTACGCCTGCTTACTCCTGTTAGTGGGGGCGCGCGAGCGCACCCACTGGGTGTAGTCCCCGAGACTCGGGCCAACTGCGTAGCAGTTGGGCCGAGTCTTAAAGTGGCGTGCCCTTAGTGTTGATGCCGTGTTGCTTTTGTTTGCAGAGGCCGCCGCCGAAGTGCCAACCTTGCGGGCGCAGTTGGCCGAGGCCGGCCAGCGCCGTGACAGGGCCGTGGCCGAGGTCGAACAGCTCCGCGCCGAGGCGGCCGGGGCCGTCGAGGCGCGAGGGCTGGCCGCCGAGGTGCCGGCCCTGCGGATCCGGCTGGCCGACGCCGGCCTGCGCCGGGATGCGGCGGTGACCGAAGCCGGGCGTCTCCGCGCCGAGGTGGAGGGGCTGAAGGCGGAGGCGGCTAAGGTCGCCGAAGCCCGCCAGTCTGCTGCCGAAGCCGATCGGCAGCGTAGTCAGCTGGCCGACGCGAAGGGCCAGCTGGAGGCGGAGGCGGAGCGCCTGAGGGCGGAGGCCGTCAAGGTGGCGGAGACCCACCAGGCCGAGCTCCTCAGTCTGAGGAGCGAGCACGAGAAAGCGCTCGCCGCCAAGGACGAGGAGCTGAAGGCGGCCACCGCCAAGCGCCTCGAGCTGGAGACGGAGCTTGCGGGGTCCCGCCGCGCCGCCGAACTGCAGCAGCGTGGTATGTTGCTTGAGGCGCAGCACCTGGACGAGGTCTTCGTCAGTAAGTGCCTGCGCCCTTCCCTTTCTGTTTGCCGTGTTGCCGTTGCGGCACTTTCTTATCGAACTTTCTTCTTGGCAGGGCACTTCCCGGACTCGCAGCCGGCCACGGATCGTGCCGTGCTCGCCCACCGGTCGGCCCAGGTGGAGGCCGGCGCCGAACTGTCGCCGACCGTGGCCTGGACCTTTCCGGAGATCATCAGTGCCACCGAGGCCCGGGTGCAGGCCATGAGCGTGCAAGTGTCCCGGCTTGCCGAGGCCGGCACGAAGATGACGGCGGTGCTCTGGCCTGGCTCGGTCGTGCCGGACAGCCTCTCGCGGCTGTCGCGGTGGCTGGAGTGCAGACCGGACCGTCTTGACGCCTGGCGCGTGTCCGCAGCCCGAGCCGGCGCCGAGATGGCGCTTCGGTTTGCCATGTCCTGGTATCCGAACCTGGAGCCGGACCAGCTGATGGCCCAGCGGGCCGGTGTGGAGGCGGAGCTGGCGTCGAAGGCGGAGAAGATCGCCGCGCGAGCCAGCTACCTGGCTCCGTTCTCCTTCCATGACGAGTTCCATCCGGAGCGCACGGAGGACGGTGCCGTGGTGCCGGCGGATGACTTCGGCCTGCGCCTCGAGGACCCGGCTGGGAGCTCGGAGGAGACGGGTCTTTATGACGACGCGGAGCCGGACGAGAGGGAGGCCTCCTCTGCGAGCCCGGCAGCCGATGCCTGAAGCTGCCCCTGTCCAATATTTTTTTTCTCTTTTCTCTCTTTGTTAGTTGGCAAGTCCACCCGCCCACTGGGGTGTAAATGTAACATTAATGAACGTCGGCCTCGGGCCTAATGTTATGTGTTGAATGAAAATGCTTCAAGTGTTTCTTCGCCCTGAGCTCTTGGTTCGTCTGGTCAGTTTTCCCCTCTTGCCCTTCCGTTAGGCCTCCCCCCCGCTGGTCGAGCAGCCGGGTGCCGGTCTGCGACAAAGGGTTCGGCCCTTTGGATAGGCGTTAGGTACTTAGACCTTAGGAACGTTTGAGCGTGTCGCGCGAACACTCGTTGGGCCGGGTGGCGGATAGCCGGCGAAGCCGGGTAGCGACCAGCCGGCCGTGAGGTGGGTTGGGGGCCGGGTGGGCCAAGCCGGCGGATTTTGACTTAGTGTGTCGCGACGGCCGGAGCTCCGACCCTTTGTGCTTGCCAGCCGACAGCCGGAGCCGGTCTGTGGCGTAGGACGAAGTTAAGGGTCTCGGCTGCCCGGGCGCGTCAGGATGTGCTAAGTGAAAAAGAGTCGGGTTGGACCAAGCCGGCCACCTCCGGGTTGAGCTTGTCAACCCGGCGGTGAGATTGCGAAAATGCAAGAGGCAAAGTGATTTTGCAGGAAAAGGCAGCCCCCGAGTGTCGTTCGGGCGCTCGATTTGATTGTCTTGGAATACATTACAAAAGGTAGTGATACATACGTGCATGCGGCTAGCTGTAAAACTGTCGTAACAGTTCCGCGTTCCATGGCCGGCTTGACTCCTCGCCGGCGGTGTCTCTCTTGCGCTTGCTTGTCTTGCGGGCGTCGATGAGGTAGTAGGCGTTGCGATCGCATAAGGCCTTGCTTATGATGAAGGGGCCCTCCCATGGAGAGGCCAACTTGTGCTGGCCGGCCTGCTGCTGGGCCAGCCGGAGGACGAGGTCTCCCTCTCGGAACGCGAGAGGCTTGATTCTCTTGCTGTGGTAGTGCCTCAGTCCTTGCTGATAGATGGCTGACCTGCCCAAGGCCAGGAGGCGCGCCTCTTCGAGCAGGTCCACCCCGTCTTCGCGTGCTTCCTTCGCTTGCGCTTCTGTGTACATGGTGACCCGTGGTGAGTCGAACTCGACGTCGGTCGGGATGATGGCTTCCGCTCCGTAGACGAGAAAAAACGGGGTGAACCCGGTTGATCGGTTTGGCGTCGTTCGGAGGCTCCAGAGAACAGCCGGCAACTCGTCGAGCCAGCTGCCGGGTGAGCGGACCAGAGGCTCGACGAGTCGCGGCCTTATGCCGGACAGGATCAGGCCGTTCGCCCGCTCGACCTGGCCGTTGGACTGCGGGTGAGCCACCGAGGCCAGATCGAGCCGGATGCCGGAGACGGAGCAGTATTGCGCCAGGGCGCCTTGGGCGAAGTTGGTGCCGTTGTCCGTGATGATGCTGTGCGGGACGCCGTAGCGTACCGCGATGTCCTTGATGAACCGGACGGCGGTCGGCCCGTCCAGTTTCTTGATCGCCCGTGCTTCGATCCACTTCGTGAACTTGTCTACTGCCACGAGCAGGTGCGTCATGCCGCCTCGGGCAGTCTTGAACGGCCCCACCATGTCCAGGCCCCAGACCGCGAACGGCCAGGTGATCGGAATGGTCTGCAGGGCTGATGCCGGCAGATGGCTTCGCCTGCCGAACCGCTGGCAGCCCTCGCATTTGAGGACGAGGGACTCGGCGTCTTTCAGGGCCGTGGGCCAGTAGAACCCATGGCGGAAAGCCTTGGCCACCAGGGACCTCGAGGCGGCGTGGTGCCCGCACTCGCCCTGGTGTATGTCGATGAGGATCTCGAGGCCCTTGCTTCGCTCGACACAGTGTTGAAAAACGCCCGTCGAACTTCTCTTGACCAGCTCGTGGTTGGCGATGTTGTAGGCGGATGCCCGCCGCTGGATTTGTCGCGCCTCCGTCTCTTCTTCGGGGAGCTCCCCGCTCTCCAGGAACGTCAGGATAGGCTGCGCCCAAGACGGGGCCGTCACCACGGTGAAGACGGCCTCGACGGCGGGTTCCGGGGTTGCAACCCCCGGGTTGTCGGTGATGGCCGGGTCGAGCGTGGAAACTTTGGTGGCGGGGCCGGGATCGGCAGTCCCCGGGCCGGGATCGGCAGTCCCCGGGCCGGGATCGGCAGTCCCCGGGCCGGGATCGGCAGTCCCCGGGTTGGGATCGGCAGTCCCCGGGTTGTGGTGGGAGACGGCGGGGTCGTCCGGGACGAAGATGGACCCCGATTCCGGCGACGGCTTGATCGACGGCTTGCGCAGATGCTCGAGGGAGACGCCGCTTGGAATGGCCTGCCGGGATGAGCCGATCTTGGCTAGCGTATCGGCGGCCTCGTTCTCGGCTCGGGGGACGTGGAGGAACTCGCAGCCCTCGAAGGTGCCGGAAAGTTTCTGGACCAGGAAACGGTAGCTGGCCATGTTGGCGTCCCAGGCGTCCCACTCGCCGGAGCTTTGTTGGACCACCAAATCCGAGTCGCCGAAGCAGAGGATGCGTCGAATCCCGAGTTCCTTTGCTAGCCTGAGGCCGTGCAAAAGAGCCTCGTATTCGGCGACGTTGCTGGAGGCGGCGAAGTGGACCTGGAGCGCGTAGCGAAGCCGGTCGCCCTTGGGTGAGGATAGCACGATGCCGGCACCCAGGCCGGATCGCATTTTGGAGCCGTCGAAATGCATCCGCCAGTGCGTCGAGTCTGGCGGAGGCGGCAGGTACTGGGTCTCGGTCCAGTCGACGAGAAAATCTGCCAAGGCCTGAGACTTGACGGTGGTGCGGGGCTCGTAGACGATGGTGTAGCTGGCCAACTCGATGGCCCACTTGGCGACTCGGCCCGATGCGTCTTGGCTGCCCATGATCTCGCCGATGGGGGCGGTGCTGATGACGGTGATGACGTGCTCTTGGAAATACTGCCTCAGCTTCTTGGCGGTGAAGTATACGCCATAGCACATCTTTTGGTAGTGTGGGTAGTTTTGCTTGGAGGCGGAGAGTACCTCGCTGAGGTAGTACACCGGGCGTTGGACAGCTTGGACCTTGCCTACCTCCGGTCGCTCGACCACCAGCACCGTGCTGACCGTCCTCGAGGTGGCTGCTATGTATAGCAGCAACGGCTCTTTGTCGGCGGGCGCGGCCAGGACGGGTGCGGTGGTGAGCATATGCTTGAGATGCCGGAAGGCCTCGTCGGCTTGGTCGCCCCACTCGAAGGGCGTCGTCCTCTTCATCAGCTGGTACAGGGGCAGGGCCTTCTCGCCCAGCCGGCTCAGGAAACGGCTCACCGAGGCCAAGCAGCCGGTGAACTTCTGGACGTCGCGAAGCCGGGCCGGCTTGCGCATGCGCGCGATGGCCGAGATCTTTTCTGGGTTCGCCTCGATGCCGCGCTCCGAGACGAGGAAACCCAGCAACTTCCCGGCCGGAACGCCGAAGACACACTTCTCCGGGTTGAGCTTGATCTGAAACCGGCGCAGGTTGGCGAAGGTTTCCCGCAAGTCGTCGTGGAGCGTGAGGTGCTGCTTGGTCTTCACGACGATGCCGTCCACGTAGACGTGGACATTCCGGCCGAGCTGCGTCAGCAAGCATTTCTGCATGCAGTGCTGGAAGGTGGCGCCGGCGTTCTTCAGGCCGAAGGACATGGTGATGTAGCAGTAGGCCCCGAAGGGCGTGATGAACGCCGTCTTCAGGGCGTCGGCCGGGTCCAGCTTGATCTGGTGGTAGCCGGAGTAAGCATCCAAGAAGGATAGGAGCTCACAACCGGCCGTGGAGTCGATGACTTGGTCGATCCGCGGGAGGGCGAAGGGATCCTTGGGGCAAGCCTTATTCAGGCTCGTGTAATCGATGCACATGCGCCAGGTGTTGTTCTTCTTCAGGACGAGGACTGGGTTAGCCAGCCACTCGGGGTGGAACACTTCCATGATGAAGCCGGCCGCCAAGAGCTTGGCCACCTCCTCACCCACAGTTCTTCTCTTCTCTTCGGACAGGCGCCGTAACGGCTGTCGGACAGGCTTGGCGTCCTTGCGGACGTGTAGTTTGTGCTCGGCGTACTCCCTCGGGATTCCTGGCATGTCTTTCGGGGACCATGTGAAAATATCCCGATTCTCACGAAGGAAGTCGACGAGCTCGCCTTCCTATTTGCTGTCGAGGCGGGTGCCCACGACCACGTACTTGCTGCAGTTGGGGTCTTCCGGGTTCAGCTTGACCTTCTTGGTGTCCTTTGATGGCTGGAACGAGGCCTCGCCGGCCGCTTCTTTGCCCGAAGTCGGCACGGCCGGCTTCTCGTTGGCCAGCGCGACAATTCTGTCGAGCTGGGCGCTCCTCGGCGACAACCAAGGATTCGGCCAAGCGGGCGCCGGCTCGAGCGCACTCGATGGACTTCTTGTAATTGCCGACGACGGTGATGAGCCCCTTGGGCCCCGGCAGCTTCATCTTGAGGTATGCGTAGTGAGGGACCGCCATGAACTTGGCGAGCGCCGGTCATCCCAGCAGCAGGTGGTACGGGCTGGAGAGGTCCGCCACCTCGAACCAGATCTGCTGACGCCGGAAATGATTGCGGTCTCCGAAGACGACGTCGAGCCGGACCCGGCCGATGGGGGCGCAGGAGAGTCCGGGCACGATGCCGTGGAACACCGTCCGGGATGGTTCCAAGTCCTTGGCCTCGAGGCCGAGCTTGGTCATGGTGTCGCGGTAGAGGATGTTGATGCTGCTGCCGCCGTCGACAAGGACTCGTGAAAATCGGCAGGTGCGCCGGGCTGCGACGAGGGTGGTGTCGATGACGAGGGCGTAGCCGCCCGGGTTTGGCATGATGGCCGGGTGATCCGCCCGGCTCCAGGTGATCGGGCGGTCCGACCAATGCATGTACTCCGGCGTGGCCGGAGCGACGGTGTTTACCTCCTGCTGGAGCAGGCGCTCGCTGCGCTTGTCGTCGCTGAGGCTGGTGAAGACGACGTAGCTCGCGTGCTGGTCGGGGTACGCGTCCTCTCTCATGGCACCGTTGGCTTGAGGGGGAGGCGGAGGCGGCCGGGCCGGCTGCCCGGCACCCGGCGCGGGGGGCGGAGGCAGCGGGATCTCGCCCCTCGCGATGCGCTTGGTGATGCCGCACTGTCGGAGAGTGTGCGTAGACGGCTTCGCGCCGCTGTGGTGCTTGCAAGGGGCATCAAGCATCTCCTCGAAGCTCATGGCGGGTTGCCACGCCACCTTGCCGGTTCGTTGGCGCTTGGCGGCTCCGGTGTCCGCCGGGTTGGCCTGTTCGGTGGCCGCGACAAGGCGGTTGTCGTATCTTGAGGCCGGCTGATCAGCGCGGCGCTTGTTGTTCGGCTGGTTCTGGGGGCGGCCGCCGTCCCCAGCCGGCTTGGCGGGCGAGGCCGGCATCGTCTTGCCGGCCGCGTCCAGGACCACCTGGACCTTCATGGCGGAGTCGGCGTTGGCGTACTTGTCCGCGGTGAGCACGAGCGCGGCCATAGTGGTCGGCTCGGAGCGCAGGAGCTTGTGCTTCAGGAGGGTGCCATCCCGGCAGCCGTTGACGAAGTACTGGATGGCCTGGACTTCATGGACGCCCTCGCAGCTGTTTCGGAGCTCGGTCCAGCGAGCGAGGTACTCGCGGCCGGTCTCGGCCGGCCCCTGCACACACATGGCGAGCTGGCTGGGCCGACCGGGCCGTCTGTAGGTGCCGGTGAAGTTGCGTATGAAGGCCTGCTCGAAGTCAACCCAAGTGTTGACGCCGCCGGCCGGCAGGCTGTTTAGCCAGGTGCGGGCCGACCCCTGGAGCATGAGTGGGGCATAGCGTACGGCGAGACGGCGATTGCCGCCTGCAATGCCGACCGCGGTGGTGTAGTCGGTGAGCCAGTCCTTCGGCTTGACGGTGCCGTTGTACTTGGGGGTGTCGCGGGACAGCGTGAACCCCTTGGGGAAGGGCTCATCCCGGATCCGCGGACCGAAACAAGCCTGTCCGACGGCGTTGTCCTCCTCCAGCTTGCTGGAGAGGGCGAGCCGGTCGAGGCGGTGACGGGCGTCGTCGGCGTCGACATCGCGGGGACCCAGCCGACTTGCGGCGGGGCCCCGCGGTGCCGGGTTGGGCGAAGCCGGAGCGGCCGCCGAGGTGCGGTTGCGCCGGGCTCGGGTTTGCTCGGAAAGCGCCCCGCCGGGTGGCGGAGAGGACGTCGTGTTCTCCTGCTCAGGGTCCTTGGAGCGGTGCGAGCCGGACCCCTCGGGCTGGCCGAAACGGTCCTGCAGCTTGTTCGCAGCGCCGAGGAGTTCGGAGACGCGCTGCAGGCGTTCCTGCAGCTCGTCGCCGTGGAGTTCCGCCATGCCGGCCGCCGCCGCCTGCGCGGCGCGCATGTTCTTGACGGGGGTGTCGTAGACGGGCGGGGCGACCCCCAGCGTGCGGCCGATGGCTGCGCCACGGGCACGCACCTGGTCGCCCCGTCCGGGCTCCTCCGCGGCCGGCGTGAAGCCGTACGCGGCGTCGCGCTCCCGCTGGATGGCCTCCAGCCGGCGCTTTGCAGCGGCGAGCGCTATGGCCTCGTTGTGCAGGCGCACACGCTCCTCGTCGAGCTGAGCGCCGGCGTCGGCGGCATCGACGTTGGTGACGAAAGGCGTGGCGAGGTTCGCGATCGCCGTGCGTAGCGGGTCGGACGTGCTGGCGCGTCCTGCCGCTGGGTTGGCCTTGGCGGCCCTCTTGCCGGAAGTAGTCGAGTTCGAGGTCACGCATACCTCTGTTCGAACGTAGGGGTCTGCCTCGCCGACGTCGTCGTCGGAGCCGAGGGGGACCGGGGAGTCGAAGACGTCGAGCACCTCGGGAGGGTACTCGTCAGCCGCCGGTGCGCCGGGGTTGCGCAGCGCAGCGAAGGCAGCGGCCAACTGGTCGATGACGCCTGCCGCCAGCGTGCTCGTCTCCGGGGATTCGCCGCGCGCGAGACGCGCGCCGGAATCGATGAGGAGCCCCGTCCGGAACGTGTCTCCGGCCGGGACCTCGAGCTTCCCCACGGTGGGCGCCAACTGTCGTGGTGGGCGCACGGCAGATGCCAAAGGATGGCTAAAAGAGGAGATAGGCTCGAGGGCACCGGTGGGCTCCAGAGGCGGGGTTGGCATGCGCAAGCGCGGGACGCGAGACATACCCAGGTTCGGGGCTCTCCGGAGAGATAATACCCCTACTCCTGCCGTGGTTGGTTTCCTCATAGAGAGTACAGGGTTGCTCCTGGAGCTGTATCAGGGAGGAAGGAGGATGGGCCAAGGCTTTAGGCTATCCCCTTCCTACGGACGTGTGTCTAGAGGTGACCGACCGACCTGCATGGAGGCCTCCTGGGGGGTTTTATAGGCCAACCCCCCAGGGATACAATGGTAAAGTTACAAGGCCGTGGGGCCGGATTGTCATTGACCGTGAAGCCGGTGCTGGGACCCGCCGGGTACAGGCGTGCGCCGGGTTCGGCGGGCATGGGCCCCTTGGGCCTGGAGACGTTCCGTCCCGTCCCGTCGAGCGCCTCGGGGAGGGCGGCGGGTACGGGCGTGCGTCGTCTAGTCCCATCACCCTGCGCACGCCGGGCACGGGCGGCGGCTGAGCCAGGCCGGCCCGGGTCGGAGGGGTGGACGGAGCGCTTGTCGTTATGCTCCTGTCGTTCGGTAGGTGCTGCAGTCTTGATCATTACTCCTGCGGGAGCCTGCTCCGCCGCTCGCCTATGATGGGACGAGGGCCGGCCCTAGGCTGGGTAGGCGCGTGCACCGGGTTGGGCGTTCCTTAGCGTCGAAGGCATTGCCCTTGCCGGAGACGGCCGCCTTGGGCATGATGTGATGACGGCGTCTGGATTGGGTTGGTGAAGACGGCCCGTCAGTCTTGGCCGGGTTGGCGAACCCGGCCAAGCCAAGCCGGACTTGAGGAGCGTCTGCTGCTCCGAAGTTTTTGAGAAGGGATTCGGGTTCCGCTGCCTACCCGGGGTCCAATCCCCCGACAGCATCCCATTAAATGGTATCAAAATCCAATCTCTATGTTGTGGTGCTGCAATTACAAAATAGATAAAGGAAAAATCAACAGGAATTTTTTAACAAAGCAAGATGACGTATCATGTATGTTAAAATAATTTTTTGGGGGAAAAAGATAGAAACGTTGTGGGATTTATTGCAGATTTACCCTCCAGAGAAACGAAACACATTAGGAATCAAGAGAGAGGTAGGGCAGGAGAGAGAAGGGGAGTCGAAAAGAATTGTTTTAGTAGAAGAAAGCGGTTGATGATGTCTCGCAAAGAGTGGCTAGTGAGTGAGATAAGCGGTGAGTGGTAGGACTCGGATTGAGAAATTTCTAAGGTAAACTGACATACAGCAAGTGTAATCACCCTACATAATTTTTCGACAGTGGGTAATATAAAAAATCTTTAAAAGAGGAAAAACAATCCTTTACCACTTTACCACTGTTCATTCAAAGTTATGTTCTCTTTTTTCGGGGTGGGCATAGGTATATATTTTGGTTTATTCGGCGGGTATGGAAACACCGGTCACGTAAACACTGTTGCATACGAAATTATTGTTTCAGGAATAGCATTTCGGCTTATTCGGATTTGTTTTTTGGTTTATTCATGTTATTGTTCTAAAAAATCATACGTATTTCATTTAAACCGTTAGAGAAAAATAACATTATGGGGTACCAGTGCGTAAGAATGGACCTAAAAAAAATGAAAAATATTTTTTTGAAACATAAATACCTATGATGATATTCAGTACGTAAAAAAGAAGTCTATTTTTTTGCTGAAGTATGGTAACTGTTCATTGGTACTGTTCATCAGAGACGCATATTTCAATAGCACCTTTCAAAAAAAAAACTCTTCCCGTTTTACTTGTTCATGCTCATGTCTATTTACTGTTCGCTGGTACCGTCTTGTTACTGTTCAATTTTACGGTTGCTGATACTGGCGTTGCCGTAAAGTGTACAGTACATGCCAAAAAAATATTTAAAACAAGAAAGGCTATTGTTTCGGTTAGTAGTTCTGAGTTCATTCCGATAATGTCCGGTTTTTGTTTGGGTATTTGTTAATAGATACTGTTTCTGTTTATGATTCGGGTGGGCTAATGTTTTTGGTTTATTCCGGTATTGGTCCGTTTCACTGGTTTTACTGTTTCGGATCTGGGGAGGAGGAGTTCCATTTTTTTAAATATATTTCTTATGGATTTCTGTTCATGTGAATGTGTAGTATTTTTTTAGTTGTTTCGGTTTATTCGGGTGTATTGTTTTTGGTTTAAAATTCGGTTACTGTTTCAGTTTTATGATCCGTGTGGGTTACTGTTTTCGGTTTATTCGGGTGTTGTTCCGTTTCGCTGGTTTTATTGCTCCGGGTTATTCGGAGTTGTTGTTTCGGTTTATTTGGGCTACTGTTTCGGTTAGTAGTCATGAATTCATTCGAAAAATGTCCGGATATTGTTCGGGTATTTGTTAGTCTATTTTTAATTGTTGTTGCGTTGTAAAAATGGGCAGTAATCGGTCCAGAATTTTATTTTTCACGGATTACTGTTCGTGCAAATATACAATTTCGGCCTACTATTTTTGTGCTCTGTTAACACTATCATCGGAAAGAATTAAGAGATGATTAAGACGGTTGTGTACTGGTACGGCGGTGTTATGCATTGGTATGTCGGTGTCGAGAAATGATGTATAGAAAATTCTAAATCCTAACTCTCTATATAAGGACATGAGGGTGGAGGAAGGGGAGAGAAATAATGTGTAAAATATATCATTTTTATATTTTTTTAAATTGCATATTTTTTCTTGGGGGGGATTTTTTTAGAGAAACAAAACACTGGCTACGGGTACTATTCATCAGAAATTACTGTTCATAACAATACTGTTTACACAATGTTGTTATTCATCGGGGATTACTGTTCACTGACTGCGACGTTGCCGTGTATATACGAATAGTATGTGCTAAAAAAATTCAAAAAAACCAGAAAATTCGAAACGCTCCTATACGAATAGTTTGCGCTGGAAAAAATGCAAAAAAACCAGAAAATTCGAAACGCTCCTGCTTTAGTTATAGTAAGTATATACTTACTTATGATAATGTTCATAAAAGAGAGTGGCATATATAATCTGTGTAGATTTACGCATGTATAATATTGGCACACAAGTAGGCAACATGTATTATATTAGGAGTGACTTAACAGTCTTACAGCAGCATTAATTGCCGCATCTCAAATTTAGGTGCTAATAAAAGTATTAAAAAAAGCTACTCGCGACGTGTATTAGAAAGTTTTAGGGACAGAGAAATATTTAATTAGGCGGACAGAAGGAACCCACCCATCTTAATTTGCCAAAGTTTCAATAATACGTGTGTTGGAAATAAATCATTCCCCTTGGAAACAAAGAAATGCAACATAAAATCAGAGAAAAATAAAGAGAGATCCGGCGTGGCTATGGCAGCTACATATCATATTTTTGGGCGGCGTATGCACAGATGCTTCAATTCGAGAACTAACCATCTCGAACCCCGGCGCCTAAACACGTTCCACGGCGGTCAGCAACGATTTTGTAAACCAATCTGTGCTCGGCGAAAAGAAGAACAAGCAAGAACGCCAGCGCAAGAGATGTACGTACCTGGTGTCAGAGGAGACGAACTCGTAGAGGCGGCCGGTGTGAGAGAAGACAAGGAGCGCAACCTCGGCGTCGCACAGCACGGAGAGCTCGAAAGCCTTCTTGAAGAGGCCGCTCCGGCGCTTGGAGAAGCGAACCTGCCGGCTCGTCCTATCCTCTATCCGCCGCAACTCCACCCTCCCCCGCTTGCTCTTCTCCTTCCCTCCTCCCTCCTCCACCGCCGCCGCCTTCAAATGCTCATCCTCCTGCTGCTGCATCCTCCTCCTCTTCCTCCCCGCATCCTCCGCCATTCCCAACCAAGACCCAGCAAATCCCAACCGAGTGTGGCAGTTTTTCTTTTCTTTTTGACAGGAGGCCGGTGGCAGCTGGTTATAAAGATGAGGACTTGAGGAGAATAAAAACGTGGAACTTGTGGAGGGCAGGACGGCGGGCTCCATGGACCTGTCCATCGGACGAGTACGGCACCGGTTGTGGTCAAACACGTGCAGCCTCCTCGCCTCGCGACACCGCTGTTGGCTGTTTTGTCTCTATCGCTGAGTATGTGGCCCAGCCTTGGTGCCGATGGCTTCTTTGTTGTTGGATCTGGATTGGACGACTCAGATCCCGTTGTTTTCTCATGCATGTAAATTCACTTCTCTTTTCCGCTTACTCCTACTGCACTGCAACTAATCGACGACCACCCCTCGCCTAGTGTCTCCTCCGATCCTCTCTCGTGTCCTCCCCTTCCTTCTTTTTACAAGATTAGATTAGATGACCTGTTGCGCCCATGGCGCAAACGCCAAATACAACCGAGAAGTTTGGCAAACTATATGAATCAGGCCTAATGAATTGTCCGCGAAGCACGATCTTACTTTATGACATGACAATTGCAACATGAACTTATATTTGACAAATGCAGCCCAGAAGCATACATAACTATATGAAACGGTATCTGACAGCCACTGCTGGCACAAGTGGGGGACTATACATTTTATTTCTTCTCTCTTTTTCTGTGTCACTTATTTCTACTCCAGTACCCTCTGCTCGGCCTCTTTTGTCCCTGTTGGGGTTACCTACCACGGGAAAGGTCATAAGAGGTACATTCTAGACTAAATGAAGGGCCCACAACATCAGACATCAAGACCCCCGGGTCATCATTCCATTCGGACTCCAGCCGCAATTCATTCACTCGGCTGCATCTGGTCCACTCGGCTATATCAAGTCCACTCGGTTATCTCGTGATCACTCAGACAAAGGAAGACGAAGAGCCAGCGTGGAATCCAGAACATCTGAAGGCGCACGTCGTCGTGCGTTACTAGCAATCAGCACGTCTGTTACCAAGAGTAACGCCTGTAATAAACTCGAGTCATCAACTCCCTCTGTAACGTATCTAGCCGAGGTGGCGGCGCACTCTATATAAGTCGCCCCATAGCACTTAGACAGGGGTTTGCATCCATTGTAATCTTCCAGACGCAAGAGAAACAAAACAGCTCCAGATCTCGAGACGTAGGGTCTTTACCTCCACCGAGAGGGGCGTGAACTCGTAAATCCTTGTGTCACACCTTTGCCGTAGCTAGAATCAGCCCTTGTTCGTACCCCTAGTACTCACTGTCAGAGTAATTCCCACGACAGTTGGCGCCCACCATGGGGCTGTGCATCTAGCAGAACAGGACACAGGTGGAATCTTTTGTTCATCATGGTTGCCGGCGTCGAGAATCGAGATGGTGTTCGGTGGCGAGATCCGTTTCGGTGCCCTCCGTTTCGTCGCTGATGATTCACCGTGGCTTCAGGAAGCCCCGCTAGACGTGGAGTCGTTGCCCGTCCGCGGCGCAGCGCACTTCCGCGTGAATTCCGATGGAGTCCTTCTCCGTCAGCCGTCGGTTCCGTACCAGGAGGCCCCCCAGCTCCTCGCTAGACGCCACCGCAAGCGTTCCGGCCACTCGCGGCTTCAGCGGCGGGTGAAGCACGATGTGGCCCTTCAGGCCGCAGCCGAGCAGGTAGCTACACTCGAGCCTGACGAGTCCTTCCACAACCTGTTTGCCTCCCTCCACGGTGGGGAGGAAGAGGAAGGGAGTTGTGAAAGCATCGAGTCTTTGGTAGAGGTTTTGATGGCCGGCACCGACAACGGCCCTCCCGGGTACTCCGAGGATCGTGATGGTAATGGCCGCAGAACTGATATAGTCAGTTGATGACACCCTCGGTGGTGGCGCCCGGGTCAATGGGATGGCACCACCCCTCACTCGGGAGCAAGTTGACTAAATCAACAGGGTGACCGAGCAAACCCTGCGCACGCCGATTATGGAGACCACCCCTGAGGCACTTGCTTTGGAGTCGGCGCGTTTGGCCACCTTAGCCGAGCGAGCGCGCTTGGAGCAGCTGGAGAAATCTCTGAAGGACCGGATCCGGAACATTCCCAGTTCCAGTCGGAGCAGGAGGCAGTTGTTCTCGAACAACGAAGCCCAAAATTACCAGGTGCTACGCACTCCGGTGCAGAACTTGGCGGCGGCAACACGGATTGTTGATTCCATTCAGCCGTCCGGTTCAGCAGCAGGTGAAGGGCTCAGAAAGATTCGGGCACTCCTGAAGGCTGCGTTGGCACAAAACTCTGCAGTATCCCAATCACAAAATTGTATTCATAGCAAGTCGGTCCGCGCAGACACAACCCAGTCGGCGCATAGTCCTCTTGTGCCTCGGCGGTCGAGACAGTCACCCCCTCCGAGGGATGGGGCATTTACTCGGTGACCCGAACGCCCGGTACAGCACGGTGATCGGTTCCATGGCCGAGGATCACCCATTCCGCAGCAAGATGATCATTACCATGGTCGGATGAGCCCTTCGAGGGACGCCCCATATTCGCCCCGGCAATACAGCGACAGATACCACCATGGTGGCGATCGGAGGCCCAGTCCGCTGCGTGTGCTGGGTAGATATTACCCCCGCGAGCATGACGACATGGATTACCGTGACCCCCGCTTCGACGCCCAATCACTTCTCGCCCAGAATTTAGTGAACCGGGGCCGAGCAGATAGAGATTATTACGCCAGAGATTATCCGAGTGGATCAAGTTCTTCGGGCCCGATATGTTTCAACAGGTACATCCGCGCAGTAGAGATTCCTGCGAACTTCAGGTTGGCCAGAGGGATCAGTAAGTTCACCGGCGAAACCAAGCCGGAAACATGGCTGGATGATTACCGAGTGGCTGTCTAGATCGGTGGCGGCCCTGGATTCCACGCTGGCTCTTCGCCTTCCTTTGTCCGAGTGATCACGAGATAACCGAGTGGACTTGATATAGCCGAGTGGACCAGATGTCGCGATGAAGCATCTTCCTCTCATGCTTGAGGGATCTGCTCGAGCGTGGCTCAACCAGCTGCCGCCCAACAGCATTTTCAGCTGGGAGGATCTCTCCCAAGTGTTCGTAAAGAATTTCAAAGGAACCTACAAACGGCCAGGAGGGTTGGCCGAGTTGCAACACTGTGTCCAGAAGAGCAACGAGACCTTGCGAGAATATATCCAGAGGTGGACCACGTTGCACAACTCGGTCGAGAACGTAACCGAGCATCAAGCCATTTGTGCCTTCAAACAAGGCGTCAGGTACCGAGACCTGACCCTTAAGTTCGGTCGCATGGAGACACCTACTCTGAGCCGGACAATGGAAATAGAAAACCGATATGTAAATGGTGAGGAAGATGACCGATTGAGAAGTGGCAAGGGCCGGGCTGGAGATGCGAACCAGTCGGGACAAAATCGTGGGAAACAGAAGCGCAAGGCGGAAGCGGTGGATAATGCCGAACTTGCGGCCCTGACCGCACAAGTGAAGGGCAAAGAACCACAGAAGCAGAAGAAAGAGTGAACCCCGAAAAATAGAAACGATTCAGAAGGTGACATCCTTGACCAACCTTGTCAGGTTCACACAAAGAAAGATGAGGAGGGAAATCTGATTCTGCCCAAGCATACTACTCGTGAGTGTAGGTTGTTAAAGAAGTTTTTGAAAGATGATTAGTCGGACAGTAAGGATCAAGACGACAGCGACAGGGGCAAGAAACCTTCCGGAGGTTTCCCCACAGTGGAAAAAGTCCTAATGATCTTTGCTGATCCAGAGTGCAAACGGAAGCTGAAAGTCATTAATCGAGAAGTGAGTATGGTGATGCCAGCCGTCCCTACGTACCTGGATTGGGCTGAGACGCTCATCACCTTCGATCAGTCGGACCACCCAGCTCATATACCGATCCCTGGGTGGCAAGCTTTGGTGGTCGACCTCCTTGTTAGCGGAGTCCAACTGCGCAAGGTTCTCATGGATGGTGGCAGCGGTTTGAACATCCTATACGCCGATACGTTGAAAGAAATGGGCATCCCTATGTCCAAGTTGAGTAAAAGAAGTATGCAGTTCCACAGGGTCATCCCCAGCAAAAAGGCCAAATCACTCGGACATATCTCTCTGGAGGTCGTGTTTGGTGATGAGAATTTTTTTAGAAAAGAGAAGCTGGTTTTGAAGTGGTTGATTTTCGGAGTGCTTACCATCCTATTCTGGGTAGGCCTGCCTACGCACATTTCATGGCCAGGCCCTGCTATGTGTACCTCAAGTTGAAGTTGCCTGGTCCGAATGGAGTGATCACCGTCTCATTAGACAGACAGAGGGCCGAAAAATGTCAGCAACAGGGCTCGCTCATCGCTGATGCGCAGATGGCAGTGGCCGAACTGGCCGAATACAGAAAGGTAGTAGATCCGAGTGAATTGTTGAACTCGAAGAAGCCGGTGGTCGACTTTGCATTCCAGTCGGCCGGTGAGACCAAGCAGGTGCATATCCACCCAGAAGATCCGACCAAGACCGCCAATATCTCCACTACTTTGGACAGCAAATAGGAAGATGAGCTCATCCAATTTCTCTGTGAGAACTGGGACATCTTTGCGTGGAAACCTTCCGACATGCCGGGTGTACCCAGGAACTTGGCTGAGCACCGACTCCATGTAGATTCCAAGGCGAAACCAGTGAAAGAGCACCTGCGGCGCTGCTCAGAAGAAAAGCGCAAGGCTATTGGCGAGGAAATTGCTCGCCTCCTGGCAGCCGAATTCATCCGTGAAGTTTACCACTCCGAGTGGCTTGCCAACGTAGTAATGCTGCCGAGGAAAAACAATTCTCTTAGAATGTGTATAGATTTCAAGCACATCAACAGGGCATGTCCAAAAAATCATTTTCCTCTTCCTTGCATAGACCAGATAGTAGATTCGACTGCTGGCTGTGAGAGACTATGTTTTCTGGATGCGTACTCTGGGTACCACCAGATCCGAATGTATGGTCCTGATGAAATAAAAACAGTCTTCATCACCCCTTATGGGTGTTTTTGCTATATCACAATGCCATTCGGACTCAAAAATGCAGGCGCAACTTTTCAGCGCATGATCCAAGCTTGTTTACAGAAACAAATCAGTCGGAACATGGAGGCATACATGGACGATATTGTGGTCAAATCCAGGAAAGGTTCCGACCTCCTGGCAGACCTCGCTGAAACCTTTAAAAACCTCCGGCCTATGGAATCAAACTCAATCCCGCCAAGTGTGTTTTTGAAGTTCCAGCTGGCAAACTACTCGGATTTCTCGTTTCCGAACGAGGGATAGAGGCTAATCCTGAAAAAATTGGTGCTATCATCCGAATGAAAAAGCCAGAACGCCTCCATGACGTCCAGAGACTCACAGGCTGCCTGGCAGCTTTGAGCAGATTCATCTCCAGACTCGATGAAAAAGCTCTGCCGCTTTATCGATTGATGAAAAAATCCGATAAGTTCGAGTGGACTGATGAAGCACAGGTTGCATTTGAAGAATTAAAAACTATGCTTTCCACCCAGTCGGTGCTTGCTGCTAAGAACAGTAAAGAACCGCTGCTCTTGTACGTCGCAGCTACAAGTCAAGTGGTTAGCATAGTGCTCACGGTAGAGCGAGAAAAACAACGCAAAACCTTAAAAATTCAGAGGCCTGTATATTATATTTCAAAAGTGTTGACTCCTTCCAAACAACGGTATCCACATTACCAGAAGCTGGTCTATGGGATATATTTGACAGCAAAGAAGGTGGCACATTACTTCCAAGAGCATTCGGTCATGGTGATCAGTGATGCACCTTTGTCAGAAATCTTGAACAACAGAGATGCAACTGGCATGCCTAGTGGCATACATGCAACTGCCCCTCCCGACAAAACACCAAAGAGTTGCAATAGGGGGCAGCAGTTGCAGTTGCGTGCCTAGTGGCAAACATGCAACTGCCCCCTTCCCCCGACAAAACACCATAGAGTTGCAATCGCATTGAAGACATGTACTTGCAGTCGGGGCGCGACAATTGCAATTACGTGTGTCTAGTGGTAGACATGCAACTCCCCCCTCCCCTGATAAGACACAACAGAGTTGCAGTCTCATTGAAGACATGTAGTTGTAGTCGGGTCGTGACACTTGAGGTTGCATGCCTACTGGCAGACATGCAACTGTCCTCCTGACAAAACATCACAGAGTTGAAGTCGGGGGTGACACCTGTAGTTTCATGCCTAGTGGCACACATGCAACTGTCCCTCCCCCGACAAAACAACATAGAGTTATAGTCGCGTTGAAGATATGCAGTTGCACTGGGGGTGCGACACTTTGCAGTTGCGTGCCAAGTGATAGACATGCAACTGCCCCTCCTCCTGAGAAAAATATTGTTGAGTTACGGTCGCGTTGAAGACATGTAGTTGCAGTCAGGGGTGACTGTGCAACAAGATGTTGACATTTTTAGTTTTCAAAAATAAAAAGTTTTTAATAAAAATTGAAAACAAAAAATGTAGCAAGAATCGTGTCGTTAGCAAGAAAAGGGTTTGGAAAGAGCAATCAAAAGAGTAAATAAAAAAGCCACCTCATCGACTTGCAATTTTGCAAAAAAAAATCAAGAAATTCATATCCACTGGATCTCGACTTCCACATGGATGGGAAATAAGAAAATACAAATAATACAAAAGAAAAGTTAAATCATAAAATGCCCCATATCAGGCATGTTCCTCATCTCATCGCCACACACACCTCACTACAGTTGTAGGGGCGTTGTATCCCTTGCAGTTGCATGTGGGTTTGGATGCATGCAGTTGTGCTCGCGTTGTATCACTTGTAGTTGCATGTGGGTTCCAATAATTGTAGTTGTGCGTAAGGGACATGAGATTTTTTTAGTTGAAAAGAAAAGTAAAAATCAACTGCTTCTCTGTCAACCTGACGTAGAAAAAAACAAGGCATATAAACATGATGAAAATGTGCTTTTGGATAATACATGAATGACACAAAGTAAAAATGATGAAAAAGAATAGGCAACATACAAATAAACAAATAAAACAAAAAATCCATGTGAAAAAGACATCAACAAGTGAGAGTAAAAAATCGTCATGCGTGTCAAAATGATTGTTCTACAAAATTTTAGATATTCCATATTTCCAAAATAAGAAATAGAAAAATAAAAAAAGAGATGCAAGTAAAAACAACTTAATAAAAAGAAAATGATAAATAAATACACTAAAATAGAAAAGGGAAGAAGAAATAAAAAAAGAAGGGAAAAAGTACACGTGTATACACTGCCCTAGTGAGCTTCCTTTTGTACACACAAGCCCAACAAAAAAAAACACAAAATATTTACATGGGAGATCTATGAGAAAATAAAAAAAAAGACAAAAAATGAAAAGGCCCGCAAGCCACAGCCCAAGCAAGGCCACATCCGTAGCGGTGGAAGTTGTCCAGTACGCTATGAACAAGAGGAATAGGAAATTCCTAATGTACGCACGCTGCGTCAAGTTGTCCCTGTTTCGCACAGACCTGGTTACGAGATGGGCCGGCCCAATTACGAGATCACTTATGCGCTACTGTGTCCGGTTTTGGGCCTCTAGAAGGTTCCTGAACCGGTTTTCACTGGTTTTTTTCTGTTTCCTTTTTATTTTTCTTTCAATCTCGTTTTTTCTGTTTCATTCTTTATTTTTCTTTTTTCGTTTTTCTGTTTCTTTATTTCATTTTTTATTTCTTTTTTATTTCCTTTTCCTTCTCTATTTTTTTTTAGAATTTAAAAAAATTAAATTTTTTAAAAATGTTCAGAAGTTAAGAAAACTCTCTTGATTATAATTTTTGTTCACAATTTTAAATTATGTTCTTCGTTTTTTCAAAAATCTTCGCATCTTCGAAAAAATGTTCGTCATTTTGAATAATGTTCATAAGTTCAAAACATGTTCCTGTTACAAAATACTGTTCACAAATTACAAATAATGTTCGATCTTTCCAAATTTTGTTCAGAGTTTCGAAATTTGTTCGCAGATGCAAAAATGTCCACTTTTTCCAAAAATGTTCATATTAAAAAAACTCTTCTTTTTTTAAAAAAATTGTCCGCATATTCAAAAAAACTCCAGTTTTTAAAATTTGTTCTCACATTCAAAAATTGTTCACATCTTTTAAAAATTCTCAAAATTTGTTCACAAATTCATAAAAGTTTCCATTTTTATATTTGTCCGCAGATTCAAAAATTGTTCACGTCTTTAAAACTTGTTTATGATTCTCAAAAAATGTTTCCTTTTAAAAAAAAAGGACAAATTCAAACAAGTTAGTGTTCTCAAAATTTGTTCACAAATTACAAAATGTTCCTTTTTTAAAAATTATTCACAAATTCAAAAATTGTTCGCATTTTGTAAAAACTTGTTCGTGATTGTCAAATATTGTTCGGAATTTGAAAAAATGTTCCCTTTTTTTCAAGATTTGTTGACAAATTCAAAATATATTTCTTTTTAAATTTGGTTCGCAATTTTAAAAAACATTCACATTTTTTAAACTTCAAATTAATTTTTCGTGTTTATCAAAATTTGTCAGAATTTTAAAAAATGTTCCCTTTTTCAAAATTGTCCACAACTTCAATATTGTTCCTGTTTTTAAAATTTGGTTACAAATTCGAATAATTTCTAACATTTTTTTTAAACTCGTGTGTGTTTTTGCTAAAAACGTTTGGACTTTAAAAATATATTCAGAATTTACAAGAAAAGATTAAAAAAGGAAAAATAATGCGAATCTGCCCATGTGACTAGTTCTAAAGTATTCGCATTGACATTTCACCACAAGCATGACTCAGTCGTAGTGGCTAGCTAGCTTTGTGTACAAGCGCACGATTGCAAGCTCGAATTCCAGCTCTCGCTCTGAGTTTTTCGTTGCTTTTTTACACCGTGCGCTGCCTGCGTGGGCCGGCCCAGTCGGGCGACTAACTTGTGCGAACCCTCGACATGCAGCCGCAGAATGCGGCAGATAGGAAGTCCCAGAGGAATACTCAGCGACAGAACACAGATCAATAAAATACTACAGCTAATCTCGTCGACTGAGACATAACTAATTCTCAGTCGACTGAGAATTAGCAGAACATGCTCGGATATGTATTCACACGTGCCCAGAGAGCCTACGTGCACGTTGCTACAATACTTGGTGTTCGATGCATGCATGGATTCGTACGCGATATGGTGCTAATTGATTGGTAAATGCTTCGGAACGGCGCGCCGGCCGAAACTTGGACCGGTCTCATCGCTTCGCTCCTCTGTTCACGCACACATCGCTTCCTTTTTGCCTTATCTCTTCCGTCTTTCCCTCACAGCCATTCATTCTCTCCTCTATCTCCTCTCTCTCTCCCACCTCACCCAGTTTATCCTCTCTACTATTCCAGCCACTGCCACTGATTCATGGCCACTCGCGCATTCTCCCCCCTCTGGCCTGATGCCATGGCGCAGATTCATCGCGAGGCGTGCATCGCCCGGCATCGGCATGCCCAGAGCACCAAGCACTGATGCGGGCGTCCCCCGATGAGTGGAGATGATGCGAGGGGCTCGCCGGCGTCACGACGGTGCTAGGGTGCGAACCAGCGCTCGTCACCATGGCCGCCCGCAGCTGGGGTGCGCTGCTCTCCATGGCCGCCGCAGCAGGATTTTGCTACAACCATGTTTGTTTTTGCTGGAACTAGCCTATGTTTTTGCTACCACCCACCCATCCCAAAATCTGCTACCATGGTGATTTTTGCTGGAACTAGCGAACCATTTTGCTACAACCGTTTTGATTTTTGTTACTACTGGCGTTTGTGGATTTTTGCTACATCCATCTCCACGGTGAGCCCTGCGACTCTGTTTTTTGCTCCAATCAGCCATTGTTTTTGTTGGAACCATTACGCATTTTTGCTGGAACCAACGATTTTCATGGATGCAAGTTTGGAAGCACTCTTCTTCGTTGGGATCGGCTAGTCATTTTTGCTACAACCGTTTCTTTTTTTTGGTACATACGATCACGACTGAGCTGCGACCCGGGACGGTGGCGATGACTTTTTTGCTGCAACCGTAGTAGATTTTCGCTACGTGCGGCAACAATTTTTGCTACATCCATTCATTCAGACGCAAAATGCTACGACCTGCAACGACGAGCTACAACCGCCGGCGACGATGACAACTTTTTTCGCTGCAACCGTTCTCTGTGTGCTACGACCGACAACGAAATTTGCTACCAGGGAAGGCGAGCAAGATTTGCGACCAGCGAGCGCGCCGACGAGCACCTCCGGCGAGCACGCCGACCACCGGCTCCGGCGAGCTGCTAGCAAGAGGCGAGATGGGGAGGCGTACGCCGCGGGGGTGGGGAGGCGAGATAGGGAGGCGAGCGAGATTAGCGCCACAGGGATGGAGGGCGCCGTTGCCGCTCGTGCACGCGAGGAAGTTGGATGATGAAATAAGGGCGTGATCTAACGGTCCCATGCGAAGCGATCGGACGCTGGGTATGCGACCGGCCGAATTGTTCGGCCGGCGCAGATCGCTGCCCTGATTGATTCCATGCGCATGTATAACTAGTGGAAGGCTGCTCACCTACCACACCCACCAATGCTCGTGAGGATGGCTCGCTCCCCGCCCCCTTCCAGCCCCGCGCTGGCGCCGGCGGACGCGGCCCCCTCGGCCCCCTCCGCCGCCCGCGCCGGCCTGCCTGCAGCCTCCTGGTTCATGCCCCTCCCGCCCCCTCCTCACGGGCTGCCGGCCGTTGGCTCGGGGCGCTCCGCTGCTCTGCCTCGTTCGGCAGGTGGTTCGTGGGCGGATCTGGTGTCGCCGCGGTCGCCTGGCCGCGATGCTGGGGCTGCAACGGGATCGGATTTCGTCCCTGAATCGCCTCTTGTTGCCGATCTGCGTGGGTCTGGCTCGGCCGCTCCATCGGCTCGGGCTGCGGATGGCTCGCCGCGCGCTGGGTCTGGATCGGGCATTCACTGCGAGGTGGGTGACG
The DNA here is from genome assembly GCA_902687465.1 of Secale cereale. Lineage (NCBI taxonomy): Eukaryota > Viridiplantae > Streptophyta > Magnoliopsida > Poales > Poaceae > Secale > Secale cereale. Next base: position 883,671,707 of record LR738714.1, on the reverse strand, counting down.
GCAATAACTCTACCGCGGCGGGAGCGCGCTCCAGCCCATCTCCACCAACGGCCTGCTCTTCAATGCCGGCGACAAGCGCGGGGCGCGAGGCGGATGTGACCGGAGCCTGGCATCTCGTCAAGTCGCGGCGAGGCCCGCGCCGTCCGGCTTTGCCTGGCCAGGTCTTCACGCCACCCCCCATCCCGTGGTGGCTTAAAGGACGTTGCTGCCGCTGCCTGGCGCCTGGACACCGCGCCTCAGCTTGCCGTGAGCCTTTTCGTTGCTCAAATTGCCTACAAAATGGCCACCGAGCTCGCGGTTGCAAGAACAAGTGGCGTCCACTAAGCTCCCTGCCCTGCCTCGCCTTCATCCCTCCGCCACCACTTCCTCGTCCTGCCGCTGCTGTCGTTCAAGTTCCCGCTCCCGTCTTCGGCCCGGGCCGGGGCTGGCCTCTTCCCCAACCCTCTCCGCAGCTGCTGGTTCGAGGCTCCAGCCCCGTCATGCCGCGGCTGGGTGACGCGGCCAACCGGCCGGAGGAGGACTTCGTTGTGGTCCCTGCCACGCCGGAGATGCAGGCGGAGTCGGCGCTGCTCTCCTCCAACGCTGCCGTGGCCTGGTTCGAAGGGGCCAGGGAGGATGTCCCCTGCCGCACCGTGGCTGCTGCGTTCGCCGCCACTTTTGGCTTCCGGCAGGCGGACGTGAGTGTCGTGCGGCACTTCCCTGAGCAGTATCTCGTCAAGTTCATGTACCAGCACAATTGCGCGGACGCCGTCAACCGTGGAGATCTCCTCGTCGGCAACTCTTCCCTCTTCGTCCGCGCCTGGAGACTCGAGGCGCACGCTGACAATGAAGACATGATGCACCACATCCGCTTGTGCATTGAGGGGATTCCTGTCCATGCTTGGAATGAGTATGTCGCTGCGTTCGTCATTGGTCGTCGGTGCTCCCTCGACTACATCGAGCAGCGGTCTCTGCGCCGGGATGACACGCGCGACCTGTCTCTCTGGGCGTGGACGTCCGACCCCGACGCCATCCCTAAGGTGAAGTGGCTCACGCTGCCCGCTCGCGGCCACCGACGCCGCGGTCGGCGCGGCCTGAGGCACCGTGTTCTGCTGCACCTGGACCTGCTTGAGGACCACTCCAAGGCGCGAGACGACGATGACAACCCACCTCCTCCTGACCTCTACGAGTACACCTGGTTCCGCCATACGGTGGATGGCACTGTGAGGCGGGGTGGCCGGCATGCTGGTCAGCCTAGCGACGTCCAGCGCCCGGCGCGGCGCGACGACGACGAAGATCGTGATGGCCGTCGCGGGCGTGATGGCCAGCGCGCGCAGGGCAGTTGGCGTGACCGCATCCGTCGCTCCCTTTCCAGGGGCGCCCGCGACCGCCGGCAGCAAGATGACCAGGGGAGGCCCCGCGATCGCTCAAGCGGCACGGGTGGGAGGCGTCGTGGCGCTGAAGCTGTGCCTAACCTGGGTGTCGTTGCGTCGGCCGTGGTGCCCTTGGTCCTGTTGGGTTCTGGCTCTGCTAGTGAGGGGGGGGGGCTTGCGCCTTGGAGCTACAGCCGGTGCGTGGTCGCAGCCCGGCACGCCAAGGCTCGCCGCGGGCTGCGCGCAGGCGCTCCCAGGAGAGTCTGACTCCGCCGGCCTCGCCACCGCTTTCTCCCACGTCGGTGTTGCCTGGGCTTGCCCGCTCCAGGAGGGACGAGCTTCGGGCTGTGTCAACTCCTTTGGCGGCGCCATCCTCGACGGCGTTGCAGCTTTGTTCTCCAGCACACCTGTTGCCTCCTCTGTCGCCGGTGAAGCCCCCTGGGTTCGAGGCATCGCCCACCCCACCGCTCATCTCCAATGGGCCGCTTCTGCGCACGCCCTCCCCGGTGCGGCGCCGCAGGGTGGCCGCAAACCTGCAGCCTGTGGGGGTCGGACTGTCAGTGCTCTTTGAAGATCGGCAGGAGGCCTTGCTGCCCTCCCCTGCATCAACGCCTCCTAGGCCTCCTGCTGCGCGCCGTAAGACTATGGCTGGAGTGAGCATCACCAGGACAAGTGCGGGTCTCTCCCTGCACAGGACCAGTGCGAGGCTCAAAGCTGCTCCTAGATCAAGGGTGGTGCCGGCTCCGGCGGCTAAGGCGGCTGAGATTTTGGTTGCTCGCAGCCTGGGGATCGTCAAGGACGGAGAAGACATCACAGCCAAGGCTCTGGATGCATTTGCTGAGCGGTTCAAGGAACAATTGCCGCTGGAGGTGATCTCTGCCATGCGAGATTTATTCAAGTTAGATGATGTGCATGCCATGGGTGTGGAGGATGCCCTCATCCAGCACGGAGGGGAGGGCGCTATGGATGTGGAGAGGACGGAAGATGATGCCGCCGCTCTGCAGGGCTCCATCTGAGCAATTTCATGTTTCCTGGGTTAAAAATGTTTCTTATGTTAGCTGTTTTCTGGTCCATGTGTGTTGGTCAGTGTAAGGGTTGTGGGGTGGCATGGCACAAGCACAAACGCAACTGGGCTGTGTGTGGCATGTGGCCAACTTCAGACGTGTACTCCATGTTGCCATGTTAGTGCAACCTATCAATGTTATGTGTTGGAATGTTCGGGGCCTCAACTGTCCGGATAGACGAGCTACTGTCAGCGCCACCATTGCTGCTTCTTCTTGCCATATTGTGTGTCTACAGGAGACAAAGCTCCACACTGTCGACATCTTCACGGCTTCCTTCTTAGGAGGAAGCAGGCTGCGCAATTTTGCGCAAAGGCCGGCGGATGGCACCCGTGGAGGCATCTTACTGCTCTGGGACGACCACCTTGTGGAAATGTCTAACATCACCGCTACCACCTTCTGCCTGTCCGCCATGGTCCGTATTCGTGACTCTGATACGCAATATAAGCTCACCACAGTGTACGGCCCCACCGATTCTTCTCGCAAGGATGCCTTCTTCGCGGAGCTTTTCGGCCAAAAACCGCCCATCGGCACGCCATGGCTTGCGGCTGGGGATTTCAACCAAATTTATCGTGCAAGAGACAAAAATAAAAGACATGTCAATCGAAGTAGAATTAATCGGTTCCGGGCGACACTGCAAAGTTGTGCGCTTAAAGAGATACACTTGCAAAACAGGAGGTTCACCTGGAGCAACGAGAGGGAAAATCCGACTATGTGCAAACTGGACTCGTTTTTCTGCAATGCCGAGTGGGACACCACTTTCAGCACTCATCTGCTCCACGCCCTCTCGTCCTCTCTATCCGATCACTGCCCGCTTCTCCTCGCCGATGACAAGGGGCCTCGGAGGCCTCGAACCTTCAAGTTTGAGAATTTTTGGGTTACTATGCCCGGCTTTATGGACGTGGTAAAAAAGGCTTGGAATGAGGCGCTCGAACACGTTGAGCCATATCAAGTCATGTTCCATAAGCTCAAGAAGGTGGCCCTCCGCCTCACAGAATGGAGTAGGGGCCTTTTTTCGAAGGCAAATGTTCACCTACATGCCGCCCTATTGGTGATTCTACGCCTCGACATCGCTCAAGAGACCCGACAACTCTCCCCTGAGGAGAGCGACCTTAGGGCGAGGCTTAAAAGGAGGGTCATTAGCCTGGCAGTGCTTCTGAGAGCTCGGAAAAAGCAAAGTGCGAGAATTGCTAATCTAAAGGAAGGTGATGCCAACACCAAGTTCTTCCATCGCCGGATTAATGCTAGAAGAAGGAAAAATCACATTCATAGGCTAAAGCACGGCCAAGGGTGGATCACCGAGCATGATGCAAAGGAGAAGCTCATTCTGGACCACTTTAGTGAGGTGATGAAAAAAAGGAGCACATGCAATAAGGACCTAAATTGGGAGGAGCTCAACTTAGAGGTACATGATTTGCACGGCCTCGACTCACCTATCGCCATGGAGGAGGTATGTGAGGCAATCAATGGCATGCCCAGTGATAAGGCGCCCGGACCGGACGGCTTCACGGGAGCATTTTTTAAGAGCTGTTGGGATGTCATTAAGTTCGACATGATGAGGGTGATACACCAGTTTGACTCCTTGCACACATCTAGTCTCCATTGGCTCAACTCCGCAAATGTTGTGTTGTTGCCCAAGAAAGAGGGCGCGGAGGGGATCGCCGACTACAGGCCCATTAGTCTCATTCATGCCGTCGCCAAGATTATCGCAAAAATTCTTTCCAGTCGTCTCGCCCCGCACATGAACAACTTGGTCTCCAACGCCCAAAGCGCATTCATCAAGAGCAGAAGCATCCACGATAATTTCATGTGTGTTAGGAACTTGGCCCGTAGGCTACACAAATGCAAGACACCGACCCTCCTGTTCAAACTAGATATTCGCAAAGCCTTCGACTCGGTAAAATGGGAATACATCCTCGACCTCCTTCAGCGGAGAGGTTTTCCCCCCAAGTTTCGGGATTGGATCTCGGCTCTCCTTTGCACATCATCTTCTAGGATTCTGTTGAATGGAGTGGCTGGCAACCCCATCAAGCATGGTAGGGGCCTTCGGCAGGGGGACCCCCTTTCCCCGCTACTTTTTGTCATTGCAATTGACACACTACAACAACTTCTGGAGTTGGCAACCCAAAAAGGGCTTCTCCACAAAATCCGTGGGCGAGGGATCATGGTGCGAACTTCTCTCTATGCAGACGACGCGGCTGTTTTCGTGGCTCCAATCAAAAAAGATATTGACAACCTCTCAGCCATTTTGCGCGGATTCGGGGAGGTCACCGGGTTATGCACCAATTTTAACAAGAGCTCGGTTGTGCCCATTCGATGCAATCACCTAAACCTGGAGCATATTCTGCAAGGATTGCCGGCTAGCAGGGCGTCCTTCCCCATAAGATACTTGGGTCTCCCTTTGTCCATTTGGCAGCTAAAAAAGGTGGACTGGCAATTTCTTGAGGACAAGATTGCGGCCAGGTTGGTCACCTATGAGGGGCAAAACATCACCACCATTGGACGCACGACTCTTGTTAAGTCCGTCGCCACCTCGCAAGCTGTCTATTTCATCACATCATTGGTCATACCGCCGGGCATTCTGCACAACATCAACAAACTTGAGCGTGCTTTCCTTTGGTCGGGATCAGATAAGACGACGGGCGCCAAGTGCAAGGTAAACTGGGAAACGGTTTGCCGCCCGTGCGAATATGGCGGCCTAGGGGTCCTCAACACCGATAAATTTGCGCGGGCCTTACGTTTGAGATGGCCATGGTTTGAATGGATGGCCCCACACAAGCTGTGGGTGGGCTTGGGAAATCCATGTGATGAGGAGGACTTGGATTTTTTCTATGCGTCCACGTCCATCACCTTGGGGAACGGCGCTAAAACGCCTTTTTGGGATTCTCCCTGGCTCCATGGGTGCAAGCCGATGGATGTTGCCCCGCTCGTCTTTGCGGCCTCCTCTAGGAAGAATTGGAAGGTGCGGGAGGCTTTACAAAATAATGCATGGATCCTCAAGATCAACACCTCCACGGTTGTCTCCGTTGAGCACATCCGACAATTCTTCACCCTTTGGGCTCTTGTGAATGAAGTGCATCTAGATGAACTCCTTGAAGATACTATTGTGTGGAAGCATACGACAAGCGGGCAATACACTGCAGCCTCCGCCTACAAGGCCCAATTCCTTGGCTTGGTTCTTTCTCCCATGGACCAATTGGTTTGGAAAAATTGGGCACCACCAAAGGCTAAATTCTTCGCTTGGTTGGCCATACAAGACAGAATCTGGACTGCGGATAGACTACAAAAACGTGGATGGCCAAATTGTGGTCTCTGCACCCTCTGCAAGCGAGAGCAAGAAACTGGACCGCATCTTTTCTTCAAATGCCGCTTCACTATTAGGCTATGGAACCTGGTCATTGCAAAATTCGGACTTCACCATCTGGACACCTCTACGTGGCAGCTTGAGAGTTCGGTCAAGGACTGGTGGACAAATAGGACCGACGCCGGAGTCCCCAATAGGAAGGCCATGGCCTCTCTAATCATGCTCGTGTCATGGACCATTTGGAACGAGCGGAATGCCCGCGTTTTCAGGAACAAGAGTGCTCCACCACCAATACTGTTAAACAACATCTCTTGCGAGGCAAACCTTTGGATCACTGCCGGAGCAAAAAAATTAGGGAACATTATCTTGCGTGAGTAATCCCTCATGCCGTGTAAAAGTGTCACACTGTAACAAACTCTATTCTCCTCTTATTTAATAGATGAGGCAAATCTTTTGCCTCCGTTTCGAAAAAAAAAAAAAAAATAACTAGTGGAAAACGATTCGAAACAACCGACTGATTTTAAGTGCGCAACCGGGCCCTGTGCCTCCGATCTCTGATGCGTGTGATCCCGGTCTCCTTTGGTGCAGAGCAGCCTTCACAGGGGATGTCTGCCTTTTTTGCACTTGCGTGGTTCCTGTGCCGAGCGTTCAGACAAGCATGTGCTGGTTTTGACTTTCCAGCACTTCACGTGATAGTACATTGCTGACATATACTTCCTCCGTCCGGAATTACTTGTCGCAGAAATGTATGTATCTAGACGACAAGTAATTCGGGACGGAAGGAGTACTAGCTATCTAGCTAGGAGCTGCTTACTGTCATTGTAAGAAAATTGGCAACGTTGGTACTGCGCTGTGTTTGCCTACTTTTATAGCTACATTTTCTACACCACTGTTGCGCGGACACCGCCTACTTTTATAGCTACATTTTCTATACCATTGTTGCGAGGACACCGTCGTATTGCTGCCCGTGTTGTGGAGGAGCATCGTGCTACGGGTGGTCCGCCGTCAAGATGCAAGGCGTGCCGCAAGCCGGTGCTGCAATTCGGTGCTATAGGGGCATGGCCGTGCTGTGAGGCATGCCGCAAGCCGGTGCTATGAGGGGCGTCAGTGCGTCGCCATGTTGCGGGAGCGTCGCCGGTGGCTGCGAGTCGATGTTGCGAGGCGCGTCGTTGTGCTGCGGGGTCATCATCACGTAGTGGGAGCGTCGCCGGTGCTGCGAATCGATGTTGCGAGGTGCGTCGCCGTGTTGCGGGAGCGCCGCCGCTGCTGCGAGTTAGATGTTGTGAAGCGCGTCACCGTGGTGCAAAAGAGCGTCGCCGTGCCGTGGGAGCGTTGTCGGTGTCGCGAGTCGATGCTGCGAGGTGTGTCGCCGTGTTGCGGGAACGTCGCCGTGTTGTGGGTGCGTCGCCGGTACTGCGAGTCAGATGTTGCGAGGCACGTTGCCGTGGTGCAGGAGAGCGCCGCCGTGCTGCGGGGTGCGATACAAGCAAGTGTTGCTAGCCATGTCACGGGAGCGCCGCCAGTGCCACGAGCTGGTGCTATGGCAACGTCACCGGTGTTGCGATCCATGCCGCGAGCGGGGACCATGATGCTACATGCCGGATGCTCGATGCTGCAAATCTGGGCGTCAATGATTTTTTCGTTGCAAAGTCGGATTGTGGTGCTATAAAACTGCATGATGTTGCAAGGTCGACCGATGCTGCGACGCAGCAAGGCCCGTTGTCTTTGTTTTTTTTCCTATTGCAAAAGCCTGACCATCATGCTGCAAAACCGAGCGACGCTGCAAGGCCGGCTGGTGTTGCTATAAGACGGGCACTCGACTTGGCAAGTCGGAAGCATGGGGTTGCAAGCCGACCAATATTGCCGGAAGTCGGACACACAATGCTGCAAGATCGAACACCGTTGCTGCAAGTTGCTCGCCGCTGTCAATTTGCCGCTGCAAAGCCGGCCGATCGATTCCCAATTTTTTTTCTATTTTGTTGCTGCCACCGTTCAAAAAAATATAAACTAAATTGCAGAGGAGGAGTGCGTAGGCTAGATAGGACCGTTGAAGTGATTCTATACAGAAAATAAAAGAATTGTGCGGGGGCGGCAAAGGTGCTAGATGGGAGACGTCATATCTTGTGTGGTCGGACGGCGGTCGACCCGGCTGATCCGCTGGCGGGATCAGCCGGATGACGCCTAGTGCTTCCCATGGACTAGTCCATCAACCAAGAGGCGTGCACGTATGACTACATACTGTATACTAGATCGGTATCGCGCCTTGGCGCGAGGGTGCCGATCCCAACTTTTTGGTTAAGCAGGTAATGCTAAGTTAGCAGAAATCCAAATTTAGCATATGCATTCATACAGGATAACAATAAAGTGAAGAAGAAATATTCAAATGTGATAGTAGCGAGACATAGCACTGCTCAATGTCGTCACGAGATGATCACAAAAGATCACTAAAGGCAAAATCGATTTCAGTCCGTTCGTAAGATTACAAAAGAGAACCACTCAACATGAAGTTCAAAACTAAGAGCACAGCCACTCGACATGATTGTTACTTTGAAAGTGCGCCTTTGCGCACAGGTGCCTCGCTCACCAGTTATCCAACGCTTAAACTCCAACATAGCATTTAGTACATTCAAAGGAAATTAGAGTAATTGGTCAAGCCAAATATGTTCTGTACACATCACAAACACTAAAAATATACCGGAAGTAAGGTATGTAGGTGCTGCCCATGATAACTGAGTTTAGAGCATACAGATTAAGGATATACCAAAAGCAAGGTATAGTTGTTCCCAAGACAATTGACCTGCTACTTTACTACAAAGCATAAAGGAAAAAAATGTAGCAAACATCACTCCTATGCGCATCGATGACCAAAAGGACCTGCATACATAAACGACGCAGATCAGCAGGATGCCCATCATATGAGTCATTTAAGTAAGCAAAGGGAAGATTATATATACATACCAAAAGGGCGACCACCTAACAACAATCGGCCTAGTGCCTGGTCTTTTCTTAGTTTTAGGGGACACCACCTCATCAGCTGACGACACCTTCATTGGCATACTTTGAAGAGGAAAAATAGTCAAACATAGATACATGATGCTGACAAATCAAATACTAAGCACCCGGTCTGAGTATAAGTAGATACCTTGATGCACCATCCACCTCATCACCTAGGGCACCAGGACCACTGGATGTTCCTAAAATCCCAATGCATGTAGAACCCATTAGATGGGCATGCCATTGCTATTGCTCATATTCAGTCTTGGAAAGGCCCTTCTTCAAGCGACTGCTGGTGTAGACAACAAAATAAGACGATGGTTTCCAATCAGTAATAATGAGGTGTGTGCATACATACCCCTGAATTAGGACTTAGTTCCATTGTTCTGGTCTAATTTTTACTGCATTGAAGCCACTTGTTTGCAATGAAATCGAAGTGAGATAGCAAAACAGTGGCCACCTTAAGAGATGTATCAGTATGTAGTAAAAGCAAATGGAAGTTCTAAAATCACAACTCAAACCATTTTTGCATTTGTTTTATCAGAGAAGTACCAAAATGTGGTTAGGGCAAATGGAAAGCTAAAGAAGCAAGGGTTATATTTCAAGGTGATTAATAACTTTAAAAGAATTAAAGATCAATACCAAAAAGATAAACACACATGTCAGTGTTAGTTTTTTCAACAGAATATAGTTCCAACAAGTAATAATGAGGTGTGTGCACACAAGAAAAGTAAAATAGAACACCCAAAACACAAAAGTTAGCCCAGCTTGGAAATTATTGTGTAGTAAAAATATCATATTACTATGTATCAGCAGGCACAAATAAAAGGAGTACCAAGAACAACCGGTCAGCACAGAAGGTAGAAGAAAGACACCTGTGAAGGAGACGTCCGTCAAAGAGCCAATGAATAACCAAATGACCAGCAGCAGCAGACCAGAACGATGACCATAAGAAACCCAGTAGAGCTCACAATTATACACAGCAAACATAACCGAGCCAACTATAATATAAGTAGACATGGTATATGGAAAATAAATGAAACAGTAGCAAACAGAGTAAACAGAACTAAGCATAATAAACTATATAATACAAGTACACACAGTATATGGAAAATAAACTGAAATATTAGCAAAAAAAGATGCTCATAATAAACTGTACTCCCCTGATATAAGTACACATGATACTTCTCCTGATAAAACAAATGAGTTTTAGAAAGAGTATAATATAGGAGATTAGTTGTTGTTCCAGCATACTATTGGACTTACAAATATTTACACAATGAATGTGTTTATAGTATGAACTTCTGCAGTATCACCACATCATTTTGCACAAGGTTTAAAGTATCTTTTACTTACTGCAGGGAATGAAGGAAGCTAGGACAACTACCTACAAAATAACACATTCATCTCTCTTAGAAGAATACTTGTTGCAGGATAAGGGAGGCTGATGATGCATGTGAGGCTAGTGAACAATCAATCATAGAGATAGGGGTAGGGAGAACAGTAGTAGCATCTGGTATACCTGGATGCAGTACAGAGACGACTTGGGAGTGACGTCTTCTCCATACCGAGGTGTACGGTGACGCTGACGCCGATGGTGCTTCTTCAACACGTCATCTTCATAGTCACAGCGCTGTGTCATGCAAGGCATACTGATTTATCAATTCCAATGAGAATATATTTTAACCCTAAATGCTTGCAAGAATCGAAAGAAACACCACATACATGCTAGCAATGACATATTTCAAAGCATAAGGCTTGTAGAATCAAAAGAGTATTAATTAAATAGTACAAAATCATATTTCAAAGAGGCAAAGCATCAAGGAGGCAATTTAGACACCACAACAACATGAGCAATCTAGAATCAAAATAATATATTTTGAAGCATCACCTACATATATTATTCATTTACCATCAGTGATGAAAAATTCAGAATGCTATGTAAGTAGTAAGGGAAGGATACAAATTAGGCTCTAAATACTCAGCATTGTTAGTATTGTACCCGGCAATAGCTAGTTGCATGCAAATGAAACAATATCAACACAGGAAAGAGGATACAATTTGTGTGAATACTAATCGACATGCACAATCATAATCAGAAATTATGTACCATGAGCATTAACATATACATGAGCTTTTTCTAAATTTGGTGCCCATTAGTTATGACAACATAAACATAAGATTTCTTGTTTACAGAGATTTTAAGCAGTACTTGTACGACTACTATGGCGACGGAACGACAAGCAAGATCTAGTACTGTAATTCAAAGTTGCTCAAGCAAAGATCGCATCATTCAAGAGTTTGTGAATATCCAGCAGAATATGTACTGAAACATTAGAGGACAATGCATCTTTGCAACCGTTAAAATGCTAACAAATTAACAACTCCTCCCAAAGTCAAAACATGAGAGGAAAGTCACATATTTGATAGAAAATATAAATTAAGGCTTAATTCAGTCTCAAAGGCTAATCCTCTCAGTCTCAAATGTAGCTGCAACAACCATACAAAACTCATTCTATCTAAGCTAATGGACTCATATTAAGGGGCTCCTGACATCATAGTTGACATACTTGTGATGTGCACCCTGGTCTCAAATATCAAAGATATGGATGGACGAAAGACTAACTAAATGTAATTAAAGTCGACAAAGGCAGCAAGCTGGTACTATTTAGTACATAACCCTGACCTTGAACATTCCAAAAAGTTCAGATTTGCTAACTGCAAGATCAAGGTAAAACCAGGGACATACCTCATGTATACCCGTTGGGTGCATCTGACAGCAACGATGTACTGAGAAAGCAACACAATTAGCAAACCATAGACAAGGCTAACACAGAATGCTTTAAGTACAACATATTTATACAAAGCAGTTAAGGTCTGAGAGAGCATCAAACAATTTTGTTGCAACGGCTTGGTAGCTAGTGGTATAATACATAGTTAGGCAATAACAGTGCCGAAGCAAGTGGTTCTTCGAATTGATTGATCATCACTCATGAGCCACATGTGCAAGGAATGTATCCTTGTTTATTGGAACGACTAATAGAAATACACGTTAAGACCTTTGTGTAAGAAAGGCATCATCTAAGCTTAACACATGACATGGCACTGTTTCAGTTCTCTATTTTTTCTTCAACGAAATGTATTAAATTTGGCTTCAAAATTTGTTAAGTAATCCAATCCAATAAATATAAGTAGACATAATCTATACAGAATCGAAGCTGGTACAGGACTTGTTCACTGTTCAAAGTAATTTTACATGTATACACACTCACTCATTCTGATGTTGTGTATCTAATTAACTTGATAATCCTAACTGAAAGTAATTTCACGTGTGCTCTCTAACTCCTAAGATACCTGTTCATCTTAGAAGGTACTGTTTTGTAGCGTTCCAGTTGCAGAATCTTCTGCCACTATGGGTCCTGTAAATTGGTATAATCTCTTTCAACCATAGAAAGCTTAGCTTTATCAGTAGGCTTTAATTCAAGAAAATCTGCACAATCAAGCTCTACTGAAATGCAGCCTATTGACCTTCGTGTTTCCTCAAGCTTCTCCATAAGCTCATATCAAGTAACTATTGTGCAAGTTGTGTCATTTATTCGATTGCACTTATTGTGCAAGTTGTAGTTGCAGACCAAAGCCAACAAACTTTGCAAATAGCAGGCAATGCATATACATAAGTGATGGTCAAACATAACAGCTGCTAGCTCCATACATACCCTAACCAACATCATATCAAGTAATTATTCATTCAACAGAATGAGACATAATAAAGAGAGTATTTTCACCTGGGATTTTCACTATCAGTCTGGTCATGCTTGTTAGATGTGTATAGTTACTGTTCAGTTACTGTTCATCTCATGTATGTATATGTTCTGGCCTTTGGCCCCTCAGTAAAGCTAGTTGCTATTCTAACATGGTATCGGAGCTTTGGTTAGCTCTCTCGCTCCCGCTCCCGCACGCCGCAGCTCCGTGCTCTCCTCCTCCACCGGCGTCGCCGTTGCTAGCTCCGGTCGGCCTCCCCTCGTCTGGCTGCTGCTGCCGCTGTTAGTCCCGGCCCTCCTCGCCTCGTCTTCGGCCGACCCCGACCCGTCTCGTCCGGCCGCCACCACCTCCAGCCTCGGCCGCCGCCGCCGCCTGGCTGTCCGGCCGCCGGAGCCCCTGTCCGGCTCGGCCTCGCCCGGATCCGGTGCCCCCGCTCCTGGACTCACCCCCGACGGCCTCTCCTCGCCGCGGGCCGCCTCTCCTCGTCCGGCCCGGCTTGGACTCCGCCGCCCCTGGCCGCCCCCGTCTCCGGCTGCTGCTGCCCCTGGCCGGCCTCCCCTCGACCAGGCCGGCTGCCGCCGCCTCTGGCTGGCCTCCCATCGGCCCGGCCTGCTGCTGCCGCCCCTGGCCGGCCTCCTCTCGGGCCCTGCCGCTGCTCGACTGCTCGATCTCGATCTAGATCGAGCACTGTAGCACCGG
>LR738714.1:883640678-883658396 GCA_902687465.1 Secale cereale | reverse complement strand
TGGGGTGTTCTCTCTGGCGAGGTCCCCTGTCCGCCATGCCCTGTTACACCCGTGGCCCCAATACCCCCGGTGCCACCGGTCCTTGCTGCTGATGCTTCTCAGGCTGACCGGGATGCAGCCAAGGCTCTCGATGATGCTGCGGTGGATGCTTATGATCAGCAGGTATCAGCCTATTCCGATGCTCTTTCTCTCTACCGGGATGCTCTGTCTGCTTACACTCAGTGGTGCAATGATGATGCTCGGGCTGCTGCTGTTCTCACTGCTAGTGTCCTACCTCAGTTTGCTTCGGAGTTCATGAGCCTCGGTACTGTTGCAGCGATGTGGTCTTTCCTCTGTCAGCGCTATCAGCCCTCTGGTGATGCGCTCTACTTATCTGTGGTGCGTCAGGAACATGCTCTTCAGCAGGGTGACACTTCTGTTGATGAGTTCTACACACAGAGTTCTGCCATCTGGCGCCAGCTTGACTCACTTCGGACAGTTGTTTGTGGAACTTGCCGTTGCTGCCAGACTATGAGGTCCGACTTGGAGTTTCAGCGTGTCCATGAGTTCTTATCTCGCCTCCGCTCCGAGTTTGAGCCTCGACGCGCTCACTTGCTTGCTCGTGGTCGTGTTCCTATCCCGGAGGTCCTTGCTGAGCTTCGTGCTGAGGAGACCCGTCTCCGTTCTGCTGGGTTGCTTGATGTTCCCTCTGTGTTGGCTGCTCGAGCTCCTGTGTCGTCTGCTCGTCTCACCGCTCCACCGCTTCTGCCCACACCTTCAGGGGGGGTGGGTCGCCCTCCTTCTGCTGAGAAGGGCAGATCGCGCCGTGACACTTTCTGTGGCTACTGCTCCAGGCACGGTCACCCAGAGTCTGATTGCCGCCAGAAACAGCGAGACCAGAGGCGTTCTGCTTCCAGTGGGACTCATGCGTCTCCCCCGACTCCGTCACTCACTGACCAGGATATTATGCGACTCAAGCGCATGCTGGCCTCCTCTGGTTCTTCCTCGACGGGTTCTGCTGCTGCTGTGACTGCCACCACCACTCCGCCCCCGTCGGAGCCTACTCAGTCAGGTACATCCTCGTGGGTTCTGGATTCTGGAGCTTCCTTTCATATGTCCTCTGATTCTTCTGCTTTATCTTCCCTTCGACCTCTTGCTTTTCCTCTTAATGTTCTCACTGCCGATGGCACACCTCTTCCTGTTGCTAGTCGTGGCATTCTTTCTACTCCATCCTTTTCTGTTCCTAGTGTTTCTCATGTTCCTCGTCTTACCATGAATCTTTTTTCCGCTGCCCAACTTACTGATTCTGGTTGTCGTGTCATTCTTGATACCGACTCTTGTTCCATTCAGGATCGTCGCACCAAGGCTTTGGTTGGTGCTGGCCCCCGGCGCCGTGAGTCAGAGGGCCTTTGGGAGGTTGACTGGCTTTGTGTTCCTTCCGCTGCCACCACTTCTGCCAGCTCTCATGCTCTTGCTGCCTCTTCGTCTGCGTCCTTCCAGCAGTGGCATCATCGCCTTGGTCACATTTGTGGCTCTCGCTTGTCTGCTTTAGTTCGTCAGGGCCTTTTAGGGTCTGTATCTGGAGATGTCTCCTTACATTGTAATGGTTGCAGACTTGGCAAACAGACCCAGTTACCTTATCCTACCAGTGAGTCTGTATCTCAGCATCCCTTTGACTTAGTTCATTCTGATGTCTGGGGTCCTGCTCCCTTTGATTCGAAAGGTGGTCATCGTTACTATGTTTTGTTTATTGATGATTTCTCTCGCTACACTTGGCTCTACTTCATGAAATCTCGTAGCGAGGTTCTCTCTATATACAAACGATTTGCTGCCATGGTTCACACCCAGTTTTCCACGCCCATTCGTACTTTTCGTGCTGACTCCGCTGGCGAGTATATCTCCCAGTTGTTGCGTGGTTTTCTCGCGGAACAGGGTACTCTTGCCCAGTTCTCATGTCCTGGTGCTCATGCTCAGAATGGCGTTGCTGAACGGAAGCATCGTCATCTGCTTGAGACGGCTCGTGCGCTGATGATTGCCGCTTCTCTTCCACCCCACTTTTGGGCTGAGGCTGTTTCTGCATCCACCTATCTCATTAACATTCAGCCCTCGACAGCTCTACAGGGTGGTATTCCTATGGAGTGTCTCACTGGTCGATCTCCTGACTACTCAGCTCTTCGTATGTTTGGATGTGTGTGCTATGTCCTGCTTGCCCCGCGAGAACGCACCAAACTGACTGCTCAGTCGGTTGAGTGTGTTTTCCTTGGCTACAGTGATGAGCACAAGGGCTATCGGTGTTGGGACCCTGTTGGTCGTCGCTTGCGCATCTCGCGTGATGTGACCTTTGATGAGTCTCGCTCTTACTACCCCCGCCCTTCCTCCTCGAGTTTCTCTGTGGACGATATTTCTTTCCTTCTCCTTCCTGACACATCCTCCTCTGTGTCTCAAGTCTCTCCCCTTCCTCCGACCCGTCTCCCTCTTCCTCACATGCCACCGCCACCACCATCCCCTCCATCCTCCTCTCCACCATCCTCTCCGATCCGTCGGCCTCTCTCTCCTTTTCCTCTCCACTACACTCGCCGCCCTCGTGTTGAGGATGATTCTCCTGACACACCTTCCACTTCCGATGTTCCTCCTTCCACGCCTTCACCAGTTCATCATCTCCGTGCTCGACCTCGGCCCCCTTTTGATCGCTACTCTCCTGCCCAGTACGCCCTCTCTGTTATTGCTGAGCCGACTTCCTATCAGGCTGCCCTCACTCAGCCTGAATGGCAGCTTGCGATGGCCCAGGAGCTTGCTGCCCTTGAGCGTTCTGGCACGTGGGATCTGGTTTCCCTTCCTTCTGGTATTCGTCCCATCACATGCAAGTGGGTCTATAAGATTAAGACTCGCTCTGATGGTTCTCTTGAGCGCTACAAAGCTCGTCTTGTGGCTCGTGGTTTTCAGCAGGAGCATGGCCGCGATTATGATGAGACATTCGCTCCTGTGGCCCACATGACCACTGTCCGCACTCTCCTTGCTGTCGCTTCTGTTCGTCATTGGTCTGTGTCTCAGCTTGACGTTCAGAACGCCTTTCTCAATGGTGAGTTGCGTGAGGAGGTTTATATGCAGCCACCCCCAGGGTACTCTGTTCCTGATGGTATGGTCTGCCGACTTCGCCGCTCTCTCTATGGTCTTAAACAGGCCCCTCGTGCCTGGTTCGAGCGGTTCGCCTCTGTCGTGACTGCCGCGGGCTTCTCGCCCAGTGATCATGATCCCGCTTTGTTCGTTCACACGTCTCCTCGTGGTCGGACTCTTCTCCTTCTCTATGTCGATGATATGATCATCACTGGTGACGACTCCGACTACATTGCCTTTGTTAAGGCTCGCCTTCGCGACCAGTTCCTCATGACTGATCTTGGTCCACTTCGCTATTTTCTTGGGATTGAGATCTCCTCGACCTCTGATGGGTTCTACATCTCCCAAGAAAAATATATTCAGGATCTTCTTTCTCGCGCTGCTCTCGGTGATGAGCGCACAGTTGTGACTCCTATGGAGCTCAACGTTCAGCTTCGTGCCTCTGATGGTGACCCTCTTCCTAATCCCACTCGCTATCGTCACCTCGTTGGCAGTCTTGTCTATCTTGCTGTTACGCGTCCTGACATCTCCTATCCTGTCCACATCCTGAGTCAGTTTGTTTCAGCCCCCACCTCTGTCCACTATAGTCATCTCCTCCGTGTTCTACGATATCTTCGTGGCACAATCTCTCAGCGTCTTTTCTTCCCCCGCTCCAGCTCTCTTGAGCTCCAGGCCTACTCTGATGCTACCTGGGCTAGTGATCCCTCTGATCGACGCTCGCTGTCTGCTTACTGTGTCTTTCTTGGTGGCTCTCTTATTGCCTGGAAGACAAAGAAGCAGACTGCAGTTTCTCGCTCGAGTACAGAGGCTGAGTTGCGAGCCATGGCTATGGTGACTGCTGAGGTGATCTGGTTACGGTGGTTACTTGAGGATTTTGGTGTGTCAGCTACTACCTCGACTCCCTTACTGTCCGACAGTACCGGTGCTATCAGTATTGCGCGTGACCCGGTGAAGCATGAGCTCACCAAGCACATCGGTGTGGATGCCCACTTTGTGCGTGCTGCTGTGCAGGATCAGACTCTCGCTCTTCACTATGTGCCCTCTGAGTTACAGTTGGCAGACTTCTTCACGAAGGCACAAACTCGAGCGCAGCATAGTTTTCTTCTCTCCAAACTCAGTGTGGTTGATCCACCATGAGTTTGAGGGGGGGTGTTAGATGTGTATAGTTACTGTTCAGTTACTGTTCATCTCATGTATGTATATGTTCTGGCCTTTGGCCCCTCAGTAAAGCTAGTTGCTATTCTAACAATGCTGATGTCGTCCACAGTGGTCCACAGTACCGCCACTCCGCCTGGACATACCTCATCGACAAACATAAAAAGAACCAGATAGACATATTAGGGTAGAAACATGAGTTGAAGCAGAGTACAACTTCATAATGTGATCATAATCATGAATCAAAACCTGGTTATAGAAATAATTGTACGTGGCATGTACTATGAGCGTCAGAAGCTTAGTAATCTGACATTGAAAGAAATGCTTATGAAACAACACTAAACTCCAGATAATACAATATACAATTAGAAGGTTGGTGAGATAGACCACTCTTATAGTAACTATTCCATCCATTTGCCACACAATGCTTCTTGTAAAAAACATAAAAGATGCTATTGACAAACATATGCTTGTACTAACTTGAATTAAGCTGTCAAAACAAATTAATGGGCAGAGATCAATTGCGTTTCATTCATACACCCGGTAGGAAATAGCACCAAGGCACAATCATCCGACAGACACCACTCCGATCATTTATAAACCTTCTCAACCTAAAATCAACAGGAGCTCACCTTGTCTCCTATTGAGTGTCAAAGGAGGCAAGGCACCCCATCGCAACAGGGTGAATCAGAGGCGGCCCATCTTAGCTCGACGCCCTAGTCCTCCTTCAGCCAACCGCCGAGGAGGAGAGCTCAACTAATCAAACATGAGTTGTATCCAGCTCACAGCAATATGCACGATAACTCTGACATGTAACTTAATGCAACATGCAAGTGCCCAATTTGCGATTTAACATGTCCTCATGTTCCAAGTTAGAAGGCCTCAAAATTTTCATCAGTAGCTTAGATTTGTTACAGTGATAGAAACTAAGAAGTAAAATGTACAGACCAATAAATGTCCCTTTGATGAAAATGCCCTTCTCCTTTCAGTTCAATCGTACCTTGCATCTGGACAGCCCACTGAAAATGAAAGCGGACATTATCTGTTAAACGGATCAGTTGAAGACAAACAAATTTAAACTTCATTATCTGTCAAATTCCAAGTTATTCATATTTTGGACCCTAAATCTCTATGTAATCTTCTGTATTTGTAAATCAACCCATCACTCATCACTGAATCTCTAAATAGAGTTTACATAGAGCATATACTCTAGTTATCTTGACAATTTGTACGTTCAGAATTGTAAAATTCAGTGATCCTGTCAATATGACAATACTGCCAACACTAATATGACAGCAGGAAATAATTTCTTTGACAGTAATTCAGTTAACACTGATTTAGTGTTAACATATGTGCTCACCTAATGGAGTATAAAATATTTGACAGCAGCCATTTTCTGCACATTTATAAATGCTGAAATCTGACAACAACCATTTACTGAATATTTGTCAGTTAACATTGATTTCTGCTCCCAGCAAATGTGCTCACTAAACGGAGCAAATGTGCTCACAACAAAGATTTTCTTTGACAACAGCAAAGAATGACAGCAACAAAGAACATCATGGTCATGTAGGTATTCAGGATTTCTGTGAGCATTCAAGCCTCTTTGTAACAGGAAGGTAGGCTTACTCTGACGAGCTGGTGAACAGTGCCTAAAATCGTGCAGTATGCCACAGCCCCTGGGTACGATGCTCTCTCAGCGGTGGTGATCTGGGTCAAGCATACCATGGAACCGCCGGACTGCTCATCCCGGAACCGCTTCGCCATCGCCTTTATCAGCAGACAATGTGTGAGTACTCATCTTCAGTTAAGCTGAGGCAGTCTTGCACTTCCCCTGCTCACAAGGCCGAGCAAAAAATTCATGGTTGGAATCAGTGGTAAGCTAACTGAAATTAGTGGAGTAGGTTGGTGATTAATTGGGCTTGCCCATGTGTATAATTATGTCAGAGAAAAAATTGGGCATGTGTATCACAGTATCTGTCAGTAGTCTATGCATACCTTCACAGGAGCAGCAGTTGACGAGGGCGTTGAGCCCGCCGTGGCCGAAGCAGCGCCCACGCTGCCTCCACCGCGACGCCTGACGGCCGCCTCGTCGCAGGCCGTGAAGTCCAGCCCCACCACCGCGACGGCTTCCTCCCCATCTCCCGCACAGCGACGGTCTCCTCCCCATCTCCCGCACAGCGCAGCGCCTCCTCCACCGTCATGGCCAGGGCACCACCAAGGACCATCAATGGACCGTATATGAACCACGAACAATGAGCAGAGGGGAGGGCACGGTGTTCTTGAAGGGGAGAGGGGTGACGCGAGACCACACCGCCTCAGATCTGGACGGATTAGCCGTCCGTGTGCTCCTCGTGTGGATGGCGACGGCGACGACGGACAGAAATATGCGAGGGAGAGAGAGATAAGTGAGAGGAAGGAGAGGAACACTAGCTGAGAAGGGAGGAAGAACACCTGAAGGACGATGACAATGGCGACGTGGACGGCCATCTCGGCAGCCGTCGCTCCTCCCTGTGATGGCGACCCGCGGCCGTCGCCTTTGGCCCTGTCGCTCATCCCAGAGATGGCGACGCGCAGCCGTCTCCTTTGCTCTGCGTCGACGATGACAGCGGCGACACGCAGGTCTTTGACCGCGCAGAGGTGGCCACCGGACGAGAAGCGGAACCAGAGGCCGTCGTGCTCCGTGGCATGCTCAGGGTGACCCTCGTACGGCGGTGCCCAAATGCCAGCCTTGCTCCTCGAGCTCGCTGTGCACAGGGCAGGAGTCGGGGGTGGCGGCGCGACACGGACAGGGGAGAGCAGCGGCGGAGGCGAACTCGACGACTGGAGAGGAGAACCGGACGGGAGCGCGGCGGCGGTGGCTGCGAAGGAGGAGGGTGCGATGCGGATGGGGACGCGGCGGCTGCGAAGGAGGGGGGCGCGATGCAGATGGTGATGGCGGCTAGGGTTCTCGTCCAATCGGGCTCCCTTCTCTACTTTACACAGAAACGACCCACCCACAGCACGCCACGCAAGGGCAAGTACGTGAAATCTCTGTAATGCCCTCGGCGGGATCTAAAAATTACTGGCGGTGGCAAGATTTTTTGACCGCGGGCGACCCGCACCGGGCGTCCCACGCTACGCCAGCCAGACCCGGTCACCGACAAACGGGACCCACACGCGAGCTACCCCACAGGTCAGCGAGACCAGAACAACTCCGCAAAGTGACAGAGAACCGGGGAGGGGCGGTAACTATTCATTGCAACAGTTCCGGGATTCGATCCGGTGGCCCAGATCGTCCCGGGGCTTGATCCGACGGCCGAAAATCCATCAGGAAAATGAATCGGACGGCCAGATTCGCCTGAGCTCTGAGGAGGCGCGGGAACCAGCGTCTTTCTTATTTCTGGATGCATATCCTCTATAACACTATGCTCCCTAGTTTTAAAAAGCTCACATTTAATTGAGGTCACCAATTGAAATTGGGTCATCAGATTTTGACCGGGTCAATAATTTCTCAAATCTCTCTCATTCAATTCTTTTATATTATACACTATGCTTACTACTCCCTCTGTCACATAATATAAGAGCTTTTGAATTTATGAGAAGGAGGGAGCAATTTTTAAGGCCTCACAATTAATTGAGGTCTTCAATTTTGAATTGGGTCACCCAATTTTGACCAGGCCAACAATTTCTCAAGGAACTATTTCATTCAATTCTTTTAATTTACAATGTCCCTTAATTTTGAAACTCTTTCATTCAAATTGGGGTATTTAATTTTGAATTTGGTTTACAATTTTGATAGGGCCAACAATTTTTCAAATCAATCAGCAGCCACAGGCCATAAAAACATATCAATCCCGCGCATCCTCCCACCACCTAGAAAGAAGAAGTGCCACCATGTGATACTTTAGCACCAATGTAGTACAAGCAGCCATCGACGCCGAAATTTCCCAACATAAATATACGTTGGTTAGCAGATAACACAGAATCACACCACAAAAAGGCCCATCAAATCACTGCATTATAAATAAAAATAAAACACACTCCATTATCTCCCCCACCCGTCTAACTAAATATTCCATCAGTTTCAAAATATAAGGGGTATTAGTTTTTTGGAAAGTCAAATTTCTTTAACTTTGACCAAGTTCAGCAAAAAATATCGACATCCATAATATTAAAAAAAAGTATGAAAATTCATTTCATGATGAATCTAATCATACCGATTTGATATTATGGATTTTGATATATTTCTCTATAAATTTGATCGAATTTAAAGTTTGACTTTTCAAAAAGTAATACACCTTATATTTTGAAACAGAGTGAGTATTTTTTTAAGAAACCCAACAACACGAACGGCGCAGCAAAGCGCGCCCAACCCTTCTAGTAGAAGTTCCATGACCAACCGTGCACATCGTATATATGTATAACCTGCCCTAAAGTTCATCAAAGATCCAAAATAAATTAGACATGACCTCCGTAGAAAAATGAATAATAATAATGAAAAAAACCTCGTCGAACAACCTCAATTGTTGAAAGCGGATATTTTTCATCAATTCGGACGGTTTTGTGCTCACGTGGTATGGTTTTGACCACTGACCTTGCCACCTCATTCAACATCATATTCGTCTTCTCTCTCTCTCTCTCTCCCCACCACCATGCGGCCATCGGGAAGCTGCAGTTCAGTGTGGTGGTGCAGACAGTGAGCACCCAGGGTGCCTCATTGTCACAGATCCCAGCTCTAGCTGGTTGTTCCCGGCGGCGTACATGACAGAGATGCCGCACGATAGTTGCCGATGTCAATGTTATGCTTGAAGGCCAGGATAGGGCAGCCTCCGAGGGAGAGGACATCATGTCGCGCGTCATCCATCCCTGGGAGGATTTCAGAGTTGAAGCAGACGTTGAACCAACATTCATTGTATGTGGCCACGTGCGCACTAGGGGCCTAGTTGTGCGCCTACCTGGTCCCCGCACCGAGGAAGCTGACCAAGGCCAAGGCAGCTCCAGCGACCGTCGACATCGTGTGTGCTCTGTGCCTGTGCGCGTCCCGCAGTGATGCTTACTCTGGCAACCACGCCACCTCTTCTGATTGGTACATAGCACGCTGGCCCTTGGAGTAGATCCGCCGGGCAATGCGATCGTCGATGCTCGGGCTTTCGACCACACCCTAGTGTCGAGCACCTAGAAGACCATGTCACGCCCGTACCCTGCGCGCGTCCTCAATCTGGCGGGGCGCAAGCTGAACCCAGTAAATCGGTAGGAGTAGATTGTGTACAGCTCAACCCAGCTGTCCTCCTGCACTGAGGCGATACCCGAAAGCGCCTGCAGCATCGCCACCTTGGAGGCTGTGAAGCGGGACGCTATGCCGTCGAACACGGTGGGATTAGAGTAGACCAGTCGTGTCAAGGGCTGCTACTACTTGTCATCTTGCTCCTCCCAAGAAGAAGTCGACACTACTGCAGAAACCCCTATAACCACCTACTTACCAGTGACTGGAAGTGCGACGCTCGTCACTAGTAACACGTACCTGTGAAACGTAGAGGGGCAGTCATCACTGGTAAGGTCACAGCCGACTATTGTATGACATACCAGTAACGGGCATCGACAGTCGCCCACTGGAATAGTTCACGGAGTGTGTCAATCATCCAGTGATGAGC
The DNA here is from genome assembly GCA_902687465.1 of Secale cereale. Classification (NCBI taxonomy): domain Eukaryota; kingdom Viridiplantae; phylum Streptophyta; class Magnoliopsida; order Poales; family Poaceae; genus Secale; species Secale cereale. The sequence goes on along the minus strand of LR738714.1, from coordinate 883,648,515 downwards.
GCCCGCTAGCCGCTAATCACAAGTACCTCTCCCTCCCATAAATCCCTGGCCACATTTGTTTTACGCAGGGAGAAAGAGGCATTCATGCCATCGTTGATGCCTTGGCCACCGTGCCTCCATCTCTCTTCCCCTGCTCATATAAGGCCCCTCCCAATGCTCCACCTTGTACAGGTGCTAAGCCTTCCACATAGACAAAAAATCTGATGTGGCAAGTTATTTAAGAGGAGAGAGATGGGTGTGGTGACCCCAGGAAGAAACAATGCTAAGCGCGTGAACCTAGGCAAAGCATTTAAATGAAAAAAGCCCACCAATACATGAAGAGCTTTAGTTGCTAAATCATTAAATGAAGCAAGCTTAGCTACCATAAGCTAAGCACCTATGCATTGGGGAGTATAGTTGCTAAGCTATTTAATGTGCTTACCACCTCATCTAAGCACCCATGCATTGGCAGCAGCCTAAGTACCAAGTTGCCGGCCCCCTTGTCCCAATAAAACCTCCAAACCCTCCCCCGCCCCCAGTCCGCAACTTACCCATCGGGCCGTGGAAGAGGTCTCTCGGGTATCGTCGAGCTCCTCATGTACGACTCCCTCCTCTGAAGTCTACGAGGCGGAGGACTACGACATTGATGCGGCGATAGTATTAAGTATTAATAGGATTAAACCTTATAATATTCAATATTAATGAAATAATTTTCAAATGCATGTGGAGTGAAACTGAAAATATGTAATAGGATTAAAATTCACACTGAATTGCATTAGAATTCCAGTTTTGTATGTTCAAGTTGCTTGACTTTTGTGAAATGGATGTGTGGTGCATCTCTAGTTGTGAATTATGAAACAAATTTAGGTTTTGATATTTTTTAAATTAAATTTGTTGCCTTTTCTCAAAAAATATGTGAAACTTCTGAAAATTGTGAAATTGTTGTGGAATGGATCTGAGTGTAATTTAACTTGCTCCGAAATATGTTCAAATTTTGGCCAAAAAACATGACATTTCAGTTGGTGGCACTTTCCTGAAATATATCTGAAATTTAGTTTGTAATTTTTTTATGAAATGTATTTTAACTTCTTGAATTTCAGCTTATGGCACTTTTCTGCATATATGAGAAATTTTTGCAGTTTATTAGATCAATGTAGAATTGATCTGAAGTGTATCTTAGCTTGCCCTGAAATGCATTTGAAAATTAGTGAAAAATTATGACATTCCATTTTTCTGAAATGTATCTGAAATTCAATTTGTGGCAAGACTGTAAGTGCAATTGAAATGCATTTGAAATATATGAAGTTTATGTTGAAATGCAATTGAATCATCTGCGAAACAATACTGAAATCATCAGATGAAAAGAAGCTTGGAATGTCTATTGAAACATTTGTAAAATTGAAACAGTGATACAAAAAGTGAAATAAAAATTTGAAAAAAGTTTAAAAATTATAATTTTTAATTATTATTTCTTAGTGAAGGGCCAGCCCAAAATTATTTATATTATGTGCAGAAAATGTGGAAGAAATCTTAAAGCAACTATGGGACGGGGCATGTGTTGTCGGCACCAGCACTACTAGAAAAAGGCTTATCCCCAATATCTCTACTAGTTGCGCACCATGATGGTGGTGCGCCACTGCTATATAGCAATGGCGCACCTGAATCAGGTACGACATTGCTATTTTTTTTACTAATGACGCACCACTTGAGTAGTGCGCCATTGCTATTTTTTTTGTCCACCCCCCCCCCCACCCCCCCCAACCAGACATAGCAATGGCGCACCACACCTAGGTGCGCCACTGCTATGCTACATAGTAGTGGCGCACCTACGTGTGGTGCGCCATTGCTATGTCTGGTGGGTGTGTGTTCGTATGTGTGTGTGTGAGGTTAGTAATGGCGCACCAGGGTGCGCCATTGCTAGGGTTAGCAATGGCGCACCAGGAAGGGTGCGCCATTACTAACGTCTCACACACACACAAACACACACCCCACCACACACACACAAACACACCCCTCTTGGATCGCCTTTTCAGTTTAAAAATAAATAAAAGAAAATGATAAAAAATTCAAATTTAAAAATCCTTCGAGATGCCCATGTGTTATGTGTTCTAGTTGTTAGGAAAATTAACAAACATGAATTTTGAATTTTTTTGCAAAAGGCCGCCGTGTTTCGGTAAAATGGCCGTAACTTTTGCATACGACCTCCGATGAAAAAGTTTTTTATATGAAAAAGCGTCTACTCGAAAAGTTACATCCGAATTCAACGGGCTACGCCCGTTATCGATTTTTTAGAATCCTCAAAAACCTAACAGAAAAAAAGTTACGATGCTTTTAAGATCTGGAGGCAAAAAAATTAAAAAATTAAAAAAAGTTAGCAATGGCGCACCAGTGCATAGTGCGCCACTACTATTTTCCCGCCTTCAAAATTCAAAAAAAATTAAAAATAGTAATGGCGCACCACTCCTAGGTGCGCCATTACTAAGGTACATAGCAATGGCGCACCATACCTAGGTGCGCCATTACTAAGGTACATAGCAATGGCACACCACACCTAGGTGCGCCATTACTAAGTCTGATTCGCCATAGCTTATATATTAACCCCTGCCTTCTTCCTCCTCCCCCCTCCTCCATGCCCTCTCTTTTCCTGCTTCTTCCTCCCCTCCCTCTCTCTTCTCTGTACAGAATCTGAGCAGGGGAGTACCAGATCCCCAGCGACCCCATCCTCCGACCCTAGCGAGCAGCAGCGAGAGCAGATAGGTAAGGAGGGAGAGAGGAGAAGGAGAGCCGGGGCGGAGGCGAGCTCGAAGCTCCTGGCGGCGGCGTCCATGGCGGCTCCTGCGGACAGAGAGGTAAGGAGGGAGAGAGGAGAAGGAGGAAGGAGAGGGAAGGGAGAAGAGGAGGAGGGCGCGTGCGCAAGGAGGTCCAGGGGATGGCGGCTCGCGGCGTCCATGGCGGCTCGGGCGGCCTCCTGCGGACAGAGAGGAGAAGGAGGAAGGAGAGGGAAAGGGAGAAGAGGAGGAGGGCGCGAGCGCGAGGAGGTCCAGTGGAAGGGAGAAGAGGAGGAGGAGAGCGCGAGCGCAAGGGATCCCGGCGGCAGCACCCCTCTGCTCGAGCTCGCCCCCGCCCGAGATGCAGAACGAAAATTATTGGAAAAAGGAAAGAAAAAAAAGCAAAAAAATGGTGCCAGATCTAGATACAGATCCAGATTTCAAAAATTTACCAGTGGCGCACCTACATTACTACTAATGGCGCACCTCACCGAAATAACAGTGGCGCACCTAGCAACTAGTAATGGCGCACCACATGGTGCGCCACTGCTAAGTGGATTAGTAATGGCACACCAGAGGTGCGCCATTACTAACCATTACTAATGGCGTGATAGTAATGGCGCACCTACAGTGCGCCATTAATGGCCAAAATAGGTGCCCCACTAATGTGCTTTTTTCTAGTAGTGCAAGGTTTTGGGTACGGAGCGAAATATTCGGATACTGGGCAGTATCTGCGTTTCTCGTTACCCCACGAGAAATCTATATACCGAGCAAAAAAATTGAATGTTTTTGAAACTTTTGAATTTAAACGTTGAACTTCTGGTTAAATATAGCGGGAACTCTCGCAAAACACATAGCCAGCGGTGGTGTACTGGTAAACGCGGGCTTCCTTATCGATTCGTGTGGTCGCGGGTTTGAGTATCGTCCTTGCTTTTTTTTCCACCCTTTTTGAGGATAAAAAGGGAGGTGAGTGAAAAAAATATCGTGGTGGCGGGATTCAGACCCTCGAATTGAAGGCAAGAGAAGGATAGATATGATCTAACCACAGCGCCAGAATGTGGTTGCTGATAAAAATGAGTCCAGTGCTAATCTATAGTATGTTAAAAAAAATTGAATTCAGATTTCAATTTTAAAACTCGTCCGGTTTTTTGGGTATTTCGCGGTTACCGCGGTAACAGCGAATTTCGGTGCCCCACGAGAAAAAAAGTCCACTCGGATCCAAAACCTTGGTCGGCACACAACATGCACGCTAGAAATGAGTTTCACCCTGTAGATCTACATCGACGGCGTCTTGCATGTAATCCTTTCCCCGAGCCAAAATTTACAGTACTAGTATAGTGCCAAAAAACAGTCAGGAGTTCATCATATCCTTCATTTGTTCTTCTATATATAACAGTGTGTGCTACACAAAACTATTGGTGATAATCTGGTAAAGCTCAAGCTAGAACTTTGCAGATGCCCTAATAAAACTGGACGAACCGCCTTTGTGAAATCTTTGTGAAACTTCTGCTCTGAAAACCTTTGAGCACGTTTCCGTGCTGCCGCCGCCATTTCTCGCCTCTCTGGCTCCGGCATCCTCAAGACCTTGAGGATTGCCTCTCCAAATTCTTCCTTCCTGGAGGCCAGAAACCCTGTCTGGTGGCTGTCCTCGTCTAGCACAATATCCATCATCGGTCCTGCTGATTTATGGGCTGCAGAAAGTAGGGAATGTGATGAAACAATTATTTTCTGCATGACTAGCTCCAAGTGCAGCAGTGTTTGCTTCACGGTTTTAGATATCCATCTGTACCTTACCTTTGACACCCAAAACTTGCAACGTGGAGTACATTCAAATAGGGATTTGTTGTTCACAGCAAGGAAAAATGTAATGGTTTTATAATAATTGCAATCTGCACGCCAAAACTTCGAACTAAACAGCTATAGTACAAAGCATGCAAAGCAGCCTTGGGAAAGTGAAGTTTTGGCTTAAGAATGTCCGAATCTAGCCTTTCAAGAGCAAATGCAAATGCCTCGAACTGAAGACCATGGGCCTAAGGAGAGCAAAGAGCAAAAGGGTAGAGGTACTTTAGTGAGTGAACTGTAAGATCTTGTAACAGATTTTGATGCAATAGTAAGTTGACATACCTTTTCAGGACGGAACTGTGCAACTGATATAAGAATAGGAGGTGTTGTTGATCTTTCCAGGGGAAGCATCTGTTTTATTCATCAAACGTTTCTTGTGAGTACAAACCAAGTCTATTTTGTGTAATTAGATTTTAGGCTACCATCAACAAGAAGCAGAAGTAATTTTAGTCGATGACTTGCTTTCACAACGTTAATGTGATCACATGATCGCATCACATAATTGATTGTGACTGATGAGAAAAACATAGAGGAATCTGGTCATACCCCTGCAGGGCAGAAGTGTCGCATGGAGGGTATACCCTCTTAGTACGCTCTGGGACTTTCCAGATATTTACAATATGGGATCTTTGTTTTGCGGAATTACAATATGGGATCTTGTCCATGAGGAATTCACCATCACAAGATGTGCACAGGAACCAACTAAACCATACAACCAACTGAATATAGTGTAGTACAGAACTTTGCATCGAGACAACCAAATGCTACGGCCAAGAGAAAACCCAATTAGTTTTGCATGGTTGGTATCATTGATACATGTTATTGAAGAAAAAGAATATTATTCCTCCGTCAATGCACAATCATATTAATTCAGACTATAACATAAGAGGAAGAAAACACATGTCAAGAACAAGCCGACCATATCATAGATTGGGCCAAGAGAACAGGCATATTTAAGTAACACATTTTTGGACATTCTTTTGACCATGCATATTAACATTTTGAGCTTCCAGATACAATAATGCACACTGTTTTCCAAATCACAGTACTCTAATAAGAAGAATTGATTTTTAAGTTGTCTGCGTACCTTCCAGAGATAAGAGAGTTGTTATTGTACATTGAGTTGCGCTGCTTAACACATTCGACCATATCAGAACTGATCGTGGGATAATGAGTGTAGCAGAGAACCTTGCAACCAAATAGCCGAGCCAGTGTATACGATAAAAGCATAGCCACTTGTATCAAAGTAAAACTGCGGAGTGAATTTATTAAGAGCCTCGCATGCGAGATATACTGAGCCAAGACTTTTCCCGATACACCACCTTAGTTTTGATTAAGTTCCCGATACAATATGTAATTTGCAGTAGTCTGTCATTATGTTAAGTACAACACTACCTGCGTTTTTCTTACTTCACAGAAGTAAATGCATTATACTAGATCCCATCTCGCCCCCGCGTCGCCCTCCCGCTCGGGCGACCCGGGCGGCACCCAAGCCCAGCCGCCAGGCCCTCTGCCGCAGCCCTCTCCATCCCCTCCATCGCTGTTGGAGGAGGCCGCCAGGCTAAGCCCAGGCTGCTGACGGCGGTGGCGGAGGAGCTCCTTCCTCTCACGGCGCAGGGTGGTGCAGGGCATCTTGACGAGCGACGGCGCGTGCCCCGGATCTAAGTCTCAACGGCACGTCGGGCTTCCTGGCGGCGGCGGCGTGGAGGGGCTGGTGGATAGGTCGGCGGCATGCGTGGTCTGGCCTCCGGTCAGATCTTATCTAGCCGGTGCGGCCTGCTCGCTGTGCGGCGGCAGAGATTGGTGGCAGCCCATGCACACGATGCTAGATGGAGGTTCGTCGAGCAGATCCGTGTGAAAACCTTGCTCTCGGCTAGTTGCCAAGGCCGGCGATGGCGGCGCTCTTCTGTGTCGTCCTTTTCTTGAAGGCATCGTCGTGGAGAAGCTCCAGACGTCTATCCACTACCTCCGAGCGAAATCCTAGATCAGTCGATCGGATGACGGCGGCGCTCTTATGTCGTTCCCCCTTGGGGGCGTCATTTTTTCAGGTGTGCATTGGCTCGAGGGACCAGTGGACGGTTTTAGCGGTTGAGCGGCGTTTCATGTGACGCATCGACGACGTGGAGTCTTGGCGGCGTGGCGCTGCAGGGTCTCGGCGACGGATGCGTGATGATGGATGCGCGTAGGAAGGTGGCATTGTCTGGCGCTGTGGTGGCATCGATGGCAGGCCTGGCAAGGTTGATGCATCGGTACCTGCATTGAAGATGGATCGGTGGAAGACGGTGGCGGCGGCCTCTACAGCGTGCGCATGCGGTGCGCGCTGAGAGTGCGATGGACCGGTGTGTGCCCCAGACCAGGCGACTGCGGCTTGTTTGAGATCTCCGGTTTTAGATGTTGGGCTTTGGTGTGAGGTCTGGGCAGGCGGCCCCGACAATATGCATCCCTTCATCAAGTTGGTAGGAGTAGCGACAGATGTTGTCAAGATGGTGGCTTCAGACTTATTGATGCATTACTTTATAAGGTCTTGATGAATAATTAATAAAATGACTGCATGCATCGCCCTGATGCAGAGGCCCGGGGTCATCCTCCTTTTTGAAAAAAAAACAGAAGTAAATGCAGTGTCAAACTAACCGGGGGTATAAAAATTAGCAAGAAAAAACCAATCAGAACTGCAAGAATTTTTTGCAAGAAGCCGAACAACTACGACTAGGATCGTCTCTCGATGGGGCCCGTGCTGTACCTGCGGCGGGCGGACGAGGCGGACGCAGAAGCGATCAAGCGCGCGGGCGGCGAGTCCATTGGGAGACGCGTCTGCGTCGCAGGTGAAGACGGCGAAAGGGAGGTCGGGGCATAGGTCTTGCACGGCGTGCACGGTGCACCAGAGCACGCGTTCCCCGCCACCACCGTCGTTGGTGTACGTGTGGAAGAACCCCGCCGTGGCCGCTGCGTTGGGCGCGCGGCAGCGCATGAGGCGCCGGAGGGCAAGGGCGAGCATGGTGGAGACGAAGGTGAGAAGGCCGGCGAAGATCGCCATAGATGCGACGCCAAACACTCTCTGGGTTGGGCTCAACAAGGGTGGGGACAATAGGAGGCTTTGGGTTTTGAATATTTCGCTGGAGGCCCATGTACTGGATTTTGGGCCCAAAGTTGGATTTGTATAGAGTTTTAACACCAATATCTCGTTGCAAGCTGTTCAATCGGGGATTCTATTTGGCGCGCGGGTAGCTGGTTAGTGATCGCACGAGCAC
>LR738714.1:883617869-883640663 GCA_902687465.1 Secale cereale | reverse complement strand
CCCCCCCCCCCCCCCCCCCCCGCGCGCTTCCCACTGTATACGATTTGCTGGCCCAACTAGCTCTATTCCCGGTTTTGGGAAGGTTCTAGAACCTTCCCAAACCGGTTTTTCTTCTTTTTTTTTTCTTCCAGTTTTTCTCCTTTTTCATTTTCCTTTTTACTTTCATTTTTTTTCTTTTTCCCTTTTTTTTGAACATTTTTTGAATTCCTGAACATTGTGTTTAAATAGTGAATTTCTTTTTGAAATCATGAACATGTTTCAAATGCATGAACATTTTTTTAAAATTGTGAGTATGTTTCAAATTAGTGAAGGAATTTTTGAAATCACAAACATTTTTTGAAATTGTGAACATTATTCTAAAACTCGTGAACATTTTTGGATCGATGAACTTTTTTTGAAATATGGGAATAAGTTTTAGAAATTTGTGAACATTTTTTTAATTCACAAAGGTCTTTTCAAATTCATGATTCTTTTTAAAACACAAACTTTTTTTTGTTGTTCCGAACATTTTTTATTAAATCTTGAACATTTTTTTTGTTTTGACAAACATTATTAATGAAATCATGAACATTTTTAGAAAAAGCAAACATTTTTAACAAATTGGTGAACATTTTTTAAATTCATGAACAATTTTTGAAACTCATGAACATTTTTTTGAAACTCGCGAACAATTTTTAAATATGTTAACGTTCTTTTAAAAACAAAAAATATTTTTTCAATCCGTGGACATTTTCAGATTTCTCGAACAATGTTTTTCAATATTCAAATTTTTGGGAATTTCGGAACCTTTTTGTAATCCCTAATAATTTTAAAGAGGAATAAAACAAAAACATAAAATAAAAAATAAAAATCAAATTAAAAGAAAAAAAAGGGGGTGTCCAGCCCTGCAAATGGGCCAGCCCAAAGTGGCGCGCTGGGGAAGGGAGGGTGCTTGTTGGCTCGTTCGCTAGCGCGCCTCGCTCAACCGTGGGCCGGCTTATCTCCAGGTTTCGGCGGACGGCAATGCATATACTGATTGATATACAGCTGGGCCCGGAAAAGTTCTCCAAAAAAAGAGCTGGGCACGGAACGGACGAAGCCTAAACAATAGTGATGCGTGTGCATGCATGCATAATTTCCAGCAAAACAAGTTCGTTGAATTTTAGAAATGTCTCCGAATTTAAAAAATGTTCGTGAATTTGAGAAAATATCGATGAATTTGAAAATGTTCATGAATTTGAAAGAATATTCACTAATATAAAAACGAATTTGAAAAGTTCATGAATTTGAAAAAATATTCATGAATATGAAAAATGTTCCTGAATTTCAAAAAAGTTCATAAATTTTACAAAAATTCATCAATTTGAAAAACGTTTGGGAATTTAATTTTTTTTCATCAATTTAAAAGTGTTCGCGAATTTGAAAAATCTTTGTGATTAAAAAAATTGTTCATGATTTGAAAAAATGTTCGCAAATTTAAAAAATGTTCATGAACTAATAAAACAGTTCATGAATTTGAAAAATGTTCTCAAGTTTCAAAAGTGCTCATGATTTTAAAAAATGTTCATGAATTCGAAAATTCTTGAATTAAAAATGTTCGCTTATTGAAAAAATGTTCATGAATTCAAAAAATGTTCGCAAACTTGAAAATATTCATGAATTCAAAAAATATTCATGAATTTGAAAAAATGTTCACATTATGAAAAATGTTCACAAATTTGAAAATTGATCGTGAATCAAAAAAAGTTTGCGAATTTAAAAAAAATGTTCACGAATTTGGAAAAGAAGAAAGAAATAAAAGAAAATCTGACGAAAAAACATAGGAAAAACCGGTAGAGAAAACACAAAAAAACTGGGCGTAGAATGTTCCTAAACCGAAGAAAAGAGAGAAGGGAAAAAAGCCACCCCGCATGGGCCGGCCCGATCTTATCTGATGGCGTACCACTCCTCCTCCTTGGGCATTAGCGGGGCCATGTGCACGGCATGAGCTTGCGGCTTCGGAGCTCAGGGCCAAGAATTCCGGAACCAAGGGCGCGCCAGGTGGGAGCCCACGCATGGAACATCCTCGAAACGGGGTAAGCGCTGAGAGGCCATGGCGGGGTCAAGGCGGGACCGGAGGAAGAAGACAGGGCTCCGCGGTCTGCTATGAGCGGGTGCGGGAGCAGGTGCGGTTGCGAGAGCAGGCGCTGGTGCGATGTTCACCAAGTTGCTCTCGACGAAGCTGGGACGGGGATAATCCGCTGCCGTTTTGCCTGGATCTTGCCTTGTCCAGTCGATAACAGCCAGAATCAAGGTATTGACCGAAGCTACGAAATCACTTCTGCAGGCAGCTAAATCTGCACTGACTGCCTGCTGGATCATCTCATCTCTGGTCGCTTCTGCGGTCTCAGCTGCATTTTTCTCGACCGCAAGCTTCGCCTTCTCGTTGATATTCACCTGACTAAACTTCCTTCTTTGCCTCTTGGCCTCCGGGTCCTCGTGGTTGTAGTACTTCCACGTGGCGCCGTCTCCGGCGCCGTGCACACATCCATACTGCGGCCGAGTGTGCAAAGGGAGTCCCTTCAGCATGTTCAAGGCCCTGTTGAGTGGGGTGTCCCACTTGGGCCTCTTCGACGACTGAGACGACGAGTCGCTTCCGGTCGCAAGTTTGTGTTGCTCTTTCTGCAAAAGAAACGTGAACCGTTTACAAATGTTATTACAACGTGTAGTCAACCTGATCAGAAGCTAATATAAGGTGGAAAAATCATAATTACCAGGAATCCAATCAATTTCCTCGTGGGCTCGTCCATGTACCAAACCTTTTTCTCCATGTCCCACTTGTACCGGGCCCTGATGAAGTCATGCTCCTGCTGGTCGGTGAACTCCGCAAAGGGGTCTGGGATCCCCGCGGCTTCACGTTCCGCATCCTCCTTATCCCATATGGGCCTCTTGCGAATATAACCACGGCTTCTGAGGCGGTGGCTCCCCGTGTTCTTTTCCTGCATCTCCTAGAATTTTTCGGACTTAATCTTTGCTTCATCAGTAGCGCAAGTCTCCTTAAATTTTTCAAACTCCTCTTCCGAAAGTGTCAGATTGTCCGCCGAAATCTTGGAGTAGGGTTGTTCTTTCTCAATCGCTCGTTTGACCCTGCCTTTCCAGGCGGTCAACGCATTGCTGAAATTGCCCAAGGCGGCGTTGTTTATCTTGACCATGGCAGGATCTTCCCACGGATGTTTTTTGTCTTCCCGGCCGGGGAACTAGAATCTTTTGTGTAGCTTCGTTAGGAGGAGGTGCTCCATATTTTGTATACTCCTTAAGTCACAGTCGTTGATGCTCGCGGTTTCCCGTAGGATGCATCCGAGTTGGTTGCTGTTGCACTTGCGAGCTTCCTCCGGCTCTATTGGCTCGAATTTGCCAGGGTGCACCTCTGTGACCAGCAGTCTTCTAGCACCAAGCTTGTTTGGGCGACGTGTCCTCGACTTCTTCTTCTTCGGTTCATTAGCGGCTTCGGCACCGGTAGCTTCCGCGCCTGTCTCGGCGCCGCCGGTGTCGCTTCCATCGGTGCCGGTGCCGATCTTGGTGTCGGCGTCCCATGGTCTTCTTCTTCTTCGGTCTCGGTGTCGGTGTCTCAGTCTCGGTGACGATTTTCCCAGACCCGCCATCTTTCGTTAGCTGCTGAGTTGTTGTATCATCCATGCACCTCGTGCATCCGCAATATCCGTGGCACACCTGGCCTGATACATATCCGTAACCGAGATAGTCGTGCACCGTCGTCATCAGCGTGGCTCGCATATCGAAATACTGTCCTTTGTTGGCGTCTCATGTTTTGACCGGTGCTGTCCATAATCTGTCTAGCTCCTCTTATTGTAGTCCGAGATATAGATTAATATTATCTCCCGGTTGTTTTGACCCTTGAATCAGCATGCTCATGTGTATGTACTTTGTCTTCATGCACTTCCAGGGAGGAAGGTTGTATATCCATACAAACACGGGCCATGTGCTATGGTTGGTGTTCTGGTTGCCAAACGGATTCATGCCATCGGTACTCACGCCAAGCATGATGTTCCTTGGATCACCTGCGAAAAATCGATATTCGGCGTTGAACGCTCTACACTGGCTTGTATCCGCGAGGTGTCTCAGCTTCGGATCATCTCCATCATCGGGCTTCACCCCCTCCGCGTGCCAACGCATGAGTTTTGCTTCCTTAGGATATATGAAATAACGCTGCAGACGGGGAGTGATCGGTAAGTGCCATACAACTTTCTGGGGAGATTTCTTTCCGGCCTTCTTGTATTGAGAAGCGTTGCGCACCGGACAGCTGGTTTTTTCGCGAGCTCATTCCGATAAATGATGCAATCATTGATGCATGCATGGTATGTAGGAGAACGCAAGAGAAAACAAAAAATTTCGGTATAGCAAGCACACCCAGGATCACTATGGAGATATCATACAAGGTTTGATCTGATCCGTACCGACTGGTAGCGCAGCGGAAGTAGAGTCGATGTAGATCGTCGGTGCAGATTCCTGCAGCTAGGATTTACAACCTCCCAACCGCGAGAATGTACTCCTCCTCCGGACAGCACTTCGGGAGGCGGTCGTACAGTCCCCCGGACGATGTCGCGGACAGCCCTTCGGGAGGACCCTCGAAGCTCGAACGGTAACTCGGACAGCCCTTCGGGAGGACCCTCGAACAGCCCCTCGGGCAAAAGATCGAAACTATGACCTCTCTACGGGGTTGCACACATACGGTGTCAGCTATCCGGCAGGGCTTCACCGTCCAGAACTAGTTCCCACCGGAACCCAGACAGCCTTTCGGCTCTACGAAACTATTTCGCTGGGAGGGAGAGAGAAGCCAGACAAGTCTATGGCATGTGTATGAGAGCAAGGATAAGCTTATGGGCAGCCCCTCCACCTCCTATTTATAGGAAAACCAAGGGGTAGGGTGCCTCCACAAATTACCAAAAACCCCATGCATTAGGTCACACATGAGGGTGTTATGGGTAATATGGGATGCCATGTGGAGCTCCAAGGAGCTCCACCATGCTTGTCCGGCCACCCCAAGGCCCCCCCCCCCCAAATGGGGTTCCTTCCCTTGCAAGCCTCTTCCTTAGATCTTTTGGGAAAAAGCCTAAAGAAGTGGCTTCCAAAAAAATATCCCAAAAAACACTTTCACTATTCATGAAGACATTTTTCTGCGTCCGTTAATTCCAAAAAGTTTCTGTGAGTCCTAGAATAATTCCAGTACCCACTAAAACAATTCTGGACGCATTCCGAAACGTTTCCGGAACAATGTTTTTCTTCAGCGAAAAGCTACCATAGCGGTTCCGGCTGCTCCGGAACACTTCCGGTTTTTTCCCCGGAAAAATCTCAGAAGTTCCCAGACCACTTCTGGCCCCCTACAAGAATTTCCAGGCGTGTGCCGAAACCATTCTGACTTAATGGTATACTCCGAAACAACTTTTTGGTTTTACCAAAACTCTTTCGGTGTTCTCTTTCCGGAACTCTTCCGTTGTCTCCGAAACTTTTTCGATGACTTTCTCTCAGACTCCCTATCTAGTATTCAGCAGATAGATGACCCTTAAGCGTGTGACCCTATAGGTTCGGTGAAGTATAGACATGACCGGAACACCTTCCGATCAATGATCAACATCGGAGCCGTGGACACCCATATTGACCCCTATACCCACACGAATGAACATTCGAGTGAACCTTCAGTTGCCGTGTGCTATTCCTGTTGCTTCGCGATATGTTACAAAACCCGAGGTGAGATTTATCGGCATCCCCATGAATCAACAACTTGTCCACTATGCCAGTTACCTCGTTACCGGTTTCGTTCTCTTTTCTCGTTTCCGCGTTCCGGCATCCCTGCGTTCAAATCACATTGTGTCTGGCCAGACGATGATGGATACCGTAACACCGAGAGGGCCCGAGAATATCTCTCCATCGTCGGAGTAGCAAATCCCAATCTTGAACTATCTCGTTACTTGTCATACTTTTCCGTGAACCCGTAAGCCACCGTAATAACCACCCAGTTACGGATGACATTTAACAAACCCCAAAGTTCACGAAGCAAGTACGAAGGAACTCGATACTCTCATGGTCAAAGGAATTATGCAAACATTAACTTTCTCTGTGTTATTAACCATTAACTTGTGACGAATGTATCTCATAGCATAACATCAATTCGGGTCGATTCAACACAAGTGTTCTACCAACATTGTGCCCTCAAAATTGCTGGCATAGCCATGCCCATGATCAGGAAAACAGGATCATCATGCAATACTTGAGCTAGTCTTAGAGGCATGACTAGGAATACATTTTACCGTTTATTGTACCACACGTGCACATGAGTTTCCCTCCGAGCCTCGTGTTATTGTAGACTCGAGAATCATTGCAGTTATAGCATGGAACATAAACATTCATTACAAAACAGGAGATACAAAATAACTGTTATTACTGCCTCTAGGGCATATCTCCTACATGGTATCTAATGTGCGGCAGATCAAGAGGGCACACAATCTTCTTGGCCTCATCGACACTAGTAGGACACAGGTTCCCCGCGGGAAGAACTTTTTGTAGGTACTTCAAATGCTCATCGAGGCTTCTGTCGGTCCATTTGTTTTTAGCCTTTGTCTTTAGAAGTTCGAGCGTGAAACTCAAGCGGGTCACCTCGGGATCGCAACCATCATACAATGGAGTATTCGAGTCTGCCTCTAGTTGCTCCAGCTTGGCCTCCTCTCTACAAGCAGCTCTGTCGTTAGTCGTCTTCTTGCGAAGCAGGTCTCAAACATGAGGGTCCCGCACGACCGAACTTAGTAGCGACGAAGGCTCCGACTTGTCTGCGTCTTCTTCATCATATCCGGCCACTTCTCCGCCGCCATGTTCGGCCTCTTCTCGGCCACCATGTCCGGCCTCTTCTCCGCCGCCATTATCGGTCATCTCTTCATCTGGCCCCATGTCGTCATTGGCTGCCCCGTCGACATCATCAGCATCTTCATCATCTTCACTTATCCACCGAGTATAACCATCCATGAAACCAGTCATGAGCAGGTGCGCCTTCAAACGGCCTCCCTTAAAGGGGTCGAGCCAGACTCCTCCTTTGCATCTTCGACACGGACATAAAATCTCCTTCCGGTTATTTTCATGCATGTCGTGCACCGCGGATCGCAACCATCTTTACACCATACTTCCACTGACCTTCATGATCGACTGCGTGGTATAATAAGCAAAAGGATTATAAACGCATGCATGCATTAAAATAATAATAAAATTCGGCATGACCTTCCCTAAAAATAGGGACCAATAGAGTTTGCCTGAAATTCGCCTAAACGGAAATACATCGACATTTCGGCAAAACATAAGAAACTCATGTCATGTCACGCGCAATTCGGCAAATACACATATAGGCGGCAACTCATGCCACACGCAAAATTCCCATCATATCGCCCGATTCGGTCATATCGCACACACACACATATTTCCCTTCATCCAAAAGCACCATTTTTTACTCACCTATCTCGAGAGAGATCGAGCACGGTGATGAGGTCGGTGTCGCTACACACCTAGGGATCAAAAGTGCACAAAGATGCCTTTACTTCATTAAATGAATAGATCTAGTTGGGGAGGTAGATAAGTTACTTCATTAAATGGGTAGATCTAGCTAGTTGGGGAAGGAGATGGCTCTAAATAGTGGAGGGAGGGAGAGAAAGCTAAGGGGTGCATTAATGGAGAGATGGTGGAGGGGGCATTAAAGGAGAGAGAAGAGAGGTATGAGAAGGAAGAGAAAACAAAGCTAGCTAGTAGTAATGGGGGAAGCAAGGGAGAAGAAGTCAGGGAGAGAGGAGGGGGGGAGGGGGGAGAGGATTAGAAAAGGTGGCAGCTGCGCCTTAGCAGCAGCGCGGGTTGGCGCACAGTGCTACTGCTAAGAGCAATAGCAGTAGCGCTGGTCTGCACACCACGCTACTGATAAGTGGGGACCACCACGTGGGCCAGTGCAGCCGTAGTTGCTGCGGGGGGTACGTGACCCGCGCTACTTCTAATAGCAATATCAGTAGCGCGTGTTCCTTAGCCCGCGCTGCTACTATTCGTAGCCGGGTGGGTACGGTGGGGCCCACTTGCAGCAACGATGTTACGTATACCCGCGCTACTGCTAAGTCGATAGCAGTAGTGCCTATTCAATGCCCGCGCTACTGATAATTACTAGTAGCGTGTGTCTTTGACCCTCGCTACTGTTAAGCCTCCACCTATAAGGTTTTCCCTAGTAGTGCATGGTCGGTATCTCCGCGGGTGGACCTCGACGAGCCGTGTAGGGTAACGCAGCAGAAAACAAAAATTTTCCGACCTACGCACCAGCCCAGGACCACTATGAAGACTGCATACAAGGTTTTGATCATTTTCGTTACCGACTCGTAGCGCAGCGGAAGTAGAGTCGATGACGAACGTCGGTGCAGACCCCCGCAGCTAGGATTTACAACCTCCCAACCGCGAGGATGTATACCCTCATCTTCTCCTTGGACAGCCCTCCGGGAGACGGTCGAACAGTCCCCCGGACAGTGTCGCGGACAGCCCTCCGGGAGGACCTTCGAAACTCGAACGGTCACCCGGACAGCCCTTCGGGAGGACACCCGAAACTCCAACTGTAACTCGGACAGCCCTTCGGGAGGCACTCTCGAACTAAGACCGAAACTACGATCTCTCTACAGAGTTGCACACATACGGTGTCAGCTATCCGGCAGGGCTTCGCCGTCCAGAACTAGTTCCTGCCGGAACCCAGACAGCCTTTCGGCTCTACGAAACTATTTCGCTGGGAGGGAGAGAGAATGCCAGATCATGCATGGCTTGTGTGAGAGCAAGGGATGAAGGAGATGGCAGCCCCAACTCCTCCTTTTATAGGAAATCCCAAGGGGTAGGGTAGTTTCACACAAAAACCCAAAATGCACTTGAATGAAGTCCTTCCACAAGGACCTAGGAGTGAAACCAAGGA
Source organism: Secale cereale (assembly GCA_902687465.1). NCBI lineage: Eukaryota > Viridiplantae > Streptophyta > Magnoliopsida > Poales > Poaceae > Secale > Secale cereale. The sequence goes on along the minus strand of LR738714.1, from coordinate 883,631,722 downwards.
ACAAGAGGGTCCCCAAGGGGGGAAACCCCATGTGGCCGGCCACCTCCCATGAGGGCCCCCCCAAGGGGGCTCTCATCCATCCATGTCACCCCAAAATATCTTGGGACAAAGCCCAAAATAATGGCTTTCCATAAAAATATCCAAAAAGCACTTTCACTATTCACGACGACATATTTCAGCGTCTGATCGAACTGAAAATATTTATGTGGGCTTAGAACATTTCCAGTACCCACCATAATTATTTCCAACGCGTTCTGGAACAATTCCAGTTTAGTGATTTTCATCTGCGAAAAGCATCTGAAGCGGTTCCGGCAGCTCCGGGACATTCCCGGTTTTCATCTCCGAGAATTCCAGAAAGTTTCCAGAACGATTCTGGCATCCTCCAAGAATTATCGGCCATGTGCCAAAACCAATTTGACTTTATGGTATCCTCTGAAACAACTTTTCAGTTTCACCGGAACTCATCCGGTGACCTCTCTCTGCGGAACTTTTCCGCTGTCCGAAACTTTTTCGGTGTCCGAAACTTTTTCGGTGATTTTCTCTCAGACTCCCTGTCCAGTATTCAGCAGATAGATGACCCTTAAGCGTGTGACCCTATAGGTTCGGTGAAGTATAGACATGACACGGAACCTCTTCCGATCAATGATCAACATCGGAGCCGTGGACACCCATATTGACCCCCTATACCCACACGAATGAATATTCGAGTGAACCTCCAGTTGCCGTGAGCTATTCCTTTTGCTTCATGATATGTCACAAACACCCGAGGTGAGATTTATTGCATCCCCGTGGGCAAACACTTTGTCCACTATGCAAGTTACCTCGTTACCGGTTTTGTTCTCTTTTCTCGTTTTCGTGTTCCGGCATCCCAGTGATCAAATCACCCTGTGTCTGGCCAGACGATGATGGATACCGTTACACCGAGAGGGCCCGAGTATATCTCTCCATCGACGGAGGAGCAAATCCCAATCTTGAGCTATCAAGTTACTTGCCATACTTTTCCATGAACCCGTAAGCCGCCGTAATAGCCACCCATTTACGGATGACGTTTAACAAACCCCAAAGTTCATGAAGCAAGCATGAAGAAACTCGATACTCTCATGGTCTAAGGAATTATGCAAACATTAACTTCCTGTGTTATTAACCATAAACTTGTGACGAATGTATCTCATAGCATAACATCAATTCGGGTCGATTCAACACAAATGTTCCTATAACATTGTGCCCTCAAAGTTGCTGGCATAGACATGCCCATGATCAGGAAAACAGAACCATCATGCAACACTTGAGCTAGTCTTAGAGGCCAGACCAGGAATACATTTTATCGTTTATTATTCCACACGTGCATATGAGTCTTCCTCCGAGCCTCGTTTTATTTGCAGACTCGAGAACCATAGCAGTTGTAGCATGGAACATAAACCTAATTGTGAACAGTGAGATAAATAATAGTATTTATTATTGCCTCTAGGGCATATCTCCTACAGACTCCCACTTGCACTAGAGTCAATATCTAGTCAATGCTAATGCACTTTACACCTATGGCACATTGGTGTAAATATGCTTCGCTTGTGGTATAGCCTGATGTCCAACGGATCTGACGACTTCAGCTCCGTGTGTATCTTTGCATATCCCTCGCGTTTTCACGCTTTGACAAAATTCATATTTTGTGTGGACTTGGCTTTGTATGTATGCGAATCACAGGTCGAACCTGGATTCCTCAGACTGAGTTATGGAGCAACTACCTGCAGTAGTGTCCCATTGACAAAAGCCATCTTGGAACCATACTAAGTTCATGAATGAACTATATGATTCAATATCTTGTTTGTCGCTTCTAAAGCGTCAACATACTTAGCCTTTGTTATAGAAATCGCCACAGTATCTTGTTTGGAACAATTTCCAACAAACTGTGCCACCACATTGTGTGCAACACAAAACCCTTAATTTAAATCGAAAATCGCACGGAGAAAAGATGAAGACTGTATCGATGTAACATTTTACAACGAGCTCTTCATAATCTCCGCTTGCGAGAAAACATGTCATCAGTACTTACTCTAGTACTCAATGACATCTTTCACTGTTGTCCCATGATCAGTACTTTGATCACTTTGGTATCTATACTCACAACAGCTTGGGAGTATTGGACATATCTGGTTGTTTTACATACCATGGAATACATGATTAATCCAAACACAAGAGTGTGTGGAATCTCCATCATGTATTTTGCTCATCGGTGTTTTTGGGACACCGAGTCTTGCAAAAACTCTTTCCATGTGACTTCGGCAAGAATCACTCCTTGGCGTTTTATATGCTAAAAGGTTTTAGCATCTTGTCAATATGTATTCATTGCTTAGCCCCATTAGGTAAATCTATCTTCATAGATCATCATGCCTAATATCAAGGCTATTTAGCCTAAGCACTTCATCGAAAAACTATTTCCAAATGAAGTCCTAATTCGTGTTAAGAAATTTATTTCCAATTACCAATGTGTCAAGCACACAAGGTTTTTAGAAATATTATTGCGCTCCCACTTACTTTCTTGAATTACAAGCATCTTCGTTACCCATTGATGAAGTCAAAACCCCTTTTGACCATTTCATCAAAACACGAAGATTCCAACTCCATTTTGCTCTCTTCTGTCCATCGCTGGAACTCTGAAGTTTGCATACCTACTAGCATCCTCTGGATCGACAACCTACTTTGGACTGTATCACATACAAGTCCCAGGTTTCATTTCCATCAGATGAAAATACTTTTGTCATCCATGTTTCATATCTCAAGATTGAAATATTTATTAATTGCTAGTTCAACCCGAACCGACTTTAAGCATCGCTACGATGAAACAACCTCATCGTAGTCAACTCCTTGAACTTGTTATTGCAACAAGTCGAGCTTTATGGATAAACATTTTTATCCGTATCAGTTTTAAGTTCCATAAATATTCGTTAGACTCTAAGTCTTCCGAAAGGTGTATCAAGGTTTTAATCTTGAATCACATATATGGAAACTAACTCGGGTTGTATTGGCATTCAGCCAATTTCGGAGTCAGGGCCCATCAACGCTTCCTTGTGTATCATAGGTATACTGTTGTCCAACAACAATATCTCGTCTGCGCACCTGAGAGGTTTGCACGAGCCTTGCCTACGTGGTTCAGCTGCAAGTTCGACCGAAGTCCATACATTTTATTGTAGAGACTTCCGTATCAGTCGCAGTAGGAAACTCTGGAATTACTTCCAAGGTTCCTTTCCTTTGACCTGATGACGAAGATACTGTTATCTCGTCGAGTTGCACTGTCCTCCCACTCACCCTTTTTGAAAGAACCATTCTCTTTAAAAGCATACCGTTTCGTGGCAAAACTATTTGCCTCGGTATTGTGAGGGAGGAATACCCAATTGCTTGGGATAACCTACAAAGTAGCACTTGTCTGATTTGGAATAGTTTGTAACCTTTTACACAAGCCCCATATTCCAAATGTTAAGAAAAGATACAACATGGTTGGGCGTACCATACCATGGCTTCATTTCAACAGACCCGATGAAGCTCTTTTCAGTGTAAAAGCCGCAGTCTCTAAAGCATCACTATAAAAGGGATAATGGCAAATTTATTTATGTCATCTTTGATCTTACCATGTCATAAATGGTTTGATTACATCTTCACAGACTTTTCACTTTGCAGTGGTGTTCCGGGAAGTGCAAGTTATGAAACCCCTTTCACAACTCATCAGACATTCGCTAAACTTGTAACTCAAATATTCCTTTCTGCAATCGAATTGTAGAAACATAATTTTCTTGTTACAATAACTTCTACTTCATTTTTGAAAACCTTTCGAATGATTTCAAAAGATCCAGACTTACGTCTCATCAAGTAAATATCCATATATCTACTTGAGTCATTTCTGAAGATAGATAAATCCACTACTAACAACATTTATCGGACTACACACATCAAATGTATGATCACCAATAAGTTTGTTCCTCGTTCCTTATGGCCTGTGAACGGTATTTCAGTCACTTCACTTTTCGGAGGAAAGTTGCAAGTGTCAGATGATTCAAAATCAAATGACTTCAAAATCCATCATAATGGAATTTCCATGCGGGTTTCTCCAATGTGACCAAATGTAGTGCCACACTTGTGTGGTATTCTTTTAGTCTTGCGACATTTAGCATCAGTGTTATGGATGTATCATATTACCATCAATATTCATAACATACATCCCATCTTGGATGGAAGCATGGCCCTTCATGTTATTCATAATACTAAACAACAATTGTTGTTCTTATGAACAACTCCTTTGCAACAAACATTGTGCAATGGGCTAGAGTGTATGAAACTCTAAAATGAATTGTGAAAGTAAACACAGAGGTAATATATTATTATCAACATTCATAACATACATCTCATTCCCAATGAAAGTATGGCCCTTATGTTGTTCATAACACCGAACATCAGAAGTTCTCTTATGAACAACCTTCTTGCAAGATACCTTATGCAATGGGCTAGAGTGTGTAAAACTCTAAATGAATTATGAAAATTAATACAGACGGTAATACACCGATGGAAGGTATAGTAACATTTACTATGTTCCCTGTGTATACCTAAACCTTATTCCTGGCTAGTTACTTAGGCCATAGTAGTCCTTACATCGAGTTGCATCAGAATGCAATCGAGCGGGTATCTTTGTGATTAACTCACAATACCCAAGAATCAGTGATTAACAATTTAATCATAATTCCCAAGGACTATATCTTTGACCAGCCTTCTATACATCAAAAACTTGTATGACATTCATACATGAGCTGGATATTCCAGTCTTCTTTCTTATTGCCATTATACTTCTAAGAGTTTAACTTTTAGTATTTCTCCTACTCTCAGAAGAAGCACCCAACTTAAGAGTGGCGTTAGCCCCGGACTTCTTAGGCGTGAAAGTCTTACTAACACCCTTCGGACACTTCCTTTCTCTTTAAGTTGTTGTTTTATTCACCTTTCATCATATGACAGGCGTTCTACTGGATCCCTCTCTTATCAGTCTAATGCATAGTAAACTCCTTTACTAATAGTTTGCAAACAAACACTGCTTTGGATATCTCATATCTTTCAGCCTTTGTCTGTCTCTGAAAATGATTTTCAGATTCCATGAATATCACATAACTATCCAAACTTTCGAAGTTCGGGTCTCATGGAAGCAAACATATTGTACTTGACAAAAAACGGAATTCTAGCTTTTGGATCGAAGGACGAGAGTCACATGATCCATAGCATTAGCGGGAGAATACCGAAAGTATGCGATAGGACAAAGTCCTTCTCGGCACTCTTGAGGAAAATCCTCACATTATGTTACCAACTATAAAGTTTTAACCAGATATTTAACAGCTATTCAATTTTAATAGGGAAGGTGGAAAACGCGAGCCATTATTCTACAACTGTTATGCAAAAAACACTTAGACAGTGTTCACAATTAATTGCACTGAGAATTAAACAAGTTAATTCAAAAGTGCGCTCCCACTCAAATCAATATCTCTCATAATTGATTGTGAGCGATTCAAGATCCGCATATCAATTCAACGCCATTGACGGGTTCATCACTGATGACGTGAATTTCAATCGGTAGGCCAACATGCCGATCACATCTCTATGTGACTCTTGTTCATCTTTCGATGCTTGTGTTCCGAGCTCATGACTTTCATGCCTGAACGTCAAGACAACCAAGTGATCACGCTGCGAGGTCTGACCTCACCCGCCTTACACCTCTCTAATCGTTCGTGCTCATGTGTACATGGCGCACCCCGAAAAGATACGTGTTGTAGACGGTGCTACACTTGGGAGAACACTAACTACTTGATAATTTTATGAGAGATCACCCTAATAAAAGCGACTACCGCGCAATCAAGAAGGGTGCATCAAAGGGATAAACATCTCAGGCAATTCATAATTAGCATGATATGGTATAGCCCTTTCTGACGGAGAAGTCTTTCATTTCTTCGTCTTCGGCATTCGCGTCGGTGTTCACCTTCGCGAAGATTGCCACCACCTTGTCGATGCACCAGATAATATTGCTATCTCTATAGCTAATAAAATAAGTGCATTACAACAAGGTTGACACGCAGGTCATTAAAGTGCAATCATATGGCTCCAGCCATCATGCCGAATCATGACACGCAGGTCATGTTAATTAATTTACATCATATAGTCATCTCATACATAATCAAATTATTATGAGCTCTGCTATACCACATCACATGCACATGCAAACCCTCCTGCAAAACCAAGTTAGACGCCTCTAATCGGTTCATACAAAAGTTTATCTTACGTGGCTTCTAAGGTTTCGAAACAAACCGAAGCTACCAACGACCATCATCAAGCATGATAATTCAAGTCGCTAGATTAACTTTTGCGGGGTGTATGAAACACGAGATAATAAAATCTCGAGCCCCATACTGAACTTCGTCATACGCATGAACCCCGTGCAGATCATATCTGCATTGCCCTTTCGTCTGCGAAACATCCATCTTTCTTTGACTAAAGTGGAACCCAAAGAACTGTTAGCACTTCGTTGATCTGTCAATCAGCATACTCAGGAGCAGCATGAAAGGATCGCGGATTGCCAGAACTTTGTCAGATTCCACAATGCTGTCAAGATCAGGACTACGCAAATTTAAGGGAAGCAACAAGAACATCAGGTAACAGATTTCATCTGCTACCCGCACAAATAATTTTCAGTAATAGATCTTATCTACTACCTAATTATATTGTGCAACACCCATACATCTCCATGTATTCTAGATCGCAACCTGCATCTACGCATAGCACGGCTCTTGATGCCACTGTAGGGTAACGCAGCAGAAAACAAAAATTTTCCGACCTACGCACCAGCCCAGGACCACTATGAAGACTGCATACAAGGTTTTGATCATTTTCGTTACCGACTCGTAGCGCAGCGGAAGTAGAGTCGATGACGAACGTCGGTGCAGACCCCCGCAGCTAGGATTTACAACCTCCCAACCGCGAGGATGTATACCCTCATCTTCTCCTTGGACAGCCCTCCGGGAGACGGTCGAACAGTCTCCCGGACAGTGTCGCGGACAGCCCTCCGGGAGGACCTTCGAAACTCGAACGGTCACCCGGACAGCCCTTCGGGAGGACACCCGAAACTCCAACTGTAACTCGGACAGCCCTTCGGGAGGCACTCTCGAACTAAGACCGAAACTACGATCTCTCTACAGAGTTGCACACATACGGTGTCAGCTATCCGGCAGGGCTTCGCCGTCCAGAACTAGTTCCTGCCGGAACCCAGACAGCCTTTCGGCTCTACGAAACTATTTCGCTGGGAGGGAGAGAGAATGCCAGATCATGCATGGCTTGTGTGAGAGCAAGGGATGAAGGAGATGGCAGCCCCAACTCCTCCTTTTATAGGAAATCCCAAGGGGTAGGGTAGTTTCACACAAAAACCCAAAATGCACTTGAATGAAGTCCTTCCACAAGGACCTAGGAGTGAAACCAAGGAACAAGAGGGTCCCCAAGGGGGGAAACCCCATGTGGCCGGCCACCTCCCATGAGGGCCCCCCCAAGGGGGCTCTCATCCATCCATGTCACCCCAAAATATCTTGGGACAAAGCCCAAAATAATGGCTTTCCATAAAAATATCCAAAAAGCACTTTCACTATTCACGACGACATATTTCAGCGTCTGATCGAACTGAAAATATTTATGTGGGCTTAGAACATTTCCAGTACCCACCATAATTATTTCCAACGCGTTCTGGAACAATTCCAGTTTAGTGATTTTCATCTGCGAAAAGCATCTGAAGCGGTTCCGGCAGCTCCGGGACATTCCCGGTTTTCATCTCCGAGAATTCCAGAAAGTTTCCAGAACGATTCTGGCATCCTCCAAGAATTATCGGCCATGTGCCAAAACCAATTTGACTTTATGGTATCCTCTGAAACAACTTTTCAGTTTCACCGGAACTCATCCGGTGACCTCTCTCTGCGGAACTTTTCCGCTGTCCGAAACTTTTTCGGTGTCCGAAACTTTTTCGGTGATTTTCTCTCAGACTCCCTGTCCAGTATTCAGCAGATAGATGACCCTTAAGCGTGTGACCCTATAGGTTCGGTGAAGTATAGACATGACACGGAACCTCTTCCGATCAATGATCAACATCGGAGCCGTGGACACCCATATTGACCCCCTATACCCACACGAATGAATATTCGAGTGAACCTCCAGTTGCCGTGAGCTATTCCTTTTGCTTCATGATATGTCACAAACACCCGAGGTGAGATTTATTGCATCCCCGTGGGCAAACACTTTGTCCACTATGCAAGTTACCTCGTTACCGGTTTTGTTCTCTTTTCTCGTTTTCGTGTTCCGGCATCCCAGTGATCAAATCACCCTGTGTCTGGCCAGACGATGATGGATTCCGTTACACCGAGAGGGCCCGAGTATATCTCTCCATCGACGGAGGAGCAAATCCCAATCTTGAGCTATCAAGTTACTTGCCATACTTTTCCATGAACCCGTAAGCCGCCGTAATAGCCACCCATTTACGGATGACGTTTAACAAACCCCAAAGTTCATGAAGCAAGCATGAAGAAACTCGATACTCTCATGGTCTAAGGAATTATGCAAACATTAACTTCCTGTGTTATTAACCATAAACTTGTGACGAATGTATCTCATAGCATAACATCAATTCGGGTCGATTCAACACAAATGTTCCTATAACATTGTGCCCTCAAAGTTGCTGGCATAGACATGCCCATGATCAGGAAAACAGAACCATCATGCAACACTTGAGCTAGTCTTAGAGGCCAGACCAGGAATACATTTTATCGTTTATTATTCCACACGTGCATATGAGTCTTCCTCCGAGCCTCGTTTTATTTGCAGACTCGAGAACCATAGCAGTTGTAGCATGGAACATAAACCTAATTGTGAACAGTGAGATAAATAATAGTATTTATTATTGCCTCTAGGGCATATCTCCTACAAGCCGTACAAGCCTGTCGTCCGGTGCTGGCTGAAGGGCACTGACGTACTCGTACTGCACCGCGTGGTCGCCATTGACCTCGCCAGCGAGCTGCTTCGCGCTGGCGGCGCTGGGGTGGCGTTGCTGCATGGCCGATGGAGAGGCGCTGGTTGATGGCCGGCGGGGAGTGGTCGGGGTAGGGGCGCCACGGAAGCTCGGGGCAGCAGCGGCGGGAACAGCAAGGACCGGCTCCAGCGTGGGTGTCCAGTACCCGTTGGCGTAGAGAGAGGGACAAGGACCGAGAGGTTTTTTTTATAAATATAAAATTATTTCTTGAGTGCCCAATCGGCAGTCCAGTCAGTATTGACTGTGGTCAAAACCGCTTGACCGACTCAAAACTGAGTCCAGGGTTGAGTTCTGGACCTCGTGGTTAGTTTGGGGTGTATTTCGACTGGTTTCGTAATTTAGGGTTGTAAATTAAATCGAGTGATTACTTTGGGATTAAAATGTGCACTTTTCTCCACCAACAACGACAGAGATATCCAGCTATCTCCGCTTGGCTAGGCCAGCTACCGCGACCGGATCATGACGGCATCGCGAACGGGCAACATCACCGGCGATGACAACAGATGCGGCTACCTTCCCTCGGCTTGACCGGCGACGGCTACAATAATGACGTTGCTAGCAGTGCGCCAGGATATAGCTACGCACCGGGCCAGCTTCATTGAACAGTATACAAAGTGTTTTACTTCCTCGCCCGGGGCCTGGCTACGCCCCTGGTTGCTAGATTCTCCGTCATCAACATACATCGGTGCTCACACGCGTGGCAATATAAACAAGGAGTCTTACACAGCCGCGGTTCTTGCTGATGTCCAGGATACACATGCATGTGTGCATACCGAGATGCATGCGAAAATGCAATTTGACTCCCGGGAGCACATGATCCTGCATCCGAAAATAATTTTTGAAATGTCAAAAAAAAAGACAGAAATTCTATGTGTTCATAGTCACATAAAAATGCTCCCTACAATTTTTAGGAAAAAAGCTTAAGCATTTTGTCCTGTGAAAAAAAATAAAAACAAATTGAACACCAAATGTTACCTCAAAATGTCACCCTAAATTTGTTTTTTCACCGACGAAACACTGTAACTCCGTTTCGCATGAAAATTGTGAAGGATACTTGCAATACTAACATGAACATCTAAAAAAAAAAAATCAGATTTTTTTTAAAAAATTCACTATTTTTTTCCGGTTACTATTCACACGGGAGACACAGGGGCGCTGCACTACACTGTGTAACGCCTAGATGTTAGGCGCTGCACTAATTAATTTAGCAAGCCCCAACCAGTACAGAGAGCAAACTGGGGCTGGCCGGTCCCAGAAAAGCAAAGTCATTATGCAGCGCCTTTCGTCTAGGCGCTGCAAAACCAGATGTGTAGCCTAGCTGTCGGGCACTACACAAAAGGGTCAGCTGGGTGAAATACTTTCACCAACAGTTCAGTTTGTGAAATACTTTCGTCTCGAGGTCATATTTGTAAATTTTGCGGGAGCTTTGTGGCTGTTCTGCTGTTCTTATTCAAGAAAAGGTCTGCGGTACTTTCGTTTCTGCGTTTTGGAGGGATTTTCGTGCTGGTGATCAGCTTGGTGATATACTGGCAAAGTTACTTGGAAGGGCTCAGCTCACCGAACTACGACACAAGCTCGGAATCAGTCAGGTGCAACAGAACTAGGGGGTGATTTTATAGCTAATCTGTTGCATGGTTTAGTCCTAAGCGCATTTCATGTTAGTAGCTGAATAATAGGGCCGGCAGCGTGCACATGTCCTCGTCCGGTTCTTCTTCTTTTCTGTTCCTAGTTCAGTTAGTCTGTTAGCTAGATACGCTCACTTGACCGCTTCATGGGATGGCGTGAACTCGGTGGATTTGTGGGCGGCATAGTGGCTCATTTTCAGCGCGGCATTGTGGGATGGCACGATCAGTAGGCCAGCTCGATAGTGGGCATATTTTCCATTGTATTTTGGCAGCCGTTTGTAGACTGCATAAATAACAGAAAGCTAGAAAAGCTGCAGTTCAGTTTGCAGCGCAAAACTCCGTCAGACTTCGTCTTCCTCCTAGCGAACACTCTCTCTCTCACGCTCGATCGGCCAGGTTTGGCAACAACAGTTCACATCCCCCTAGGTACATATCTAGTACATGTAGTATTTTTTACTGGCCGGTGTTAGTTGGATTTTTTTTCAAAAGTGGCACTGTATTTTGAGCAAATTCGAAAACTAGCAGACTGAACGCGTATATTTCAAAAATAGCAGCCCGTCGGTCTGGCGTAGACCGAAGAGGTCTTTTCGGCCTGGAAAAAACCGAAGAGTGGACTTTTCGGTCAGGCAAAAACCGAAAATAGGCGGTGCTGGGCCGAAGACCTGTCTTCGGTCAGCAGTAAACCGAAGAGGTCTCTTCGGCTTACAGTAGCCCGAAGAGTGGTAAGTCTTTACGTTTAGCGTAAAGCGAAGTTGCATGGAGCACTCTTCGGTTTACTGTAGACCGAAGACAACTTTTTTTTATTTTTTCCCAAAAAAATGCATTATAATAGCTGCAGCAGTAGTACCAAAAAAATGCATTATAATAGCTGCAGCAGTAGTACCAATTATAAAGATGAGGAGCACTGTGTTATCGGTGCAGCAGTAGTACCAATTACCTCTGATACATAGATAAGTCCTCACACATAAGAATAGTCTGAAATTAACATGTATGTCTCATACATATACAAACATATCACTGCTCGGTACTACGTCGACGAGTCTGGACCTTCCTCGGACGAGGACCGGAAAGCGATAAGCGCGGACGCGGTGGGTGAGTCGGACGGTGTCCACGACCGTAGATAACCTCGTCTGTCACGGTCTGTGTCTCCTGCGACGGTGGTGGTGGTGGAGTATGATGCAGCGGCTGAGAGAAGTCATACGTGTTTGCTGCGTGGTCATCGTCATCGCCGCAGCTGTCTAAGAGCGGATCAACACCACTATGCATCGGCGAGTGCACGACATGCGTGAACGGAGGCGGCTGGTTGCTGACTGTAGTAGTGAAGCACATGTAAAATTGAATTGCGAACGTACCATGCTTAAAAGAAAACCAAAAGTAAAGTTACCTGGCCCCATTTGTTGATGCCATGCCGAACCGCCTGGCCATGAAGGAGATGGCTCTTGCCATGCCGAGCTCCCTGGCTGTGAAGAAGATGGCTCATACCATGACGAGCTCCCTGGCTGTGAAGGAGATGGCTCTTGCTGTGCCGACCTTCGTGGTTGTGAAGGACGTGGCGCCGGTGAAGCCATGTGCCGTGAAGGACGTGGCGGACGAAATGCTGGACGAGGAGCCGCAACATCAGAAGATCTTCTACATGTCATTGCTGCGTAAATCCCTCGTAGCTTCTCATCAAAACGCTTCAACCATGAAAGGTGCTCTGGCGGTGGGATAGTTTCTCCGCTCTCAACCCGCCCCATCAAAGCGGAAACCTCATCTTGCGCTTCAACCATCAAGTCACGCTGTACATTGAATAGTTAGCCAATTGTAAATGGTCAGGTTATGACATGAGTACACATATTAGAATCATAATAGAGCAAGTTGGTTACGTACCGCGTGGTGTCTGGTTCCCATAATACGAATTTAAAAATTATAAGCACACAAACCTATCAAACCATGCAGGGTGCAATACCCAGTTAGACTTTGGGGTGCGAGTGGTCAACACATCTAAGTTCTTGCCCTGTTGCATAAGTGCGGCCCGGTGTTTTCTTTCAATCGTATCTTTAAGCAACGCATACGAAGACATATCTGAAATTAAAACATAGTTCGAGTTATTAGAAAATAAAATATAGTCCGACATATTAGAAATTAAAACATAGTTCAGACATATTACAAAATTAAACATAGTTCAACATATTACAAATTAAAACATAATCCGACATATTACAAAATTATTACCCGCTACACTAACCGACCGCTACAAAATTATTACCCTCTACATCAATTAACACTAAAAAAAATTTGTGACGCGTGATTATACCTTCGACGCGTGTGGCCACCTCACGGAGAAGTTGCACCTCCTCCTCACCGGACAAACCGCCTCCTCCTCCTCCTCCTCCTCACCGGCCAAACCGCCACCTCCTCCTTCTCACCCCACAATGCACCTCCTCCTCACGTGTACGCACAAATAGCTAACTCGTAGAAAAAAAAACGACCGTACGCCGGTGGAGATGGCTACGATCTATCTTTTCTGTGGTTTGGATTTGAAAATGAGTGAACAAACGGAGAGATCGGCGAGGGGGGGCGATGAGCTACAGAGAAATGAGAGAGAGAGAGTTCGAACCAGAGAGATGAGAGAGCAGGCAGAGAAGGAAGAAGGAGCTCGGGCTTATCCAGGAGTTCTTCGGCCTGGGGTAGACCGAAAAGGTCTTCGGTGTGGAGTAGGCCGAAAAGCCTGTCTTCGGCCCAGCGGACGCACTCTTCGGCCAGCGGTAAACCGAAAATGTCTCTTCGGTTTGGGCCACGCCGAAAATCTCCTCTTCGGCCTAAGCGACACCGACGGGCTGCTATTTCTGATATATACACATTTGCAATGCTAGTTCTCGAATTTGCTCTAAATACACTGCTAGTTTTGAAAAAAAATCTGTTAGTTTTTTTTTTTTAACTATACGTATTAATCGATCGATACGCGAGCGAGCCAGCCCGAATCGATCCCGCTCCCGTCCTGCTCCTCCCCTGCTCCTCTCCTCCCGCTGACCCGCTCCCGCTCCCCTCCCCTGCTCCTCTCCTCCCGCTCCCGCTCCCCAACCCTAACCTACCCCGGTCCCCGGCGGCGGCATCGGCGGCGGCGGCCGGCCGCCTTCCCTCTCCGGCTCCCCCCCTCGTTG
>LR738714.1:883564936-883612599 GCA_902687465.1 Secale cereale | reverse complement strand
TTCTATGTATCTATGTATCTATTTGATATGGATTTAATACGTGTTGAATGTAGTGTTTATAGATACCTACTTATGATTATGATACAAAGAAGGGTCAGTTCCTGAAAGCCGATTGTGAGCAGCCCCGTGACAATTATTCGCTCCGCCCGCCAATAAGTGTACATCTAGGTTTTGTTCTATGTCAAATTATGATACAAAGAAGGGTCAGTTCCTGAAAGCCGATTGTGAGCAGCCCCGTGACAATTATTCGCTCCGCCCGCGAATAAGTGTACATCTAGGTTTTGTTCTATGTCAAAGTTTTAAGATTTTGACCAACTTTATAGAGAAAAGTGGAAGATTTATGGCACTAAATTAAAATCACTAAATCCATTTTGAAAATTGGGGAAATCTAACTTCCGAACAACTTCTTTTTTCCAATAGATCCGAACGCCTTAGATGCCGTTGGATCCGAATCCAACGATCGCCGGACAACCTTAGTAAATCGTAATTTTTCTATGATTCCCCTACGTCCCCGTGATCCCCGGACATCCCAACCGGTGGGGGGCAATCAGATCCGAAATTTTTGCAGTTGCCTTCTTCTAATCTTGGGAAAAAATTGAAGCAAAAACGCCTAAAGTACAAAAACTATTTAAAATGTAATTGGACACAACCTGAGGCCTACCTACGTGGTTACTAGATAGACTACTATTAGCACTGGAGCCACCATGTCCCAGGTTCGAATCCTTTGGTGTTGAGGTAGGCTTCATATTTTTGCAGATCTGGTCACATTTTTCTCCCGCCGTTGTTCCTTTTTTCAGTTTTCTTATCTAAAAAAGTAATAGAGTTCCTTCTTTTTACCAAAAGTATACTAGAGGTGTGAGTCGAACTCGCAATCCCAAAAAAAAAACTTTACCATGAACACTTGACTGATAATTTCTATGCAAAAAACACGATAATTTACACAGAACGGAGCCGATAACTTTCGTACAAACACCGCGGTAACTTTGACCGAGGATTTTTTTTTGTTGAAAACATACCACCCATCCGATAACTACTGCGCAAATAGCGTGATAATTTTTATGCACAGCGAAGCTGATAACCTATGTACAAACGCCGCGCTAACTTTTGACCGACGGAAAATGAATTTGTTGAAAATATACCCCCTAACTTTTGTACAGATAGCGTGATAATTTACGCATAGCGGAGCTGATAACCTATGTAGAAACAACGCGATAACTTATGACCTGGGGGGCGGTTGATGGAAAACATACCCTTCCCCCACCCCCCTAACTTCTGTGCAAATAGCGTGATAATTTACTAGCTGATAACCTATGTACAAACACCATGTTAACTTTTGACCTAGGGAAAAAAGAGATGTTGAAAACATAACCCTCCTCTCGATAACTTCTATGCAAATAGCATGATAATTTACGCACAACGGAGCTGATAACCTATGTACAAATACGGCTGTAACTTCTGACCGAGGGAAAAAGAATTTATTGAAAACATACCCTCCCCCGTGATAATTTACACCTAGCGGAGCTGATAACATATGTATAAACACCACGGTAACTAATGACTCTAGGGGAGTTGTTGGAAAACATACTCCCGGTAACTTCTGTGTAAATACCATGGTAGTACACGCACCGCAAACCTGATAACCCTGATAACTTACTTACAAACACTACGGTAACTTTTTAGGGGGGAAAATGTTGAAAATATACCACCCGATAACTTCTGTGTAAATACAATGTTAATATACACACATCAGAGCTGATAACTCACATCAGAGCTGATAACTCACATCAGAGCTGATAATTCACGTACAAACACCGCGGTAATTTTTGCCTCGGGAAAAAAATTTGTTTATAGAAATATATCCCCGGTACCATCTATGTAAATAGTATGGTTATATATGCACAACAGAGCGGATAACTCATGTACAAACATAGTGATAATTTTTTGATGCGGGAATTTTTGTTGTTCAAAAACACCTGTAACACCCCTGTGTAAATGAGCTACAGTGATCTCCATGTTAATGCTAAGCTACTTTGGACTGCAATGCTTGATCACTATGGTTTCATATCTCATTTCAAATTCCACCACTGAATTCAATTCAAATCATAAGTGAAGTTTGAAGTTGCACAAAAATTGCTGGAAAATAGTTCATGTTTTAGCAAATATTCCAAAACAATTATTTGTTCAGGAAAACAACATCACCATCAAGCTAAATATGGACTATGGCAATTTAATCAGTGCTAAAACAACATTTTAAATGCCATTTCATTTATGAAATATTCAAATGAGTTCAAACTTTTTCCAAACGTTTTGTGGCAGTGCACAATATTCCCTAGTATTTGTTTTGATTAGCTCCACATTTTTGCAAAGTCATTTGTTGGCTCAAAATTAAATGCAAAAGGCTACTTGAAAAAGAAACAGAAAAGAATAACAAAAAGGGAAGAAATGCACTGTGCCAATGGGCTTAAGTTTGAACAGTGCGGCCTGGCCCAGCCCACCCTCTCTCTCTTCCTCCTCCCGCCTCTCTCTCTGCGCATGTCGGCGCGCCCGTGGATGCACGCGCGCGTTCCGGCGAAACACCGACACGGCGACGCCACAGGACGGCGAGGGGATAAGGCCGACTCCCCTCGGCCTCGTCACCGTCCTCACCCACTCTCCCCCTCCTCTCTCACTCTCTCGCCCGCTTACGAGCTCGCCCGAGAGCCTTCGTCGACGTCGCCGTCGATCCCACGGCCACTGTCGTCCCCGCGCCTCGCCACCGTGTCTGCTAGCTCCGCCGTGCTCGACTACGTCGTCCACGCCCACGAACGCGAGCCGGGGAGCACTCCATCGCCGGATCCGCGTCGTCTTCCCTGTCTTCGGTCGCCGGCGTTCTTCTCCGATTCCGGCCGCCACTGCTGCTCCCGAACCCCGACGAGCCTCCTTGTGCTCCCACGGTGAGCTCCCGCTCGGATCCCCTCCATCTACACCTCTCTTCCACGCCGTAGCTCGCCGCCTTCGCCATGGCCGAACGCATCGCCACCGTTGAGCTCGTCGTCGTGGCCACGCTCACCGTCGAGCTCAACCGAGCACGGCAACGTGCTTAGCGCGCGCGTAGGAGCCCAACGCACCTAGCCACGCCGCTTGTCGTGCCCCGCAACGCCGTGCCCGATCTCGGCCGTACTCCGGCGTCCGCCGCGCTGCTCGCCGTCGTCGTTTCCGGCCATCTCCGGACGCGCCACCGCCACAGATCGACGCGGCGTCATCTCCCCGTTCGAACGCGGCATCGCGCAGGCCAAACGACCTTCTGTAGGCGAAATCCGACGCCTCCCGTGGCCCTCCTCCGCGTTTGGAGGTCGCCGGCGGCTAAACGCCGGCCGCCGCCGACGTGGCTGGCCTGGGGCCCACCCTGGGTCACTGACCAGTGGGTCCCGCGGGCCCAGTTGATTGGTCAACGTGCTGACTGGGCAGCATTGTGCCACTGACAGGCGGGCCCCACCCGTTTAATTAACCATTTTATAATTAAACTTAATTTGTAATTAGTTTAGTCACTGACTGATGGGGCCCAACTACTAATTAATCTCTGTTTAGTTTAATTAGTCTCTGTTTAGCCCTGTGTCGCTGACATGTGGGTCCTAGCCGTCAGGTTTGACCTGGACCGGCTGGGTTGACTGCTGATGTCACGCTGACTCACTGCTGACGCAATAAATGCTTTTTCTGTTATTTCAAATTAAAATTAAATCCAGGAATTTCAGAAATGTTTTAAAACTTCAGAAAACGTAGAAAATATTCCGTAGCTCGGATGAAAAAGTTTTCTACATGAAAGTTGTTCAGAAAAATAAGACGAATCCGAGTATGCCCTCCATGTAGCTGTCACATGCCCACAACACTGCAAACATGGAACCTTCCCCTCCGGTTCATCTGTATATTTTCTCGCTCCGTCTGTAACGCGTAGCACTGCGTTAGGTCACCACCAGCACATCATTTTTGCCATGTCATGTTTTGTGTTGCATTGTTTGCTTTGTATTTATCTGTTTCTTCCCCCTCTTCTCTCTGGTAGACCCCGAGCCCGACGCTGCTGCCGAGTACGACTACGTCCTTGACGACCAAACCTTTTTTAGCAGAGCTTCCAGGCAAGCAAACCCCCTTGATCATTTCTATATCACCCATTCTTTCTCTCCCATGCTTGCATTAGAATTTGCTACTGTATATGATCTCTCCTATTCTGATGCATAGCCTGCTTTTGTAACTACTGCTGATACCTTATCTGCTATCCTAAATGCTTAGTATAGGTTGGTTAGTGATCCATCGGTGACCCTCGCACCCTTGTCCCTGTTGCCCCGCTTTGTTACTGGTGCCCCGATCAATGTGATCGGTGGGCTGAGACCGACACCACACCACACATCCCCCTTAGTTGTACGACTCTGCCGAGCTACTATCGAGTGACGAGGGTGATATCTCCAAACTCACTTCTAATGATATCTCTGTAGCATAGCTAGTCGGTTGTGGGATACCGAGGGTGATTCCTCTTTCACCACCTCCGACGATGCCTCTGTCGTGCAACCCCTCAAGTGTGAACCCATCGAGGGTGATTTCTCTAAGTTCACCTTGACGGTTTCATCGAGTGGGAATCCAATGGGGGTGATTCCTCGGAGTCTCCCTTGATGTTTTGGACACACGGTTACCCTACTTTTATTTCAGTCCCTTGTTGAAGGCGGGTCGACCCCGAGGGGTACCCGCAAGAGATGTGGAGTCGGGTTGACCGTGAGGGTACCCGCGAGATAATTACGAGGCATGACCGGGCATTCTTGGCCCTTGCCGTAAGTACTCGAGACGGGGCGACGGGACCACAGATCATGGATCGCTGATCGTTTCCACAAGCTCCCAATGCAGTAATGGGTTAGGATATGTGATCTGAGTAGGCCTCTGGCATTTTCGCACTAACCACCATGCGGAATAAGTATGGGCACTCGGCGTCATACGTTTCACCCGAAAGCTCTTCAGTTGTCACAGTTCAGAGATGTGGGCTGATTGTCGGGGTTGGACGACAACCGTCTGCGCTTGTATTAAGGGGGCGGGTCTGCTCCCCGACCAGTCGTGCAACGTGCAGGAGTGCAATGGGCGATGGGCCCAAGACCCCTGCACTCTTAGGATGTAGACCGGCGTGTTGACCTCTCTGCTGAGCCTAGGTAAGACTACGGCGTGTCGATCAGCCGAGGCCGGGCTTGACCCGGGAAAAGTGTGTCCGGTTGGAGTTAATCGAGCGTGTTGGGTAAGTTGGTGCACCCCTGCAGGGAAGTATATCTATTCAAATAGACGTGTCCACGGTAACAGACGCTCAGAAATTATCCCGATCTACTACAACTAGAACTGGATACTTGTGATGTAATGATATGATGGCTCCGAGATCGCTTTCTCGCAGGGAGCCGAGGAAGGATCTCTGGGCGTTGCTGCTACTTACTACTTTACTATGTACTAATCTACACTCTTCTAATGCTACAAGATGCTGCAAGATGCTAGTCTTCGATAGGCTAGGTCTTTCTCTTTATTCTGGCATTTCTGCAGTCTAGTCCACAAATACAGCCCCTTCATTTGATACCGATGCATAAATAGAATAGTTTTGATGTAAGTCTTGTGAGTCCTTTGGATGAGTACTCATGGTTGCTTTGCTTCCCTTTTTCCCTTTTTACCCGTTTACCGCGACCAGACGATGGAGCCCCGGAGACAGCTGCCCCTGCCGGTGACTGCTACTACTTCCACACCGACGGAGGCTACTACTATGAGGAGGCCGACGACCAGGAGTAGTTAGGAGGCTCCCAGGCAGGAGGCATGCGCCTGTTCGATCTAGTCTCATTGTTTTGCTCAGCCTTCTTAAGGCACCCTTGTCTAATTATGTCTGTACTCATATATTGTTGTTGCTTCCGCTAACGGTTGTACGCGAGCTTATGTATTCGAGCCCTCGTGGCCCCTGGCTTGTTATATAAAGCTTGTATGACTTTAACTTGTGTCTAGAGTTGTGTTGTGATATCTTACCGTGAGTCTCTGAACTTGATCGTGTGCATTTACGTGTATGATTAGTGCATGATTGAGTCGGGGCGTCACAAGTTGGTATCAGAGCCGACTGCCTGTAGGAAGTTCCTTTTCCAACTCCTTGGCAGAAGTTGAGTCTAGTCTTGAAAACTATTTTGCTAACATGGCTGTGTGGATTACGGGCCTACGTCGCCAATGGGTGGTATTAGGATCTTTTATTCCTCTTCTTTACTCTGGGACTCTGACTTCTCTTCTATTCGGGTTAAATGATTTTACTAACTTTCATATTAGGTTCTCATGTTCACATTCACCCGGAGAGTTGGATTATCTGCAACATTCCTTTCAATGCTATCATATGCTTCTCACACTGTCATTTGACATATTGCACTCCTTGTTTCAGGTGCGCCCCGCAAGACAGTGTAGGAGATATGCCCTAGAGGCAATAATAAATGATATTATTTATCTCCAAGTTCATGATTATGTTTATGTTCCATGCTATAACTGTTGTGGTTCCCGAGCCCGTATATCCATAAAGGCTCTGGGGAAAACCCGTGTGCACGTGTGGAATAATAAACGGTAAAATCTATTCCTAGTCATGCCTCTATGACTAGCTCAAGTGTTGCATGATGATTATGTTTTCCCAATCATGGGCATGTCTATGCCAGCAACTTTGAGGGCACAATGTTGGTAGAACATTTGTGTTGAATTGACCCGAATTGATGTTATGCTATGAGATGTTTTCGTCACAAGTTAATGGTTAATAACCTAGAGATGGTTAATGTTTGCATAATTCCTTAGACCATGAGAGTATCGAGTTTTTTCATACTTGCTTCATGAACTTTGGGGTTTGTTAAACGTCATCCGTAAATGGGTGGCTATTACGGCGGCTTACGGGTTCATGGAAAAGTGTGTCAAGTAACTTGATAGCTCGAGATTGGGATTTGCTCCTCCGACGATGGAGAGATATCTCTGGGCCCTCTCGGTGTTACGGTATCCATCATCGTCTGGCCAGACACAGGGTGATTTGATCACAGGGATGCCGGAACACGGTAACGAGAAAAGAGAACAATACCGGTAACGAGGTAACTGGCATAGTGGACAAGTTGTTGATCCACGGGGATGCCAACATGTCTCACCTCGGGTATTTATAACATATCGTGAAGCAACAGGAATAGCACACGGCAACTGGAGGTTCACTCGAATATTCATTTGTGTGGGTATAGGGGTCAATATGGGTGTCCACGGCTCCGATGTTGATCATTGATCGGAAGGGGTTCCGGGTCATGTCTATACTTCACCGAACCTATAGGGTCACATGCTTAAGGGTCATCTATCTGCTGAATACTAGACAGGGAGTCTGAGAGAAAGTCTCCGAAAAAAGTTTCGGAGACAGCGGAAAAGTTCCGAAGAGAGAGGTCACCGAATGAGTTCTGGTAATACTGAAAAGTTGTTTCAGGGGATACCATTAAGTCAAATTGGTTTCGGCACACGCCTGATAATTCTTGGAGGGTGCCAGAATCATTCTGGAAACTTCTGGGAATTTTCCGGAAGAAAAACCGGAAATGTTCCGGAGCTGCCGGAACCGCTTTGTTTGCTTTTCGCAGATGAAAATCACTAATCCGAAATTGCTTCGGAATGAATCCAAAATCATTTGTGTGGGTACTGGAATTATTCTAAGACCCACTGAAATATTTTTGGATTTAACGGTCGCGGAAAAAAGTTTCCGTGAATAGTGAAACTGCTTTTTGGATTACTTTTTGGAAAGCCATTCTTTTGGGCTTTTGCTTAAAAGATCTTGGGGTGTGACATGGATGGATAGGAATCCTTTTGGGGGGACCCACTAGGGGGTGGCCGGCTACATGTGGGGTTCTTCCTTGGAGCCCCACTTGTCCCATGGCTTCACCTTTATGCCCTTGTGAAGGACTTCATTCATGTGCATTTTTGGGTTTTATTGTAAAACCACCCTACACCTTGGTTTTCCTATAAATAGGAGGTGAGGGGGATGCCCAAACCTCATCCCTTGCTCTCATACACATGCCATGACTTGTCTGGCTTCTCTCTCCCTCCCAGCGAAAAAGTTTCGTAGAGCCGAAAGACTGTCTGGGTTCCGGCAGGAACTAGTTCTGGACGGCGAAGCCCTGCCGGATAGATGACACCGTATGTGTGCAACTCTGTAGAGAGATCGTAGTTTCGGTCTTAGTTCGAGAGTGCCTCCCGACGGGCTGTCCGTGTGACCGTCCGAGTTTCGAAGGTCCTCCCGAAGGGCTGTCCGAGTGATCGTCCGAGTTTCAGAGGTCCTCTCGAAGGGCTGTCCACGACACCGTCCGGGGGACTGTCCGACCGCCTCCCGGAGGGCTGTCCGAGGGGCAGATGAGGGTATACATCCTCGCGGTTGGGAGGTTGTAAATACTAGCTGCGGGGATCTGCACCGCCGATCGTCATCGACTCTTCTTCTGCTGCGCTACGAGTCGGTAACGAAAATGATCAAACCTTGTATGCAGTCTCCATAGTGGTCTTGGGCTGGTGCGTAGGTCGGAACTTTTTTGTTTTCTGCCGCGTTCCCTTACAGTGGCATCAAGAGCCGTGCTATGCGTAGATGCAGGTTGCGATCTAGAATACATAGAGATGTATGCGTGTTGCACAATATAATTAGGTAGTAGATGAGTTCTATTACTGAAAATTATTTGTGCGGGTAGCAGATGAAATCTGTTACCCGATGTTCTTGTTGCTTCCCAGGAATTTGCATATTTCTGATCTTGATAACAGCATGGTGGATTTTCAATGTTCTGGCAATCCGCGATCCTGATTGATCAACGAAGTGCTAACAGTTCATTGAATTCCACCGTAGTTAAAAAGAAAGATGAAATTTCGCAGACGAAAGGGCAATGCAGATATGATCTGCACGGGGGTCATGCGTATGATGAAGTTCAGTATGGGGCTCGAGATTTTATTATCTCGTGTTTCATACACCCCGCAAAGTTAACCTAGCGACTTGAATTATCATACTTGATGATGGACGTTGGTAGCTTTGGTTTGTTTCGAAACCTTAGAAGCCACGAAAAACAAGTTTTTGCATGAACCGATTAGAGGCGTCTAACTTGGTTTTGCAGGATGGTTTGCATGTGCATATGATGTGGTATAGCAGTGCTCATAATAATTTGATTATGTATGAGATGACTATATGATGTAAATTCATTAACATGACCTGCGTGTCATGATTCGGCATGATGGCTGGAGCCATATGATTGTCACTTTAATGACCTACATGTCGACCTTAAGTAATGCACATATTTTATTAGCTATAGAGATAGCAATATTATCTGGTGCATCGACAAGGTGGTAGCAATCTTCACAAAGGTGAACACCGACGCGAATGCCGGAGACGAAGAAATGAAAGACTTCTCCGTCAGAAAGGGCTATACCATATCATGCTATTATGAATTGCCTGAGATGTTTATCCCTTATGATGCACCCTTTTTGATTGCGTGGTAGTCGCTTTTTTTAGGGTGATCTCTCACAAAAATATCAAGTAGTTAGTGTTCTCCCAAGTGTAGCACCATCACAGCACCTATCTCTTCGGGGTATCACATGGATACATGGGTGCGAACGATTAGAGAAGTCTGAGGCAGGTGAGTTGAGACCTCGCAGCGAGATCACTTGGTTGTCTTGACGTTCAGGCATGAAAGTCATGAGCTCGGAACACACGCATCGAAAGATGCACAAGAGTCACATAGAGATGTGATTGGCAAGTTGGCCTACCGATTTCAATTCTCGTCACTTGAGATGGATACATCCTTGGCGTTGAATTGTAATATGGTTCTTGAATCACTCACAATCAATTATGACATATATTGATTTGAGTGGGAGCGCACTTTAGAATTAATTTTTTTAATTCTTGGTGCAATTAATTATGAACTCTGTCTAAAGTGTGATTTGCAAAATAGTTGTAGAATAATGGCTCGCGTTTCCATCTTCCCTGTTAAAATTGAATAGTTGTTAAATATCTGGTTAAAACTTTACGGTTGGTAACGTAATGTGAGGATTGTCCTCAAGAGTGCTGAGAAGGACTTTGTCCTATCGCATACTTTCGGTATTCTCCCACTAATGCTATGGATAATGTGACTCTCGTCCTTCGATCCAAAAGCTAGAATTCTGTTACGGTCAAGTGAAATATGTTTGCTTCCATGAGACCCGAACTTCGAAAGTTTGGATAGTTATGTGTTATTCATGGAATCTGAAAATCATTTTCAGAGACAGATAAAGGCTAAAAGATATGAGATATCCAAAGCAATGTTTGTTTGCAAACTATTAGTAAAAGTGGTTACTATGCATTAGACTGATAAAAGAGGGATCCAGTAGAACGCCTATCATGTAAATGAAGGTGAATAAAACAACAACTTAAAGAGGAAGGAAATGTCCGAAGGGTGTTAGTAGGACTTTCTTGCCTAGGAAATCCAGGGCTAACGCCACTCTTAAGTTGAGTGCTTCTTCTGAGAGTAGGAGAAATACTGAAAGTCAAACTGTTAGAAGTATAAAGGCAGAAAGGAAGAAGAATGGAATATCCAGCTCACGTATGAATGTCATACAAGTTTTTGATCTATAGAAGGCTGGTCAAAGATAAAGTTCTTGGGAATTATGGTTAAACATGTTAATCACTAATTCTTGGGTATTGTGAGTTGATCACAAAGATACCCGCTTGATTGCATTCTATTGCAACTCGATGTAAGAACTACTATGGCCTAAAAGACTAGCCAGGAATGAGTTTAAGATACACACAGGGAACATAGTAAATGTTACTATACCTTCCATCAGTGTATTACCTATGTATTTACTTTCATAATTCATTTTAGAGTTTCACACTCTAGCCCTTTGCATAAGGTATCTTGCAAGAAGGTTGTTCATAAGAGAACTTTTAATGTTCGGTGTTATGAATAACATAAGGGCCATACTTTCATTATGAATGAGATGTATGTTATGAATGTTGATAATAATACATTACCTATATATTTACTTTCATAATTCATTTTAGAGTTTTACACTCTAGCCCCTTGCACAATGTTGTTGCAAAAGGGTTGTTCATAAAAGAACAATTGTTGTTCAGTATTATGAATAACATAAAGGGCCATGCTTCCATCCAAGATGGGACGTATGTTATGAATATTGATGGTAATATGATACATCCATAACACTAACGCTAAATGTCGTAAGACTAAAAGAATACCACACAAGTGTGGCACTGCATTTGGTCACATTGGAGAAACCCGCATGGAAAAATTCCATTATGATGGATTTTGAAGTCGTTTGATTTTGAATCATCTGACACTTGCAACTTTCCTCCGAAAAGTGAAGTGACTGAAATACCGTTCACAGGCCATAAGGAACGAACAACAAACTTATTGGTGATCATACATTTGATGTGTGTAGTCCGATAAATGTTGTTAGTAGTGGATTTATCTATCTTCAGAAATGACTCAAGTAGATATATGGATATTTACTTGATGAGACGTAAGTCTGGATCTTTTGAAATCATTCGAAAGGTTTTCAAAAATGAAGTAGAAGTTATTGTAACGAGAAAATTATGTTTCTGCAATTTGATTGCACAAAGGAGTATTTGAGTTATAAGTTTAGCGAATGTCTGATGAGTTATGAAAGGGGTTTCAAAACTTGCACCTCCCGGAACACCACTGCAAGTGGAAAGTCCGTGAAGATGTAATCGAACCATTTATGACATGGTAAGATTAAAGATGACATTATTATTTTTGCAATTATCCATTTTAAAGAGTGATGTTTTAGAGACTGCAGCTTTTACACTGAAAAGAGCTCCATCAGGTCTATTGAAATGACGCCATGGTATGGTACGCCCAACCATGTTATATCTTTTCTTAACATTTGGAATATGGGGCTTGTGTAAAAGGTTACAAACCTATTCCAAATCAGACAAGTGCTACTTTGTAGGTTATCCCAAGTCATTGGGTATTTCCCCACCACTGTACCGAGGCAAAGGATTTTTGCCACAAAAATGGTATGCTTTTAAAGAGAATGGTTCTTGCAAAAAGGTGAGTGGGAGAACAGTGCAAGTCGACGAGATAACAAGTATCTTCGTCATCAGATCAAAGAAAAGAGACCTTGGAAGTGATTCCAGAGTTTCCTACTGCGACTGATACGGAAGCCTCTACATGAGATGTATGGACTTCGGTCGAACTTGCAGCTGAACCACGTAGGAAAAACTCATGCAAACCTCTCAGGTGCGCGTACGAGATATTGTTGTTAGACAACCGTATACCTATGATACACAAGGAAGCGTTGATGGGCCCTGACTTCGGAAATGGCTAAATGCCAATACAATCCAAGATAGTTTACATATAAGTGATTCAAGATTAAAATCTTGATACACCTTTCAGAAGACTTAAAGTCTAACGAATATTTATGGAACTAAAAACTGATATGGATAAAAATGTTTTATCCATAAAGCTCGACTTGTTGCAATAACAAGTTCAAGGAGTTGACTACGATGAGGTTGTTTCACCGTAGCGATGCTTAAAGTCGGGTCGGTTTGAACTAGCAATTAATACATATTTCAATCATGAGATATGAAACATGGATGACAAAAGTATTTCCATCTGATGGAAATGAAACCAAGTACTTGCATGTGTTACAGTCCAAGGTATTTTGTCAATCCAGAGGATGCTAGCGAGTGTGCAAACTTCAGAGTTCCAGCGATGGACAGAAGAGAGCAAAATGGAGTTGGAATCTTCATGTTTTGATGAAATGGTCAAAGGGGTTTGACTTCATCAATGGGTAACGAAGATGCTTGTGATTCAAGAAAGTAAGTGGGAGCATAATAATATTTCTAAACACCTTGTGTGCTTGACACATTGTTAAATGGACATAAATTTCATGACACGAATTAGGACTTCATTTGAAAATAGTTTTTCGATGAAGTGCTTGGGCTAAATAGCCTCAATATTAGGCATGATGATCTATGGAGATAGATTTACCTAATGGGGCTAAGCAAAAATACATATTGACAAGATGCTAAACCTTTTTAGCACTAAAACGTCAAGGAGTGATTCTTGCCGAAGTCACATGGAAAGAGTTTTTGCAAGACTCGGTGTCCCAAAACACTGATGAGTAAAATACATGATGGAGATTCCACACACTCTTGTGTTTCAATTAATCATGTATTCCATGGTATGTAAAAACAACCAGATATGTCCAATACTCCAAAGTTGTCGCGAGTATAGATACCAAAGTGATCAAAGTACTGATCATGGGACAAAAGTGAAAAAGGATCATTGAGTGCCACAGTGGCACTGATGACATGTTTTCTCGCAAGCGGAGATCATGAAGAGTTCATTGTAAAAGGTTACATCGATACAGTCTTCACCAATTCTCCATGCGATTTTTGATTTAAATTAAGGGTTTTGTGTAACACACAAAATGGTGGCACGGTAAGTTAGAATTGTTTTATACAAGTTACTGTAGCGAATTCTATAACAGAGGCTAAGTATGTTGCCATTTTCGAAGTGACAAAGAAGTTGTTGAATCATATAGTTCATTCATGAACTTAGTATGGTTCCAAGATGGCTTTGGTCAATGGGACACTATTACAGATAGTCTCTCCATAGCTCAGTCTGAGGAATCAGGTTTCGACCATTGATTCACATATATACAAAGCTACGTCCACACAAAATATGAATTTTGTGAAAGCGTGAAAATGCGAGGATATGCAGAGATACACACGGAACTGAAGTTGTCAGATCCGTTGGACATCAGGCTATACCACATGCGAAGCATTTTTTACACCAGTGTGCCATAGGTGTAAAGTGCATTAGCATTAACTAGATTATTGACTCTAGTGCAAGTGGGAGTCTGTAGAAGATATGCCCTAGAGGCAATAATAAATGATATTATTTATCTCCAAGTTCATGATTATGTTTATGTTCCATGCTATAACTGCTGTGGTTCCCGAGCCCGTATATCCATAAAGGCTCTGGGGAAAACCCATGCGCACGTGTGGAATAATAAACAGTAAAATGTATTCCTAGTCATGCCTCTAAGACTAGCTAATGTGTTGCATGATGATTATGTTTTCCCAATCATGGGCATGTCTATGCCAGCAACTTTGAGGGCACAATGCAGGTAGAACATTTGTGTTGAATCGACCCGAATTGATGTTATGCTATGAGATGCTTTCGTCACAAGTTAATGGTTAATAACCCAGAGATGGTTAATGTTTGCATAATTCCTTAGACCATGAGAGTATCGAGTTTCTTCATACTTGCTTCATGAACTTTGGCGTTTGTTAAACATCATCCGTAAATGGGTGGCTATTACGGCGGCTTACGGGTTCATGGAAAAGTGTGTCAATTAACTTGATAGCTCGAGATTGGGATTTGCTCCTCCGACGATGGAGAGATATCTCTGGGCCCTCTCGGTGTTATGGTATCCATCATCGTCTGGCCAGACATAGGGTGATTTGATCATAGGGATGCCGAAACACGGTAACGAGAAAAGAGAACAATACTGGTAACGACGTAACTGGGATAGTGGACAAGTTGTTGATCCACGGGGATGCCAACATGTCTCACCTCGGGTAATTTTAACATATCGCGAAGCAACAGGAATAGCACACGGCAACTGGAGGTTCACTCGAAGATTCATTCGTGTGGGTATAGGGGTCAATATGGGTGTCCACGGCTCCGATGTTGATCATTGATCGGAAGGGGTTCCGGGTCATGTCTATACTTCACCGAACCTATAGGGTCACACACTTAAGGGTCATCTATCTGCTGAATACTAGACAGGGAGTCTGAGAGAAAGTCTCCGAAAAAAGTTTCGGAGACAGCGGAAAAGTTCCGAAGAGAGAGGTCACCGGATGAGTTCCGGTAAAACTGAAAAGTTGTTTCAGGGGATACCATTAAGTCAAATTGGTTTCAGCACACGCCTGATAATTCTTGGAGGGTGCGAGAATCATTCTGAAAACTTCTGGGAATTTCCCGAAAGAAAAACCGGAAATGTTCCGGAGCTGCCAGAACTGCTTTGTTTGCTTTTCGCAGATGAAAATCACTAATCCGAAATTGTTTCAGAACGAATCCAAAATCATTTGTGTGGGTACTGGAATTATCATAAGACCCACAGAAATATTTTCGGATTTAACGGTCGCGGAAAAATGTTTCCATGAATAGTGAAAGTGCTTTTTGGATTACTTTTTGGAAATCCATTCTTTTGGGCTTTTGCTTAAAAGATCTTGGGGTGTGCGGCCACATGTGGGATTCTTCCTTGGAGCCCCACTTGTCCCATGGCTTCACCTTTATGCCCTTGTGAAGGACTTCATTCCTGTGCATTTTTGGGTTTTATTGTAAAACCACCCTACCCCTTGGTTTTCCTATAAATAGGAGGTGAGGGGACTGCCCAAACCTCATCCCTTGCTCTCATACACATGCCATGACTTGTCTGGCTTCTCTCTCCCTCCCAGCGAAAAAGTTTTGTCAAGCCAAAAGGCTGTCTAGGTTCCGGCAGGAACTAGTTCTGGACGGCGAAGCCCTGCCGGATAGATGACACCGTATGTGTGCAACTCTGTAGAGAGATCATAGTTTCGGTATTAGTTCGAGAGTGCCTCCCGAAGGGCTGTCCGTGTGATTGACCGAATTTCGAAGGTCCTCCGGAGGGCTGTCCGAGTGACCGTCTGAGTTTCGGAGGTCCTCCCGAAGGGCTGTCCGCGACACCGTCCGGGGGACTGTCCGACCGCCTCCCGGAGGGCTGTCCGAGGGGCAGATGAGGGTATACATCCTCGCGGTTGGGAGGTTGTAAATACGAGCTGCGGGGATCTGCACCGCCGATCATCATCGACTCTTCTTCCGCTGCGCTACGAGTCGGTAACGAAAATGATCAAACCTTGTATGCAGTCTCCATAGTGGTCCTGGGCTAGCGCGTAGGTCGGAATTTTTTTGTTTTCTGTCACATTCCCTTACAGACAGCTCGTACGCCAGACTATGGCTATTGATACGAATAGGTTCCCTGCTATTTTGGTCAACCTCTTGACCAGGCTGGGATATCGCTGGTACCCCGAGTACTCTGTTTATGAGGATTACCGCGAGTTCAACCAGGAGCTGTACCACACTGTGGTTCGTATCTTTGATCGGCAGAATAACTCCATCACTGAGTTGCACACCTTCCGTGGTGTTGGAGTGACTATCGACATGGCAGTCCATGATGCTGCCTATACTGCTATTGCTCGTCTCCGTTGAGAGCACACCCGCTTGGAGGAGACTGGTTACAGATATATCCCGTATGCCCCCGCTGGGGATGAGAGCGGATATTACACTGCTGTCTGTACTCCTTACGTGTCGTGTCATTATGACCTGCAGGTTTTGGTTCAGTACACTGAGGCTCTGGATCGCACTGCTCGAGCTCTTGCTGTTGAGTTGTACGCCACTCGTGCTCATCTTTACGATGCTCTGACATAGTTGCTGCCAGCAGTCAGTGCACATATGCATCCAGAGTACATCCTTTACCCGCGCAGGACAGAGATGCCACCAGGCCTTGAGTGGCCTGCTATCGGAGGTTGTACTCCTTCACGTGGCCCTCTTCTTCCAGTTCGGGACCAGGTTCTGCACCAGAGTGTTCACGGAGTGCAGGATCCCTATGTTGAGGGTACCCTGCGTTGTCACCTGCAGCTGCCTGGCTTCAGTGGGTTTCTCCGACGTTGATGTAGCTATCGCTATGTCCCATTGTTGTATCCCTCTACCGCGTGCCTGCGTGCCACCTAGTGTGTCTAGCTTTTCCTTTCTGAACTTGTACCGCTGGCTTGTAACCGAATCTATGTATGGATCTATATGTCATGTTTGACTATGATGATGATGTATCTATTGCACTTCCTTTGTTGTGCGTGTTACTTCATGAATGATTCCATACATCTGCAATACTCGTTGCTAAATTGCCCCCTGTTGATTTAGCAGGATGGTTAGACCAGCAGGTCGAGGTCGTGGCCGTGGTGCCAACAATCCACCACCGCTCAACTACATGGCCGGTATGATGCAACAGTTTGAGCTGAATCGCCAATTCATGCAAGGGATAATGGATCAGTTTCCACGCCCGAACATGAACCAGCAGCCAGCCCCAATAACTCTGCAAGACTTTGTGCGCCTCAACCCGACTGTCTTCCGCAATTCAGTTCAGCCGCTTGACGCTGATGACTGGCTTCGTGACATCACCTACGAGATGGAGTCTGCTAATGTGGCCCCTGCAAGCTATGTCACTTTTGCATCATACTTTCTGAAGGGTCCCGCAGCTCAATGGTGGGGCAGCCACAGACACACCCAGCCTATCGGAACCATCATCACTTGGGTGGATTTCCAAGCTGCTCTCCGTGCCTGTTACATTCCGCAAGTAGTCATGGATCGGAAGAAGCATGAGTTCCGCAACCTCGTTCAGGGCAGCAAGGCTGTAGAAGTTTATCAGCGGGAGTTTCTTGAGTTATCCCGTTATGCTGAAGAAGATATTACTACTGATGCCCATAGACAGGAGAAGTTCCGTGAAGGGCTCAACCCTGACATCAAGCTAGCACTGCTTGTCCAAGACTTTGCCAATTTTGCCACCTTGGTGAACAAGGCCATTCAGGTTGAGACTGGTCTGAAGGATCACAAGGATGCGCTCAAGCGCACCCGTGAAGCGGGCTCATCTTCGGGCTCGTCTTCTCAGAAGCGTCGTATTTGGATTCCTCACAGTATGTACCATCCAACTGTTCCTGCACCAAGGCCGTCGTATCCTACACCCCATCTTCCTCCTCCACCTCCGAGGCAGCCAAGACCTCAAGCTCCTGCTCCCCGTCCCGAGGATGGGCTGTGCTTCAAGTGTGGCCGTCCAGGTCACCGTGCCAGAGACTGCTGTGAAAATCAAAATCAGCTTGTGCTTCCGTCAGCTGGCCGTGGTACCAATCAGCCCCGCAACAACAATGCCAGGCCTTCTTATGGTCGTGGTCAAGCTTACCATGTTGATCTGAATGAAGCTCACGACCAGCCTACTACTATGATGGGTACTCTTCTTGTTAATTCAGTACTAGCTTCTATTTTATTTGATTCAGGAGCATCACATTCATTCATTTCTGAAGAGTTTGCATTCATGCATGGCATATCACGTGAAGAAATGCACTCACCATTAATTGTTAGTACTCCGGGATCCCATTGTCATGTCTCCATGATAAGTCATAATGTTCCCATTGAGATCGGAGGCCTAGAATTTCTTGCCTCGCTTATCACTCTCAAGGCTTCCAACATTGATGTCATACTGGGAACGGATTGGTTGAAGGCTCACACTGCTTCAATCGATTGTGCCACTAAAACCGTCCACCTCCTGCATCCTACGAACGAGATAGTGAACTACTCTACTCGACTAGTTTGTGATGCTAAATCTCAGATTTATGCCCTAAATGCATTGAATGCTTCTCCTCTGGAGGGGATCAAAAACATTCCCATCGTTCGTGACTTCCAAGATGTCTTTCCAGAAGAACTTCCAGGAGTTCCCCCTATTAGAGTTGTCTAGTTTGTTATCGACTACCAGGCACTACCCCTATTGCAAAGCGTCCTTGTAAGATGCCACTGCATGAACTCCTTGAACTTAAGAATGAGATCGACAAATCACTCCGAAAGGGTTTCATTCATCCAAGTTCCTCTGCCTAGGGAGCACCTTCTCTCTTTGTTAAGAAGAAAGATGGTATGAATCGGTTGGTCCAAGATTACTGACCTATCAACCAGGCAACCATTCAGAACAAGTATCCGCTTTCTCGGATCAATGATCTGTATGATCAACTTGCTGGATCCTCGGTATTTTCTAAACTCGACTTGAGGTTGGGTTACCATCATATCCGAGTCCGCGAAGAGGATATTCCCAAGACCGCTTTCGTTACTCGCTATGGTTCATACGAGTACACCGTCATGTCCTTTGGCTTAACCAATGCCCCAGCAGCATTCTCCCGATTGATGAATTATATCTTCATGGATTACCTCGACAAATTCATCATGGTTTATCTGGATGATATTCTTGTGTATTCCAAGAATAAAGAAGAACATGCTGAACATCTTCATCTTGTTCTGGAAAAGCTTCGAGAGCACCAACTGTATGCCAAATATTCCAAGTGTGAATTCTGGTTATCTGAAGTAACTTACCTTGGTCATGTGATTTCCAAGGATGGCATTGCTATTAACCCAGAGCGAGTTCAGGCTATTCTTGACTGGACTCCCCCGAAGAATGTTAAGCAAGCCAGGAGTTTTCTCGGACTCGCAAGCTATTGCCGACGTTTTGTCAAGAATTTCTCTAAGATTGCCAAGCCTCTGACTAATCTGCTTCACAGAGGCTTAAAATTTGAGTGGACAGATAAATGTCAGGAAAGTTTCCAAACTCTCAAGGACAAGCTGACTTCTGCACCAGTGCTTGCTCCTCCGGATTCTCGCAAGGAATTCATCATTTATTGCGATGCCTCTCGTCAAGGATTAGGCTGTGTCCTAATGCAAGAGCGCAAGGTGATTGCTTATGCCTCATGACAATTGCGTCCTCATGAAGAGAACTACCCAGTTCATGATCTCGAACTTGCTGCCGTTATTTATGTGCTGAAGTTGTGGCGACATTACCTTCTCGTTAATCGTTGCCAGATCTACACGAACCATCAAAGTCTGAAGTATATGTTTACTCAACCGGATTTGAAACTCCGTCAGCAGAGATGGATGGAAGCAATTACAGATTATGACTGCGGTATTGGATATACCCCCGGCAAGACTAATGTGATGGCCGATGCCTTGAATCGCAAGTCTTATTGCAACAATCTCATGGTTCAGCGAGCTCAACTCCTCCTTCATGAAGAACTTCGAAAGTTGAACCTTCACATCGTTCCACAGGGTTCTCTTAATACCCTTGTTCTGCAGCCAAATCTTGAGAAAGTTGTTAAGTCCGCGCAAGCAAAGGACGCTGAAGTTGATCAGATGAAAAGGGATCTTATCTTTGAAAAGGCCAGAGATTTCTCGCTTGCTGAAGATGGAACCTTGTACTTCAGAGATCGCATTGTAGTACCCCGGTTCCAACTTATGACAGACAAAGTTATGAAAGAGGCTCATGATACACCACTGTCTATTCATCTTGGTAGCACCAAGATTTATCGCGACCTCCATCAAAGGTACTGGTAGTCCAAAATGAAGCAAGACGTTGCTCGATATGTTGCTGAATGTGATGTTTGTCATCGCATCAAAGCAGAACATCGAAAGACTGCTAGAATTCTGCAACCGCTCCTTATTCCTGAATGGAAATGGGATAAGGTTCAGATGGACCTCATTACTGGCCTTCCCAAGTCACAGAAGGGTCATGAAGCTATTCTTGTCGTCATTGACCAACTCTCCAAAGTTGCACACTTTCTGCCAGTCAAGGAGACGATCACTGCTAGTCAGTTAGCAGATTTGTATATCTCCAGAATTGTATCACTCCACGGTATCCCTAAGGAGATCAGTTCAGACCGTGGCAGCCTCTTCACCTCCACGTTCTGGGATAGTTTCCAACAAGCTATGGGAACTCATATAACTTGGAGCTCTGCTTATCACCCCCCAGTCCTAAGGCCAAGTTGAACGAGTTAATCAAGTGCTTGAAGATATGCTGCGTGCTTGTGTCATCTCATTTGGCAAGAAGTGGGAGGAATCTCTCCCGTATGCCGAATTCTCATACAACAACAGCTATCAAGCTAGCTTGAAGATGGCACCCTTCGAGGTACTATATGGACGTAAGTGTCGAACCCCTTTGAATTGGTCAGAAACTAGGGAACGGCCGCTCATTGGTCTGGATATTGTCCAATAAGCTGAAGAGCAAGTCCGTATCGTCCGGGAAAATCTCAAGGCGACCCATTCCCGTCAGAAGAGCAACTATGACCATAAACACTGGGGATCGATCTATCACCCTGGTGAGCAAGCTTATCTGCGTGTCACTCCTATGAAGGGCACTCATCGGTTTGGGATCAAGGGCAAGTTAGCTCCTCGCTACATTGGTCCCTTCTGCATTCTCGCCAGACATGGTCAGGTGGCTTATAAATTGGAATTGCCGCCATAGTTCTCTCACCTCCACGACGTCTTCCATGTGTCACAACTTCGCCGTTGCTTCAAGGATCCGCATTGTGCAGTGGATCACGAACTGCTCGAATTGCAAGATGATCTCTCTTGTAAAGAGCATCTGATCCATATTCTAGATCAAGTGGAACGTCGGACCAGTCAGAAGGCAACCAAGTTCCTTAAAGTGCAGTGGTCAAATCATTCTGAAGATGAAGCCACTTGGGAACGCGAGGATCGTCTTCACGAAGAATATCCTGATCCTTTTCCTTCTACCTCCTGAATTCTTGGGATGAGAATTTCTTTTAGAGGAGGAGAATTATAACACCCCTGTGTAAATGAGCTACAGTGATCTCCAAGTTAATGCTAAGCTACTTTGAAATGCAATGAATGATCACTATGGTTTCATATCTCATTTCAAATTCTACAACTGAATTCAATTCAAATCATAAGTGAAATTTGAAGTTGCACAAAAGTTGCTGGAAAATAGTTCATTTTTTAGAAAATATTCCAAAAAAATTATTTGTTAAGGAAAATAACATCACCATCAAGCTAAATATGAACAATGGCAATTTAATCAGTGCTAAAACAGCATTTTAAATGCCATTTCATTTATGAAATATTCAAATGAGTTCAAACTTTTTCCAAACTTTTTGTGGCAGTGCACAATATTCCTTAGTATTTGTTTTGACCAGCTCCACATTTTTGCAAAGTCATTTGTTGGCTAAAAATTAAATGCAAAAGGCTGCTAGAAAAAGAAACAAAAAAGAATAACGAAATGGGAAGAAATGCACTGTGCCAGTGGGCTTAAGTTTGAACAGTGCGGCCTGGCCCAGCCCACCCTCTCTCTTCCTCCTCCCGCCTCTCTCTCTACGCGTGTCAGCGCGCCCGTGGACGCGCGTGCGGTCCGGCGAAACGCCGACACGGCGACGCCACAGGACGGCGAGGGGATAAGGCCGACTAACCTCGGCCTCGTCACCGTCCTCCCCCACTGTCCCCCTCCTCTCTCGCTCTCTCTCGCCCCCTTACGAGCTCGCCCAAGAGCCTCCGTCGACGTAGCCGTCGATCCCGCGGCCACCATCGTCCCCGCGCCTCACCACCGTATCTGCTAGCTCCGCCGTGCTCGACTACATCGTCCATGCCCACGAACCCGAGCCGGGGAGCACTCCATCGCTGGATCTGCGTCGTCTTCCCTGTCTTCGGTCACCGGCGTTCTTCTCTGATTCAGGCCGCCACCGCTGCTCCCGAACCCCGACGAACCTCCTTGTGCTCCCACGGTGAGCTCCCACTCAGATCCCCTCCATCTCCACCTCTCTTCCGCGCCGTAGATCGCCGCATTCGCCATGGCCGAACGCATCGCTGCCGTTGAGCTCGCCGCCGTGGCCACGCTCGCCGTCGAGCTCAACCGAGCATGGCAACATGCTCAGCGCGCACGTAGGAGCCCAACGCACCTAGCCACGCCGCTTGCCGTGCCCCGCAACGTCGTGCCCGATCTCGGCCGTGCTCCGGCGTCCGCCGCGCTGCTCGCCGTCATCGTTTCTAGCCATCTCCGGCCGCGGCACCGCCACAGATCGACGCGGCGTCGTCTCCCCATTTGAACGCGCCATCACGCGAGCCAAATGGCCTTCTGTAGGCAAAATCTGGCGCCTCCCATGGCCCTCTGCCGCGTTTGTGTAGGAGATATGCCCTAGAGGCAATAATAAATGTTATTGATTATCTCCCTATTCATAATTAGGTTTATGTTCCATGCTATAACTGCTATGGTTCTCGAGTCTGCAATAACCAGGAGGCTCGGAGGAAGACTCATATGCACGTGTGGCATAATAAACGGTAAAATGTATTCGTAGTCTGGCCTCAAAGGCTAGCTCAAGTGTTGCATGATGGTTCTATTTTCCTGATCATGGGCATATCTATGCCAGCAACTTTGAGGGCACAATGTTAGCAGAACATTTGTGTTGAATCGACCCGAATTGATGTTATGCTATGAGATTCATTCGTCACAAATTAATGGTTTATAACACAGAGATGGTTATAGTTTGCATGATTCCTTAGACCATGAGAGTATCAAGTTTCTTCATGCATGCTTCATGAACTTTGGGGTTTGTTAAACGTCATCCGTAAATGGGTGGCTATTACGGCGGCTTACGGGTTCATGAAAAAGTATGTCAAGTAACTTGATAGCTCAAGGTTGGCATTTGCTCCTCCGACAATGGAGAGATATCTCTGGGCCCTCTCGGTGCTATGGTATCCATCATCGTCTGGCCAGACACAGGGTGATTTGATCACGAGGATGCCGGAACACGGAACGAGAAAAGAGAACAATACCGGTAACGAGGTAACTGGCATAGTGGACAAGGTGTTGATCCACAGGGATGCCAACATGTCTCACCTCGGGTATTCGTAACATATCGCGAAGCAACAGGAATAGCACACAGCAACTGGAGGTTCACTCGAATATTCATTCGTGTGGGTATAGGGGTCAATATGGGTGTCCACGGCTCCGATGTTGATCATTGATCGGAAGGGGTTCCGGGTCATGTATATACTTCACCGAACCTATAGGGTCACACGCTTAAGGGTCATCTATCTGATGAATACTAGACAGGGAGTCTGAGAGAAAGTTTCCGGAAAAAGTTTTCGGAGACAGCGGAAAAGTTCCGAAGAGAGAGGTCACCGGATGAGTTCCGGTAAAACTGAAAAGTTGTTTCAGGGGATACCATCAAGTCAAATTGGTTTCGGCACTCGCCCGATAATTCTTTGAGGGTGCCAGAATCATTCTGGAAACTTTCTGGAATTTTTCGGGATGAAAACCGGAAATGTTCCGGAGCTGCCGGGACCGCTTCAGATGCTTTTCGCAGATGAAAATCACTAATCCGAAATTGTTCTAGAACACGTTGAAAATTATTTTAGTGGGTACTAGAAATATTCTAAGCCCACATAAATATTTTCAGTTCGAACGGACGCTGAAAAATGTCATCGTGAATAGTGAAAGTGCTTATTGGATTACTTTTTGGAAAGCCATTCTTTTAGGCTTTTGCTTAAAAGATCTTGGGGTGTGACATGGATGGATAGGACCCCTTTTGAAGGGGCCCTACTAGGGGTGGCCGGCCACATGGGGGCTCCTCCATGGAGCCCCCACTTGTTCCTTGGTTTCACCTTTAGGTCCTTGGGAAGGACTCCTTTTCATGTGGGTTTTGGGTTTTCTTGTAAAACCACTCTACCCCTTGGGTTTCCTATAAAAGGAGGAGAGGGGGCTGCCCAATCCTTCATCCCCTCACACATACACATGCCATTTGACTTGTCTGGCTCTCCCTCCCAGCGAAATAGTTTCGTAGGGCCGAAAGGCTGTCTGGGTTCCGGCAGGAACTAGTTCTGGACGGCGAAGCCCTGCCGGATAGATGCCACCGTATGTGTGCAACTCTGTAGAGAGATCGTAGTTTCGGTCTTAGTTCCAGAGTGCCTCCCAAAGGGCTGTCCGTGTGACCGTCCAAGTTTTGAAGGTCCTCCCGAAGGGCTGTCCGAGTGACCGTCCGAGTTTCGAAGGTCCTCCCAAAGGGCTGTCTGCGACACCGTCCGGGGGACTGTCCGACCGCCTCCCGGAGGGCTGTCCGAGGGGCAGATGAGGGTATACATCCTCACGGTTGGGAGGTTGTAAATCCTAGCTGCGGGGATCTGCACCGCCGATCGTCATCGACTCTACTTCCGCTGCGCTACGAGTCGGTAACGAAAAAGATCAAACCTTGTATGCAGTCTCCATAGTGGTCCTGGGCTGGTGCGTAGGTCGATTTTTTTTGTTTTCTGCTGCGTTACCCTACAATGGCATCATAAGCCGTGCTATGCGTAGATGCCAGTTGCGATCTAGAATACATAGAGATGTATGGGTGTTGCACAATATAATTAGGTAGTAGATGAGATCTATTGCTGAAAATTATTTGTGCGGGTAGCAGATGCAATCTGTTACCCGATGTTCTCGTTGCTTCCCTGGAATTTGCATATTTTTTATCTTGATAACACTATGGTGGAGTTTCAATGTTCTGGCAATCCGCGAACCTGATTGATCAACGAAGTGCTAACAGTTCATTGAATTCCACCGTAGTTAAAAAGAAAGATGAAATTTCGCAGACGAAAGGGCAATGCAGATATGATCTGCATGGGGGTCATGCGTATGACAAATTTAGTATGGGGCTCGAGATTTTATTATCTCGTGTTTCATACACCCCGCAAAAGTTAATCTAGCGACTTGAATTATCATACTTGATGATGGACGTTGGTAGCTTCGGTTTGTTTCAAAACCTTAGAAGCCACGTAAAACAAGATTTTGCATGAACCGATTAGAGACGTCTAACTTGGTTTTGCAGGAGGGTTTGCATGTGCATATGATGTGGTATAGCAGTGCTCATAATAATTTGATTATGTATGGGATGACTATATAATGTAAATTGATTAACATGACCTGCGTGTCATGATTCGGCATGATGGCTGGAGCCATATGATTGCACTTTAAATGACCTACGTGTCAACCTTGTGTAATGCACTTATTTTATTAGCTATAGAGATAGCAATATTATCTGGTGCATTGACAAGGCGGTGGCAATCTTCACAAAGGTGAACACCGACGCGAATGCCGGAGATGAAGAAATACTAGACTTCTCCGTCAGAAGGGGCTATACCATATCATGCTATTATGAATTGCCTGAGATGTTTATCCCTTATGATGCACCCTTCTTGATTGCGCGGTAGTCGCTTTTATTAGGGTGATCTCTCACAAAAATATCAAGTAGTTAGTGTTCTCCCAAGTGTAGCACCGACACGGCACCTAACTTTTCGGAGTGCGTCATGTTTCCATGAGTACAAATGATTAGGGATGTGTGAGGCGGCTGAGTTGAGACCTCGCAGCGAGATCACTTGGTTGTCTTGACGTTCTAGCTTGAAAGTCCTGAGCTCGGAACACGCCCATCGAAAGATGAACAAGAGTCGCATAGAGATGTGATCGGCATGTTGGCCTACCGATTGAAGTTCCCGTCATCAGTGATGTTCCCATCAATGGCGTGGAATTGAAATGTGGATCGTGTATCACTCACAATCAATTATGAGAGATATTGATTTGAGTGGGAGCGCACTGTAGAATTGACTTGTTAAATTCTCAGTTCAAATTAATTTTGAACACTGTCTAAGTGTGATTTGCATAAAAGTTGTGGAATAATGTCTCGCGTTTCCACCTTCCCTGTTAAAATTGAATTGCTGTTAAATATCTGGTTAAAACTTTACGGTTGGTAACGTAATGTGAGGATTGTCCTCAGTGCCGAGAAGGACTTGTCCTATCGCATGCTTTCGGTATCCTCCCCCTAATGCTATGGATCATGTGACTCTCGTCCTTCGATCCAAAAGCTAGAATTCCGTTTTCAGTCAAGTGCAATATGTTTGCTTCCATGAGACCCGAACTTTGAAAGTTTGGATAGTTATGTGATATTCATAGAATCTGAAAATCATTTTCAGAGACAGACAAAGGCTAAAAGATATGAGATATCCAAAGCAATGTTTGTTTGCAAACTATTAGTAAAAGTGTTTACTATGCATTTGACTGATAAGAGAGGGATCCAGAAGAACGCCTGTCATATGATGAAAGGTGAATAAAACAACAACTTAAAGAGAAAGGAAGTGTCCGAAGGGTGTTAGTGAAACTTTCATGCCTAGGAAGTCCGGGGCTAACACCACTCTTAAGTTGGGTGCTTCTTCTGAGAGTAGGAGAAATACTAAAAGTTAAACTGTTAGAAGTATAAAGGCAGAAAGAAAGAAGACTGGAATATCCAGCTCATGTATGAATGTCATACAAGTTTTTGATGTATAGAAGGCTGGTCAAAGATATAGTTCTTGGGAATTATGATTAAATTGTTAATCGCTGATTCTTGGGTATTGCGAGTTAATCACAAAGATACCCGCTCGATTGCATTCTGTTGCAACTCGATGTAAGAACTACTATGGCCTGATAGACTAGCCAGGAATGAGGTTGAGATACACACATGGAACATAGTAAATGTTACTATACCTTCCATCGGTGTATTACCTATGTATTTACTTTCATAATTCATTTTAGAGTTTCACACTCTAGCCCTTTGCATAAGGTATCCTGCAAGAAGGTTGTTCATAAGAGAACTTTGGATGTTCGGTGTTATGAATGACATAAGGGCCACACTTTCATTATGAATGAGACGTATGTTATGAATATTGATAATAATACATTACCTCTGGGTTTACTTTCATAATTCATTTTAGAGTTTCATACACTCTAGCCCATTGCACAATGTTTGATGCAAAAGAGTTGTTCATAAAAACAACAATTGTTGTTCAGTATTATGAATAACATAAAGGGCCATGCTTCCATCCAAGATGGGACGTATGTTATGAATATTGATGGTAATATGATACATCCATAAACACTGACACTAAATGTCGCAAGACTAAAAGAATACCACACAAGTGTGGCACTGCATTTTGATTTTGAATCATCTGACACTTGCAAATTTCCTCTGAAAAGTGAAGTGACTGAAATACCGTTCAAAGGCCATAAGGAACGAACAACAAACTGATTGGTGATCATATATTTGATGTGTGTAGTCCGATAAATGTTGTTAGTAGTGGATTTATCTATCTTCAGAAATGACTGAAGTAGATATATGGATATTTACTTGATGAGACATAAGTCTGGATCTTTTGAAATCATTCGAAAGGTTTTCAAAAATGAAGTAGAAGTTATTGTAACAAGAAAATTATGTTTCTACAATTCGATTGCAGAAAGGAATATTTGAGTTACAAGTTTAGCCAATGTCTGATGAGTTATGAAAGGGGTTTCATAACTTGCACCTCCCGGAACACCACTGCAAGTGGAAAGTCCGTGGAGATGTAATTGAACCATTTATGACATGGTAAGATCAAAGATGACATAAATAAATTTACCATTATCCCCTTTTAAAGTGATGCTTTAGAGACTGCGGCTTTTACACTGAAAGGAGCTCCAACGGGTCTGTTGAAATGACGCCATGGTATGGTAGACCATGTTATATTTTTTCTTAACATTTGGAATATGGGGCTTGTGTAAAAGGTTACAAACCTATTCCAAATCAGACAAGTGCTACTTTGTAGGTTATCCCAAGTAATTGGGTATTCCCCCACCACTATACAGAGGCAAAGGTTTTTGCCACAAAACGGTATGCTTTTAAAGAGAATAGTTCTTGCAAAAGGTGAGTGGGAGGACAGTGCAACTCGACCAGATAACCAGTATCTTCATCATCAGGTCAAAGGAAAAGAACCTTGGAAGTAATTCCGGAGTTTCCTACTGCGACTGATACGGAAGTCTCTACAATAAAATGGATGGACTTCGGTCGAACTTGCAGCTGAACCACGTAGGCAAGGCTCGTGCAAACCTCTCAGGTGCGCAAATGAGATATTGGTGTTAGACAACAGTATACCTACGATACACAAGGAAGCGTTGATGGGCCCTGATTCCGGAATTGGCTAAATGCCAATATAATCCGAGATAGTTTCCATAAAATGATTCAAGATTTATATCTTGA
Organism: Secale cereale; assembly: GCA_902687465.1. Lineage (NCBI taxonomy): Eukaryota > Viridiplantae > Streptophyta > Magnoliopsida > Poales > Poaceae > Secale > Secale cereale. The sequence continues at coordinate 883,583,942 of LR738714.1, read as the reverse complement.
TAAACCCTCTGGAAGACTTAGAGTCTAACGGATTGTATTGGAACTATAAACTGATACAGATAAAAATGTTTTATCCATAAAGCTCGACTTGTTGCAATAAAAAAATTCAAGGAGTTGACTACGATGAGATTGTCTCACCGTAGCGATGCTTAAAGTCAGATCGGGTTAAACTAGCAATTGAAACAAGGATGACAAAAGGATTTTCTTCTGATGGAAATGAAACCAAGGACTTGCATGTGTTACAGTCCAAGGTATTTTGTCAGTCCAGAGGATGCTAGTAAGTATGCAAACTTCAGAGTTCCAGCGAAGGACAGAAGAGAGCAAAATGGAGTTGGAATCTTCGTGTTTTGATGAAATGGTCAAAGGGGTTTGACTTCATCAATGGGTAATGAAGATGCTTGTGGTTTCAAGAAAGTAAGTGGGAGCATAATAATATTTCTAAAAACTTTGTGTGCTTGACACATTGTTAATTGGAAATAAATTTCTTGACACGAATTAGGACTTCATTTGAAAATAGTTTTTCGATGAAGTGCTTGGGCTAAATAGCCTCAATATTAGGCATGATGATCTATGGAGATAGATTTACCTAATGGGGCTAAGCAATGAATACATATTGACAAGATGCTAAAACCTTTTAGCATTTAAAACACCAAGGAGTGATTCTTGCCGAAGTCACATGGAAAGAGTTTTGCAAGACTCGGTGTCCCTAAAACACTGATGAGCAAAATACATGATGGAGATTCAACACACCTTCGTGTTTGGATTAACCATGGATTCCATCGTATGTAAAAACAACCAGATATGTCCAATACTCCAAAGTTGTTGCGAGTATAGATACCAAAGTGATCAAAAGTACTGATCATAGGACAACAGTGAAAGATGTCATTAAGTACTAGAGTAGTACTGATAACATGTTTTCTCTCAAGCAGAGATTATGAAGTGCTCGTTGTAAGTGGTTACATCGATACAGTCTTCATTATTTCTCCATGCGATTTTCAATTTAAATTGAGGGTTTTGTGTAACACACAATATGGGGGCACAGTAGTTGGAAATTGTTCCAAACAAGTTACTGTGGCGAATTCTATAACAGAGGCTAAGTATGTTGCCGCTTTCAAAGCGACAAAGAAGTTGTTGAATCATATAGTTCATTCATGAACTTAGTATGGTTCCAAGATGGCTTTGGTCAATGGGACACTATTGCAGATAGTTGCTCCATAGCTCAGTCTGAGGAATCAGGTTTCGATCAATGATTCACACATATGCAAAGCCAAGTCCACACAAAATATGAATTTTGTGAAAGCGTGAAAACGCGAGGATCTGCAAAGATGCACACGGAGCTGAAGTCGTCAGATCCGTTGGACATTAGGCTATACCACAAGCGAAGCATATTTACACCGGTATACCACACGAGTAAAGTGCATTAGCATTGACTAGATTATTGACTCTAGTGCAAGTGGGAGTCTGTAGGAGATATGCCCTAGAGGCAATAATAAATGTTATTGATTATCTCCCTGTTCATAATTAGGTTTATGTTCCATGCTATAACTGCTATGGTTCTTGAGTCTGCAATAACCACGAGGCTTGGAGGAAGACTCATATGCACGTGTGGGATAATAAATGGTAAAATGTATTCCTAGTCTAGCCTCTAAGGCTAGCTCAAGTGTTGCATGATGGTTCTGTTTTCCTGATCATGGGCATGTCTATGCCAGCAACTTTGAGGGCACAATGTTAGCAGAACATTTGTGTTGAATCGACCTGAATTGATGTTATGCTATGAGATTCATTCGTCACAAGTTAATGGTTTATAACACAGAGATAGTTAACATTTGCATGATTCCTTAAACCATGAGAGTATCGAGTTTCTTCATGCTTGCTTCATGAACTTTGGGGTTTGTTAAACGTCATCCGTAAATGGGTGGCTATTACGGCGGCTTACGGGTTCATGGAAAAGTATGTCAAGTAACTTGACAGCTCAAGATTGGGATTTGCTCCTCCGACGATGGAGAGATATCTCTGGGCCCTCTCGGTGTTACGGTATCCATCATCGTCTGGCCAGACACAGGGTGATTTGATCACGGGGATGCCGGAACACGGAACGAGAAAAGAGAACAATACCGGTAACGAGGTAACTGGCATAGTGGACAAGGTGTTGATCCACAGGGATGCCAACATGTCTCACCTCGGGTATTCGTAACATATCGTGAAGCAACAGGAATAGCACACAGCAACTGGAGGTTCACTCGAATATTCATTCGTGTGGGTATAGGGGTCAATATGGGTGTCCACGGCTCTGATGTTGATCATTGATCGGAAGGGGTTCCGGGTCATGTCTATACTTCACCGAACCTATAGGGTCACATGCTTAAGGGTCATCTATCTGCTGAATACTAGACAGGGAGTCTGAGAGAAAGTTTCCGGAAAAAGTTTTCGGAGACAGTGAAAAAGTTCCGAAGAGAGAGGTCACTGGATGAGTTCGGGTAAAACTGAAAAGTTGTTTCAGGGGATACCATTAAGTTAAATTGGTTTCGGCACACGCTCGATAATTCTTGGAGGGTGCCAGAATCATTCTGGAAACTTTCTGGAATTTTCCGGGATGAAAACCGGAAATGTTCCGGAGCCGCCGGAACCACTTCAGATGCTTTTCGCAGATGAAAATCACTAATCCGGAATTGTTCTGGAACGCGTTGAAAATTATTTTAGTGGGTACTGGAAATGTTCTAAACCCACATAAATATTTTCAGTTCGAACGGACACTGAAAAATGTCATCATGAATAGTGAAAGTGCTTTTTGGATTACTTTTTGGAAAGCCATTCTTTTAGGCTTTTGCTTAAAAGATCTTGGGGTGTGACATGGATGGATAGGACCCCTTTTGAAGGGGCCCTACTAGGGGTGGCCGGCCACATGGGGGCTCCTCGATGGAGCCCCCACTTGTTCCTTGGTTTCACCTTTAGGTCCTTGGGAAGGACTCCTTTTCATGTGGGTTTTGGGTTTTCTTGTAAAACCAACCTACCCCTTGGGTTTCCTATAAAAGGAGGAGAGGGGGCTACCCAATCCTTCATCCCTTCTCACATACACATGCCATTTGACTTGTCTGGCTCCTCTCTCCCTCCCAGCGAAATAGTTTCGTAGAGCCGAAAGGCTGTCTGGGTTTTGGCAGGAACTGTTCTGGACGGCGAAGCCCTGCCGGATAGATGACACCGTATGTGTGCAACTCTGTCGAGAGATCGTAGTTTCGGTCTTAGTTCGAGAGTGCCTCCCAAAGGGCTGTCCGTGTGACCGTCCGAGTTTCGAAGGTCCTCCCGAAGGGCTGCCCAAGTGACCGTCCGAGTTTTGAAGGTCCTCCCGAAGTGGTGTCCGCGACACCGTCCGAGGGACTGTCTGACCGCCTCCCAGAGGGCTGTCCGAGAGGCAGATGAGGGTATACATCCTCGTGGTTGGGAGGTTGTAAATCCTAGCTGCGGGGATCTGCACCGCCGATCGTCATCGACTCTACTTCCGCTGCGCTACGAGTCGGTAACGAAAAAGATCAAACCTTGTATGCAGTCTCCATAGTTGTCCTGGGCTGGTGCGTAGGTCAATTTTTTTTGTTTTCTGCTGCGTTACCCTACAGTTTGGAGGTCGCCGGCGGCTAAACGTCGGCCGCGGCCGACGTGACTGGCCTGGGGCCCACCCTGGGTCGCTGACCAGTGGGTCCTGCGGGCCCAGTTGACCATGTTGACCGGTCAACGTGCTGACTGGGCAGCACTGTGCCACTGACAGGTGGGCCCCACCTGTTTAATTAACCATTTTATAATTAAACTTAATCTGTAATTAGTTTAGTCACTGACAGATGGGGCCCACCTACTAATTAATCTCTGTTTAGTTTAATTAGTCTCTGTTTAGCCCTGTGTCGCTGACATGTGGGTCCCAGCCGTCAGGTTTGACCTGGACCGGTTGGGTTGACTGCTGACGTCACGCTGACTCACTGCTGACACAATAAATGCTTTTTCTGTTATTTTGAATTAAAATTAAATCCAGGAATTTCAGAAATGTTTTAAAACTTCAGAAAATCGTAGAAAATAATCCGTAGCTCGGATGAAAAAGTTTTCTACATGAAAGTTGTTCAGAAAAACGAGACAAATCCGAATATGCCCTCCATGTAGCTATCACATGCCCACAACACTGCAAACATGGAACCTTCCCCTCCGGTTCATCTGTTTGACAGATGCCTAAAACCGGGAAAATATCCCCAGATATTTTCCCGCTCCGTCTGTAACGTGTAGCACTGTGTTAGGTCACCACCAGCACAACATTTTTTGCCATGTCATGTTTTGTGTTGCATTGTTTGCTTTGTATTTAGCTGTTTCTTCCCGCTCTTCTCTCCGGTAGACCCCGAGCCCGACGCTGCTGCCGAGTACGACTACGTCCCTGACTACCAGACCTTTTCAGTAGAGCTTCTAGGCAAGCAAACCCCCTTGATCATTCTATATCACCCATTTTTTCTCTCCCATGCTTGCATTAGAATTTGCTACTGTATATGATCGCTCCTATTCTTATGCATAGCCTGCTTTTGTAACTACTGCTGATACCTTACCTGCTATCGTAAATGCTTAGTATAGGTTGGTTAGTGATCCATCGGTGACCCCCGCACCCTTGTCCCTGTTGTCCCGCTTTGTTACTGGTGCCCCGATCAATGTGATCGGTGGGCTGAGACCGACACCTGATGTCTACTACGCAACCTTCTCCTTGTAGACGTTGTTGGGCCTCCAAGTGCAGAGGTTTGTAGGACAGTAGCAATTTTCCCTCAAGTGGGTGACCTAAGGTTTATCAATCCGCAGGAGGCGTAGGTTGAAGATGGTCTTTCTCAAGCAACCCTGCAACCAAATGACAAAGAGTCTCTTGTGTCCCCAACACACCCAATACAATGGAAAGTTGTATAGGTGCACTAGTTCGGCGAAGAGATGGTGATACAAGTGCAATATGGATAGTAGATATGGGTTTTTGTAATCTGAAATAATAAAAACAGCAAGGTAAATAATAATAAAAGTGAGCACGAACGGTATTGCAATGTGTGGAAACAAGGCCTAGGTTCATACTTTCACTAGTGGAAGTTCTCTCAACAATGATAACATAATTGGATCATATAACTAGCCCTCAACGTGCAACAAAGAGTCACTCCAAAGTCACTAATAGAGGAGAACAAACGAAGAGATTATTGTCAGGTACGAAACCACCACAAAGTTATTCTTTCTGATCGATCTATTCAAGAGTCCGTAGTAAAATAACACGAAGCTATTCTTTCCGTTCAATCTATCATAGAGTTCGTACTAGAATAACACCTTAAGACACACATCAACCAAGACCCTAATGTCACCTAGATACTCCATTGTCACCTCAAGTATCCGTGGGCATGATTATACGATATGCATCACACAATCTCAGAATCATCTATTCAACCAACACATAGAACTTCAAAGAGTGTCCCAAAGTTTCTACCGGAGAATCAAAACGTGTGCCAACCCCTATGCATAGGTTCCATGTCACAAACCCGCAAGTTGATCACCAAAACATACATCAAGTACTCACATGAATATCCCATTGTCACCACAGATAGACACGTGCAAGACATACATCAAGTGTTTATTAAAGATTCAATCCGATAAGATAACTCCAAAGGGAAAACTCAATTCATTACAAGAAGGGAGAGGGGGAAGAACATCATAAGATTCAACTATAGTAGCAAAGCCCGCGATACATCAAGATCAAGACATCTCAAGAACACGAGAGAGAGAGATCAAACACATAGCTACTGGTACATACCCTCAGCCCCGAGGGAGAACTACTTCCTCCTCGAAATGGAGATCGCCGAGGTGATGAAGATGGCCACCGGAGATGGGTTCCCCCTCCGGCAGGGCGCCGGAATGGGCTCCCGATTGGTTTTTGGTGGCTACAGAGGCTTGCGGCGGCGGAACTCCTGATCTAGGTTTTTTTCTGGAGGTTTCTGTATTTATAGGAATTTATGGCGGTGGAATTGCGTCAGTTGGGCCCACGAGGAGGTCACAAGCCTGCTAGGCGCGCCCAGGGGGGGGGGGGGTAGGGCGCACCTAGAGGGCTTGTGACTCCCTCGTGGCTCTTCTGGCCTTCTCCCAAAGCTTCGGGGGTCTCTTTTGGTCCAAAAAAAATTCATCGCGAAAGTTTTATTCCATTTGGACTCCGTTCGATATTCCTATCTGAAAAAGGTCAAAAACAAGGAAAAAACAGAAACTGGCACTGGGCACTAGCTAGGTCAATAGGTTAGTCCAAAAAATAATATAAAATAGCATATTCATGCATATAAAACATCCAAAGTTGATAATATAGTAGCATGGAACGATCAAAAATTATAGATACGTTGGAGACGTATCAAGCATCCCCAAGCTTAATTCCTGCTCGTCCTCGAGTAGGTAAATGAAAAAAACAGAATTTTTGATGTGGAATGCTACTTAACATATATTGTGACATGAATGTTCAGATCCATATGATTCAAAGAAAAAGTTTAATATTGACATAGAAATAATAATACTTCAAGCATACTAGCAAACAATCATGAACTTTCGAAATAACAAGGCCAAAGTAAGCTATCCCTACAAAATCATATAGTCTGGCTATGCTCTATCTTCCTCACACAATGAATTTAAATCATGCACAACCCCGGTATTGGCCAAGTAATTGTTTTCACACTTTCACCTTTTCAAACTTTTTCAACTCTCACGCAATACATGAGCGTGAGCCACGGATATAGCACTATAGTTGGAATAGAATATGGTGGAGGTTGTGAGGCAAAAGGAAGAAGATAGTCACATCGACTCGGCGTATCAACGGGCTATGGAGATGCCCATCAATAGATATCAATGTGAATGAGTAGGGATTGCCATGCAACGGATGCACTAGAGCTATAAGTGTATGAAAGCTCAAAAGGGAACTAGTGGGTGTGCACCCAACTCGCTTGCTCACGAAGACCTAGGGCAATTTGAGAAAGCCCATCATTGGAATATACAAGGCCAAGTTCTATAATGAAAATTCCCACTAGTATATGAAAGTGACAATATATGAGACTCTCTATCATGAAGATCATGGTGCTACTTTGAAGCACAAGTGTGGTAAAGGATAGTAACATTGTCCCTTCTCTCTTTTTCTCTCATTTTTTTGTTTGGGCTCTTTGGCCTCTTTTTTTCCATTTTTTTTCATTCATTTTTTTTGTGGGCTCTTTGGCCTCTTTTATTTTATTTTTATTTTAAGTCCGGAGTTTCATCCCAACTTGTGAGGGAATCATAGCTTCCGTCCTTTCCTCACATGGGACAATGCTCTAATAATGATGATCATCACACAAAATATGACTCTATATGAATGCCTCCGGCATGTATCGGGATGTGCAATGACTCATGAGTGACATGTATGAAAGATATGAACGGTGGCTTTGCCACAAATACGATGTCAACTACATGATCATGCAAAGCAATATGACAATGATGATGTGTGTCATAAAAAAAAGGGAACGGTGGAAGTTGCATGGCAATATATCTCGGAATGGCTATGGAAATGCCATAATGGGTAGGTGTGATGGCTGTTTTGAGGAAGGATATATGGTGGGTGTAATGCACCGGCAAAAGTTGTGCGGTACTAGAGTGGCTAGCAATGGTGGAAGGGTGAGAGTGCGTATAATCCATGGACTCAACATTAGTCATAAAGAACTCATATACTTGTTGCAAAAGTTTTATTAGTTATCGAAGCTAGGTGTTAGACGCATACTCCTAGGGGAAGGGTTGGTAGGAGTTAACCATCGCGCGATCCCGACCGCCACACAAAGGATGACAATCAATAAATCATTAATGCTCCGACTTCATCACAAAGCGGTTCACCATACGTGCATGCTACGGGAATCACAAAACTTCAACACAAGCATCTCTACGATTCACAACCATCTACTAACATGACTCTAATATCATCATAACCATATCTCAAAACCAATTGCAAGGAATCAAATTTCTCTTACTAATCAATGCACCTTAATATGCAACTTTTTATTATATCCCCTTTGGATGCCCATCATATTAGGACTAAATTCATAACCCGAGCAAATTACCATGCTGTTTAAGACTCTCAGAATGATATAAGTGAAGCATGAAAGTTCATAAATTTAAACATTGCAATGCTCTACAAAGATATAAGTGAAGCACTAGAGCAAAAGACAAACTACTCCAAAAGATATAAGTGAAGTTCAATGAGTAGTTGAATAATTATTTAACTATGTGAAGACTCTCCCATCTAAGAATTTCAGATCTCAAGTACAGCAACAAAACAAACTAAAATGACACTCCAAGGATAGCACGGATCATGTGAAGAAGCAAAAACTTGGGTGCAACCGATACTAACCGATAATTGTTGAAGAAAAAAGGTGGGATGCCAACCGGGCATCCCCAAGCTTAGATGCTTGAGACTTATTGAAATATGAATTGGGGGTGCCTTGGGCATCCCCAAGCTTGATCTTTTGTGTCTCCTCAATTCCTTTCATATGATGGTTTTCCAAAATCTTAAAACTTCATCCACACAAAACTCAACAAAAACTCGTGAGATAAGTTAGTATAAATCATTGCAAAACTTTATCATCCTATACTGTAGTAAATCACTAAAATTATTATTTGACATTGAATACTAAATGCCTCTGCATATTTAAAACTCCCATCTTCAAATAGGATCATTAAACAAGCAAACATATGCAAACAATGCAAACATAACAGCAATCTGCCTAAACAGAACAGTCTGTAAAGAATGCAGCAAGATCCAAACTTAATTAACTCCAAAAAATCTGAAAAAATTCGACGCTGTAGATAATTTATAAGATCATAATGTGTCCAAATTACAAGTCATTCTGACATACTGAATATTCTAGGGAAGTTTTGCACTAACAGCAAACTTTCTGTTTTGGAACAGCAACTCCTATACTTGCAAATTGAGCATGGTAAAGGCTATCCTTGACATTTTTATTGAACTAAATGATGCAAAACATTAATATAAATAGCAGCAAGCAAATTGCAACAGAAGAAAATGACGCTCCAAGCAAAACACATATCATGTGGTGAATTAAAATATAGCCCCAAGTAAAGTTACCGATGGATTGAAGACGAAGGAGGGGATGCCTTCCGGGGCATCCCCAAGCTTAGGCTCTTGGATCTTACTTGAATATTACCTTGGGGTGCCTTGGGCATCCCCAAGCTTAGGATCTTGCCACTTCTTATTCCATAGTCCATCGAAACTTTACCCAAAACTTGGAAACTTCACAACACAAAACTTAACGGAACTTCGTGAGATGTGTTAGTATGATAAAGAGCAAATCAATCACTTAAGTACTGTCAAAGATAAGATCCATAATTTTTCCCACACAATGCCTACTGTATATTATCATTTCCGCAATTTATATCACTTAATATAATCTATGGAAACACTAAAACAAGCAAACTATGCATTGAAAACAGAATCTGTCAGAAACAGAACTGTCTGTAATGATCTGAACAATAACCATACTTATGCACGTCCAAAAATTCTAAAAAAATTATGAAAATTAAGGCAATTTGTATATCAATCAGTAGCAAAAATAATCAACTCAATAGCACTCTCTGGATAGAAATAAGAAATGATTTCGTGAGCGCAAAGTTTCTGTCTTTTTCAGCATGATCAAACAACTATCACCCAAACTAATCATAAAGGCTTTACTTGGCACTTTATTGAAACTAAAGCAATAAAACATGATTAATACAGTAGATTAATCATTTGAACACACAAAAACAGTAAGGATACATATTGGGTTGTCTCCCAACAAGCACTTTTCTTTAATGCCTTTCAAGCTAGGCATGATGATTTCAATGATGCTCACATAAAGGATAAGAATAGAAACATAACGGGAGCATCATGAAGCATATGACTAACACATTTAAGTCCAACCCACTTCCTATGCATAGGGATTTTGTGAACAAACAACTCATTGGAGCAAGAATCATCTAGCATAGGAAGGCAAATCAAGCATAGCTTCAAAAATTTCAACACATAGAGAGGGAACTTGATATTATTGCGATATGTAGAAGCATATGATCCTCTCTCATAATAGTTTTCAGTAGCATAATGAATGAATTCAACAATATAACCAGCACCTAAATCATTCTTTTCATGATCTACAAGCATAGAGATTTTACTACTCTCCACAACAGAAAATTTATTCTCATGATTAATAGTGGGAGTATCGTAAAAGACTTGAGCATTACAAATTGTTTCCACATTAAAAGAGCAATGTTTAGCAAAAGGATACTCATAATTGTGACAAGTTTTATTATCATTCTTCTTTATGGAATAAGTATCATCACAATAATCATCATATATAGGAGGCATGCTTTCATCATAATAAATTTGATCATTCAAAGTGGGGGAACTAAAAAGATCATCTTCATCAAACATAGCATCCCCAAGCTTGTGGCTTTGCATATCATTAGCATCATGGATATTCAAAGAATTCGTACTAACAACATTGCAATCATGCTTATCATTCACATATTTTATGCCAAGCATTCTATGTAATTCTTCTTTTAGCACTTGAGCACAATTTTCTTTTCCTTCATGTTCATGAAAGACATTAAAAAGGTGAAACATATGTGGCCAACTCAATTCCATTTTTTTTGTAGTTTTCTTTTAATATACTAAACTAGTGATAAAACAAGAAACTAAAAGATTCGATTGCAAGATCTAAAGATATACCTTCAAGCGCTAACCTCCCCGGCAACGGCGCCAGAAAAGAGCTTGATGTCTACTACGCAACCTTCTCCTTGTAGACGTTGTTGGGCCTCCAAGTGCAGAGGTTTGTAGGACAGTAGCAATTTTCCCTCAAGTGGGTGACCTAAGGTTTATCAATCCGCGGGAGGCGTAGGTTGAAGATGGTCTCTCTCAAGCAACCCTGCAACCAAATGACAAAGAGTCTCTTGTGTCCCCAACACACCCAATACGATGGTAAGTTGTATAGGTGCACTAGTTCGGCGAAGAGATGGTGATACAAGTGCAATATGGATAGTAGATATGGGTTTTTGTAATCTGAAATAATAAAAACAGCAAGGTAAATAATAATAAAAGTGAGCACGAACGGTATTGCAATGTGTGGAAACAAGGCCTAGGGTTCATACTTTCACTAGTGGAAGTTCTCTCAACAATGATAACATAATTGGATCATATAACTAGCCCTCAACGTGCAACAAAGAGTCACTCCAAAGTCACTAATAGAGGAGAACAAACGAAGAGATTATTGTCGGGTACGAAACCACCACAAAGTTATTCTTTCTGATCGATCTATTCAAGAGTCCGTAGTAAAATAACACGAAGCTATTCTTTCTGTTCAATCTATCATAGAGTTCGTACTAGAATAACACCTTAAGACACACATCAACCAAGACCCTAATGTCACCTAGATACTCCATTGTCACCTCAAGTATCCGTGGGCATGATTATACGATATGCATCACACAATCTCAGAATCATCTATTCAACCAACACATAGAACTTCAAAGAGTGTCCCAAAGTTTCTACCGGAGAATCAAAACGTGTGCCAACCCCTATGCATAGGTTCCATGTCACAAACCCGCAAGTTGATCACCAAAACATACATCAAGTACTCACATGAATATCCCATTGTCACCACAGATAGACATGTGCAAGACATACATCAAGTGTTTATTAAAGATTCAATCCGATAAGATAACTCCAAAGGGAAAACTCAATTCATTACAAGAAGGGAGAGGGGGAAGAACATCATAAGATCCAACTATAGTAGCAAAGCCCGCGATACATCAAGATCAAGACATCTCAATAACACGAGAGAGAGAGATCAAACACATAGCTACTGGTACATACCCTCAGCCCCGAGGGAGAACTACTCCCTCCTCGCCATAGAGATCGCCGGGATGATGAAGATGGCCACCGGAGATGGGTTCCCCTTCCGGCAGGGCGCCGGAACGGGCTCCCGATTGGTTTTTGGTGGCTACAGAGGCTTGCGGCGGCGGAACTCCCGATCTAGGTTTATTTCTGGAGGTTTCTGTATTTATAGGAATTTATGGCGGTGGAATTGCGTCAGTTGGGCCCACGAGGAGGTCACAAGCCTACTAGGCGCGCCCGGGGGGGTAGGGCGCGCCTAGAGGGCTTGTGACTCCCTCGTGGCTCTTCTGGCCTTCTCCCAAAGCTTCGGGGGTCTCTTTTGGTCCAAAAAAAATCATCGCGAAAGTTTTATTCCATTTGGACTCCGTTTGATATTCCTATCTGAAAAAGGTCAAAAACAAGGAAAAAACAGAAACTGGCACTGGGCACTAGGTCAATAGGTTAGTCCCAAAAATAATATAAAATAGCATATTCATGCATATAAAACATCCAAAGTTGATAATATAGTAGCATGGAACGATCAAAAATTATAGATACGTTGGAAACGTATCAACACCACACCGCACATCCCCCTTAGTTGTACGACTCTGCCGAGCTACTATAGAGTGACGAGGGTGAGACCTCCAAACTCACTTCTAATGATATCTCTGTAGCATAGCTAGTCGGTTGTGGGATATCGAGGGTGATTCCTTTTTCACCACCTCCGACGATGCCTCTGTCGTGCAACCCCTCAAGTGTGAACCCATCGAGGGTGATTCCTCTAAGTTCACCTTGACGGTTTCATCGAGTGGGAATCCAATGAGGGTGATTCCTCGGAGTCCCCCTTGATGTTTTCAACACAAGGTTACCCTACTTTTATTTCAGTCCCTTGTTGAAGGCGGGTTGACCCCGAGGGGTACCCGTGAGAGATGTGGAGTCGGGTTGACCGTGAGGGTACCCGCGAGATAATTACGAGGCACGGCCGGGCATTCTTGGCCCTTGCCGTAAGTACTCGAGACGGGATGACGGGACCATAGATCGTGGGTCGCTGATCATTTCCGCGAGCTCCCGATGCACTAATGGGTTAGGATATGTGACCTGAGTAGGCCTCTGGCCTTTTCGCACTAACCACCACGCGGGATAAGTATGGGCACTCAGCGTCGTACGTTTCTCCCGAAAGCTCTTCAGATGTCACAGTTCAGAGATGTGGGCTGATTGTCGGGGTTGGACGGCAACCGTCTGCGCTTGTATTAAGGGGGCGGGTCTGCTCCCCGACCAGTCGCGCAACGTGCAGGAGTGCAAAGGGTGATGGGCCCTAGATCCCTGCACACTTAGGATGTAGACCGGCGTGTTGACCTCTCTGCTGAGCCTAGGTAGGACTACGGCGTGTCGATCAGCCGAGGCCGGGCATGACCCGGGAAAAGTGTGTCCGGCTAGAGTTAATCGAGCGTGTTGGGTAAGTTGGTGCACCCCTGCAGGGAAGTATATCTATTCGAATAGCCGTGTCCACGGTAACGGACGCTCAGAGAGTATCCCGATCTACTACAACTAGAACTGGATACTTGTGATGGAATGATATGATGGCTCCGGGATCACTTTCTCACAGGGAGTCGAGGAAGAATCTCTGGGCGTTGCTGCTACTTACTATTTTACTATGTACTAATCTACACTCTTCTAATGCTGCAAGATGCTACAAGATGCTAGTCTTCGATAGACTAGGTCTTTCTCTCTATTCTGTCATTTCTGCAGTCTAGTCCACAAATACAACCCCTTCATTTGATACCGATGCATAAATAGAATAGTTCTGATGTAAGTCTTGCGAGTACTTTGGATGAGTACTCACGGTTGCTTTGCTTCCCTTTTTCCCTTTTTACCCGTTTACTGCGATCCGACGATGGAGCCCCGGAGACAGCTGCCCCTGCCGGCGACTACTATTACTACCACATCGACGGAGGCTACTACTACGAGGAGGCCGACGACCAGGAGTAGTTAGGAGGCTCCCAGGCAGGAGGCCTGCGCCTGTTCGATCTAGTCTCGTTGTTTTGCTCAGCCTTCTTAAGGCACCCTTGTCTAAATATGTCTGTACTCAGATATTGTTGTTGCTTCCGCTAATGCTTGTACGCAAGCTTATGTATTCGAGCCCTCGTGGCCCCTGGCTTGTAATATAAAGCTTGTATGACTTTTACTTGTGTCTAGAGTTGTGTTGTGATATCTTCCCATGAGTCTCTCATGTTGATCGTGTGCATTTGCGTGTATGCTTAGTGCACGATTGAGTCGGGGCGTCACAACACCTCTCGGTAATTAATGTGTGAATAACATGTTAATGTACGCCCAAAAAAGCTGATAAGTTACTTAGCCCAGGCGTGATAACTTTTTGACCCAGAAAAATAAGTCATCAAAACATACCAACTTGGGATCTATTTTCTATTTTCGAAGGTCTCGTCGTGACGATTTTTTTATATGAAAACGAATTCTGAATCGAATAGACATTTTTAAAGTACAAAACATTTTGAATTTTCGAAATAGGAGAGTCTAGTATGACATCAGTTTATTTGTCTCTAGTGCATGCATGCATGTGCATGTGGGAAAAATGTTGGCGGAATCATTTTTATGCCCCGGTAATTTCTGTGTGAACAACATGATAACTTATGTACCACATACATGATAACTTGCGAATCACAGACGTGGTAACTTTTACCTAAAAAAGTCGTCGAAAGATACTAACATGGGATCTAGTTTCGAAGGTCTCGTCGCGACGAATATTTCATGTGAAAACATTTTTTCAATCGGAGCGACGGTTAGAGCTACAAAAACATTTTGAATTTTTGAATTCGGTGGAATCTCTACTAAAATTAGCATTTTCCTTTTATACGCATGCATACAACGGGAGAAACCACGCATAGAATCGACTTGTTCGCTCAGCCTGGCGTGGTGGGTGGTCGTTCTGATCTGTTGTTTAATTTCCGAACAGTTGGAAGTTATCAAAGTCCTTTGAAATTTACTTTCATAATATATCAATTTGATATTATATATGATTTAACTTAGAACAAAAATTAGATGTATACTTATTCGTGGACGGAGGGAGTATGTAGGTATGCTGTGACACTTGTACGTACCATGCTCTGCTCTGCTCAGTAAGCAAGACTGAATGCTGCGGCGGTGTAGTAGTAATATAATTTCAGTCGATGGATGCTTCTGATCCATCACAGCATTTCTTGTTGTCTGCAATATATTTATGAATGTGATATTTTGTTTTTTGGAGCCAGCAGATGACATGGCATATGAAAAGCTTCAGATTATCTTACAGGAGTCAGCTAAAACTTCTAATATGTGCCTCCTCAATACATCAGTGGAAGGGGCAGACCTTCTGTAGATTACTGCTTGTATACATGGGAATACACTAGCAACCACAGCTAGCCTGCTGTAGCTTGCATGATCAAGTTACAAAATACGTACAGCATACATGTATTATAGACTGACTAGTTAGATGCCCGTGCATTGCCACGGATAAATAAAAATAGAGGTGGCATCATTTCTAGTGAGGCGAAACTCAAATGAATTTGAATATAGCACTTCTGTTTGTTTGCATAAACATTTTAGTTATGAAATTTCAGCGAGACCCGCTTCGGTACACCCCCCTACAAAACCGTATAAAGGGTAATATGGACCTTTCACACTTTCATATGTATGATGAGTCGTCCGTCGGTATATATATACGTATAGGCCCGTATGTTTATCTTTTTTTTTTCGTTTCACTTAAAGTTTCACTTTTTTTTTAATTGTAAAAATAATGCAGCCAACAAGTTTCGAACTAGACTAGAGGCCTCCCGTTAGACAATACACCAAGGTGACCAACCGGCCACGTTATTAGTTGTGTCTTTTATAGGTATGACACCTCTCTTAGTTATAATACGCAGCGGTTTTCCTTTTTTTTTGGCCCAGTTTTCATCTGCTTTTTTTTTCTCCTTTTTAAAAATTCGGGAACTTTTATTAAATTTACTAAATATTTTCCAAATCTGTGAACTTTTTTCGAATCCTTAATTTTTTTTAAAAAAATCCGTGAACTTTTTTAAAAGCGTGAACCTTTTTTCAAAACATGTGAATTTTTTTCAAAATTGATGAACTTAATTTCACATACGATATTTTTTTTCAAAATTAATGACTTTTTTTCAAAAACAGGCTGGCAAGCTGAGGTTCCAAAAACCGGGATTTTTTTCTGTTTTTTGAAAATCTGTTTTTTTACCCCTCAAAAAATATTTAGTGAATTTCCTTTTGAAAATCTGTGAAAATTTTCAAAATCCGCGAACGCTTAGGCTGGCCTAACAGGCGCCTGATAGGAGCGATGTTGTCGCCTAGTTCGGCCAAAGCCTAAGCATTTTTTTCCTCTCTTTTTCTGTTAATTCAATTTTCTCCCTTTTGAACTTTATTATTGTTTTAAAACTTGGTTACTTTTTTAATTTTAAATACTTTTTTACTTCAAACCTGGAATGGATGCCTATCATGGGCATGCCCACCTGCTAGCAAAAGTTAAGACCATTTCATGAATGACAAAGAAACAACATTTTCAACGGAGGGTGTTCGGGCGGCCACAAGGCTCCGTCTGAGATCACGCTGTATCCCGACATCCTTGAAACGGCCCAAATTTTCCATGGCCTTGTATGATCAATTCAAGGCACCATGCCAAATTATTTTGGTTTTCGACAATTTTTTGCATTTTCTGTAATTATCTCGGTCAAAAAATACCGATAAATGGCAGGACGTGTCGCAACTTGCATACAGTGTCAGAAGTCGTTCAACCCTAACATGGATGCCTACCATTGGCATGCCCACCTGCTTATAAAAGTTGTGGTCATTTGAAGAATGTTCAAACATATACCATCTTTAATGGATGGTGTTCAGTTACGCCAGAAGGCTCCGCCTGAGAGCACGTTGTTTCCTTACATCCTTGAAATGATCCCAATTTTTTTTCATGAACTTGTACGACCAATTCAAGGCATCATGTCATGTTGTTTTGGTTTCGACAAATTTTGCCTTTTCTGGAGTTTTCTCGATCAAAAAAGGCCGATAAATGGTCGGACGAGTCACAACTTGCATACGTTGTCGGAAATCGTTCAAATTTGGCATGGATGACTACCATGGGCATGCCCACCTCCTTGAAGAAGTTGGTAACATTTCAAGAATGTCCAAAACTAGGCCATGTTCAATGGAGGGTGTTTAGGTTGTCTAGAAGCCTCCGTTTGAGAGCACATTGTTTCTCGACATCATTCAAATGGCCCCAAAAAATTTCCACCATCTTCTATGACCAATTCAAGGCACTATGCCAAGTTGTTTTGGTTTTTGACAAATTTTGCATTTTCTGGAGTTTTCTCAGTCAAAAAAGGCAGATAAATGGCCGGACGTGTCGCAACTTGCATACAGTGTCAGAAATCATTCAAACCTGGCATGGATGACTACCATGGGCATGCACACCTTATTGAAAAAGTTGGGGTCATTTCAAGAATGTGCAAAACTAGACAATGTTCAATGAAGGGTGTCCGAGTTGCCCAGAAGGCTCTGTTTGTGAGCACGTTGTATCTCAACATCCTTCAAATGGGCCCAATTTTTTCCCACCATCTGCTATGACCAATTCAAGGCACAATGCCAAGTTGTTTCAGTTTTCAACTTTTTTTTGCATCTTCTGGAGTTTTCTCAGTCAAAAAGGCAGATAAAATGACCGGACGTGTCGTAACTTGCATACAATGTCGGAACTCATTTAAACCATGCATGGATGCCTACCACGGGCATGTCCACCTGCTTGCAAAATCTGAGGTCATTTTAAGAATGTCCAAAACTAGATCATGTGCAACAGAGGGTGTTTCCGTAAAGCTAGATGAGTCTGTTTGAAAGCACGTTGTCTTTCCACATCCATCAAATGGCCCAAATTATTTTTCACCAGCTTATGTGACCAATTCAAGGCATTATGCCAACTTGTTTGGATTTTTGACAATTTTTTAATTTCGGGAATTTTCTCGGTGAGAACGGTCTGATAACTTGCCTGACGCATCGCAACGTGCAAATGGTGTCGGAAGTCGTTTAAACCTGGCTCAGATGCCTCATATGTTCGTGCCAGCTTGCTGCCAGAAGTTGGGGTCATTTATCCATGGTCCAAAAAAACCACCAGTTGAGAGGAGTGTGCTAGACTAGGCCAGACGGATGGATCTCTGAGCATGTAGTTTTTCCTAATTTGAATGCTTTAGCTATTTGCAATTTCCGTCATTATCAATTAACCTGAACATTTTCTCATATCGTAACCATTTCTTGAAATTTGTCAATAATTTTGAAATTTTAAATTGTGTATGAAAATTTTATAAAATTGAACATTCTTTTTCAAAATTGTTAACAAATTCCCAATAATTTATGTTGAACACAAATGGCATACTACGTACTTTTTTTAAAATTTATCAACTTTTTTAAAAACGCAACATTTCTTAAATTTGGGAAAAAAATAAAAAATGGGAGCATATACATACATGATACAATGGCTGTTTGGAGACACATACACATACACTGGACTACATGCATGAATCTATCACAAAGAAAAAAAACAGAAATGACATGTGCGCACACACGCGTACAAGCATAGCTTGCACAAATCGATTTGTGAACTGCACATGCATCCACGTGGGTACTTACTATTGTTCCTTCACACAAAACAAATATACACACACAACCGTTGAACAACTTGAGTAGTACAAAGATTCTCAAAAAAAAAAAAAAAAACTTGAGTAGCGCGAGATCTACAGGGAACAACTAATAGTAAATTTCGTGATTTATATTGTAAGTAGCATCGGCGTAGTTGACTGGCTAGCCCCTCTAAGCAGGAGGATGAGGTTATGAGTTCGAACCTTTCTTATTTTTTCAGGATTTTTACCTCGCGCGTGCTCAAATAGCTTCTTATTTTTTCAGGATTTTTACCTCGCGCGTGCTCAAATAGCAAGTGGCCTCGCGCCTGGTGGGCCGGCCCAGTTGTGCACCGTATCCGCGCGCTCGGTACTTACTTACTAATAAAAAAAAGTCCGAGATGATGTACTTTCAAAATGACCATCGTGCCCTTTCTTTTTT
>LR738714.1:883519573-883559683 GCA_902687465.1 Secale cereale | reverse complement strand
CCGGGCCAACCCAGCATCCATAATAAAATTTAGTGTGCACAAGTAGAATTCTAACATGCATAGTAAAATAACATATGAATTTATACCACAGTAATAATGACACATCCATAATATGCATAGCAAACTTCAAATTTCAACATTAATAGAAAGGAATAGAGCTCGCCATTGTGGCCGCTGTTGACATCAGATTTTGGCACGGCATAAAAAGAAAATGAGATGGTCTCGAATGAAAGGGTTTTCAGCGTGAAAAGTTTCACGTCGCCGAGTGGAACAACTTTGATGTTTAGGTTATTATCATCCAACCCTATCTTAGGGGCCGAAACTGTCCTCCGAGTGGCAGAATTTAGTGTTCCGAGTGCTTTTCAGCCGGTTACGCCTTCAAGACAGCCTCGGATGAAGGAGCACTCTACATGGATTATCTTTATCTCGTCGAGGCGATCGATTTTCATATATAAATCATCTCAATCCGAGTTCGTATGCAAAAGTTAGAGACAATACACTGCAGACTGAACCTAAACGGAAATATGGCGCGAGGTACCAAACACCCTGTCTGATGGGTCGCGTGAGTCATTTGGCCATTAAGATGGCCTTGAATCGAAAAACCTTCAACACGAGAAAGCTTCGTCTCGTCGAGCCGATCGATTTCCATATATAAATCGTCTCAATCCAAGGTCATATGCGACCTGGAGAGGCAAATCAAGATCAGACTATATTTTCAGTCGAAAAATCCGAGTAAAAAGCTTGCCAGCAAAAGGAAAAGCTTGCCGGCGTGGAAAGCTTGCCGGTGTGAAAGCTTGCCGGGATGGAAATCTTGCCGGTGTGAAAGCTTGCCGGGGTGGAAATCTTGCCGGTGTGAAAGCTTGCCGGTGTGGAAGCTTGCCGATGTGAAAGCTTGCCGGGGTAGAAACCTTGCTGGGGTGGAAACCTTGCCGGTGTGGAAAGCTTGCCAGGGTGGAAACCTTGCCGGCGTGGAAAGCTTGCCGGTAAAAAGCTTGTCGGGAAAGTGGAAGCTGTCAAAGTCAATCCGACCAGAAGTTGAAGATGGGCTCGAAAGATTATTCAGATGACCTCGGATAGAAAAGTGTTCTACATGGAAGTTGTGCGTATCGTCGAAACGGTCAACTTTTCTTTTGGAGTCATCATCATCGGAGATAGTATACGGCCTGCAAAGTTGTTACAAGACCCGAACAGTTCAGAAAACTGCATAATTGAATCCGACCCACAGTTAAAGATGGGCCCTAAAAGTCATAAAGACGGCCTTAAAAGGAGAAGTGTCCCGCGATGAATTATGAAGATCATCGAGGCGAACAAGTTTGATGTTGAACTCGACTCCATCTGAGTTAGTATGCGATTTCTACAGCCCATGCAAGAAGCGGGACAGGAGTATGGGACAGATTCGGGCTGAATCCGAGTTGGACTGAAACTGGAACTGTAGGACGTGAATTGATGTAATTTTCTTGTATGGAAAGCCTAGATGAATCCTTTACTTGTACGGGAAGTCCAGCCGCCTCTTATATATGTTAGGGGTGACGGCCGATTGAAACAACACACAATCGAACAAATCAATATACTACTTTTTCAGTCTACGTTTTATCCCTTCATCGTTTTTCTCTCTCGTTCTTTGCTGTTCCTCGAGTTTGAGAGCTGCGAATCCCGAGGCTTTAGGGGCGAGCGAATCAACCTAGGGCAGCCCATAGCCGCCCCACTCCCTGACGGGGTCCCTCCCAGGCGTGTGGGGTTTCGGGTCTCAAAAGCGCCCGTCGACTGTCTTGCGTATCGCGCTGTCGGTCGGGTCTCCTTCGACGTGAGCTGCGGTGCATCACCCCCGGCGTCGAGGGTACACATGACGTGTTCGTGTGTCAACACATTTTTTGGCGACTCCGCCGGGGAATGAAGATCAATCATCATCATCCACCATGTCCGATCTTCCCAAGCCATCTGAGATAGACGCCGATAACATCATTAAGCCCAGTCTTGATGAGATATCGGCTGATCATCGCCAAGTCTATGAGGAGAACAAGAAGGCGCGCGAGGAGAAGGACTTGCAGGAGTTCCTTGCAAAGTTCAAGAAGGATCGCCAAGGCAACATTACTCCGATTGAAGAAATCAAGTTCCCTCCTCTTCAAGCCGAGCAGGTTAAACCCTCTATAAGTACTGCTTTTTCTCCTGAGCAGTGGGCTGAGATTGAGAGTCGTATTGCTGATGGTAACAATCTGGTTTATCAAACTTTCCTAGAAAATACTAATGCTCAGAAGAATATATCTCAATCATCTAGTGGTAATGGTGGTATAGCTGCCAGTGTGCAAAACCCTAATCTGACTTTACCTATTTCATCGGCGCCTCCCGTGCCGATGACTTATTATCCTACCCAAACAAATCAGATTGTGGCTGCACCCATTAATCCTATCATGAGCATGCCAGGTTCGGTGGCAACGCTGAACCAAACCCTACCTACAGGTACAACCACTCGGCCACTACCGAACTATGGTTCGGCATACATGCCACAATTCCTACCTGCAGCTAGTAGTCCTACTCCTCCTATGCCACTGCAACAAGCTTCATCGTCTACTACAGACGATGCCCTAGCTAATTTTAGAGAGGAGATGGCTAAGATGCTTAGAGAGAATTTTGGAGTTGAGTTGCCTCGGAATCGGATTTACCAAAAGCCGTACCCCGAGTACTTTGATGCCATCCAGTGTCCTCCGGGATATAAAATTCCAGATTTTGTTAAGTTTAACGGAGAAGGCACAAAAACCACATGGGAGCATGTTAGTCAATATTTAGCACAATTAGGTGAGGCAGGCTCGCTAAATGAATTGAAAGTGCGTTTGTTTCCTTTATCATTAACTGGTACTGCATTTTCATGGTTTTCTTCTTTACCACATGGTTCCATTCGGGTTTGGTCGCAGCTAGAGTAGAAATTTCATGATCACTTTTATAGCGGCGACAATGAACTCAAGTTGTCACATCTGACATCGGTTAAACAGAAGCATGATGAATCGGTCTCCGATTGTGTTAAGAGATTTAGAGAAACAAAAAACCGGTGTTATAGTTTGGTGATAACTGAGAGAGACTTGGCAGACCTAGTGTTGAATGGTTTGAGAACTCCCATTAGAGAAAAGCTAGAAGGCTATGAGTTCTTAAATATCAACCAAGTCTTACAAAGGGCTTTGGCTCACGAAAGCCGAAGCAAAGATCTCAAAGAAGTGCATAGATATAAAGCTGATCGTCCTAAGATGAACATGGTTGAATATGATAGTGATCACTCGGACGATGAGGGTGATATCTATGCTACTGAATTTGTTTGGCCATCTAAGGCCAAACCCTTTACTTGCAATGATCTGAAACCGATTCATAAGAATCGTGATGAGGAGATGAAGTTTATTTTTAACATTGCCAAGTGTGATAAAATATTTGATGCTTTGCTGCAAGCCAGAATTATTAGAATATCTCATACTTTACCGCCGTTTGAAGAGCTGAAACGGCGCGCTTATTGCAAGTATCATAATTCTTTTTCTCATGCTACTAACGATTGCAATGTTTTTCGACGACAGATACAATCGGCCATTAATGACGGACGATTGAACTTTTTTGAGATGCAAGTTGATAAACAGCCCTTTCCAATGAATACCATGGAGTTGGAGGGGAAGAAGCTACTCATTCGGCCGGAGGTAGCCGAATCTGCTAATAAAGCTAATGTCATTGTTGGTGAGCCCAGGAAAGACAAGGAGGGTGACAAGGTCTTGGGAAGACAGGTTGTGCTTGATAGGCAACCCGATGGCAAGGAGGTGATCAAAATCACCATCAAGAATCCTGCACTCGGGGGGCAACCGCAAGTGCAAGAAAATACTTGTGTTAAATTTGTTAATCCCAAGAGTCCTAGGGTTGGCAAGTGGAAGCAGAATGAAGCTAAAGTACAGCGCAAGAAAATCAAGCCAACTTTTGATATGTTGTTGTCCAAGTATGCCAGTCAAGCGGCCGGTTCTAGCTCTAACCGGTCATCAAATTTGAAGCGCTCAAGGTCACCTCCTCGGGAAGAATTTCAGCATCATGCAAGACCATATGGGTCGTGGGCACCGGGACCATGGATGCCGCCACCCCCCTATGCACCATACTACATGGGAGACTTCAATGGAGGATGGTGGCAGCCCCCAATGGCCCCTTATGCTTTTCATCCGGGTTGGGCAGAACCAAGGAGGCCCGTTCATGAGAGACTTTCTTATCCCACACGAGGCCATTTGAACAATGGTGTCAATCAGCCAGTGCAAGATAATCAAAAAAGGGTTGGCAAGCAAGTGTGGCGTGCTAAATCACCAAGTGCAGAAATTTCAGAGCCTAGCAAGCAAAAGGAGAAGAATACTAGTGCTGAAACTATTATGATAGGCACTAAAGAATTGACAATCAAAGAGCCGATTATTGTTGAAAAACCGGCTGGTTCCAATAAAGATGTGGCTGTTGTCCAGCAAGGTCCCATGGCTAATGATCATGAAGCTAGCACAAGCAAGGCCAAGTCGAGGGATCCAAAATATACTCAGCCTAAGTGGTGTCCTTCCGGTCTGACCAAGGCACAAAAAAGGAGACTGCAGCGCATGAGGAGTCAAGAGATGGCAGAATACGAGGCCGAGAAGCAAAGAGATAAATTGTTCAATGACATTCGGCCCATGGTACCTACAAAACAAATATGGATGCCTAAACAAATACAAGGTGCAGTGGCTTCTACATCTGTCACAGCAGCACCTACACCACCAAAGGAGGACGATGCCACCACTATTACATCGTCCGCAACACCTATTGATTCCACTTTGCTCGGACAGATTTCAAAATCGATGAACACACCCGAGGAGGAAGATGATATGTTGGATTATGAGCCTACACTGGTCCACGACGGTATGGATATCAATATGGTGTATTATTTACCCGCTGAATTTCGTGCTATAGATGAAGAAGGGGAGGTGGCTCAGCTAGATTTTGGTCCTAAAAATGCTATATTCGAGAAGCCAAAAGAACCGGTGACACACTTGAAGCCATTGTTCCTTAAAGGTCATATTAATGGATCGCCGGTTGCTAGAATGCTTGTCGATGGTGGTGCTGTGGTGAATCTTATGCCATATTCGGTCTTCAAAAAATTGGGGCTGCGTGACGAAGAGTTAATAAAGACCAACATGGTGCTTAATGGATTTGAAGGCAAAGAGAAAACTGAAGCCAAAGGTGTAATGTATGTGGAGCTTATGGTGGGAAGCAAAACTTTGGCTACCGCATTCTTTGTCGCCGAGGTGCAAGGTAACTACAATGTGATATTAGGCCGCGATTGGGTTCATGCAGACCAATGTGTGCCGTCTACTATTCACCAGTTTTTGATTCAATGGGTGGATGATGAAGTGGAGGTCATTTATGCGGATAATTCGGCTTGTGTTGCTTTGGCCGATGCATCGGTGGATTGGTTACATCCCAATGCTACTTGCTTGACGGGACGCGACTTATCAGAATTTGATTTTCTTTGCGCCACAAAAAGTGGTTTCGTGCCCGATTCTTTAAAGCCGGTTGGTGGTAATCGGCTCCAAGGTATGATGTATTTAAATGGATTCTAACTCAGATTGGTTGCAAAAGTGTCTTGTTGAATATCGGTCCAATGAGAACGATATGTATGAATCTATAGAGGAGTTAGATGATATGGATAAATTAGGACAAGGTTTTACGTCGGCCGATCCATTAGAAGAGATAGACATAGGAGATGGTTCAATTCCTAGGCCGACATTTGTAAACGAAAATTTAAGAGCCGATCATAAAGCTAAGTTGATCAAGCTTTTGAAAGAATATGTTTGTTGCTTTGCATGGGAATATCATGAGATGCCAGGTTTAAGCCGAGAGCTAGTGGAGCATCGGTTACCTATAAAGGCTAGTTTTAGACCATACAAGCAATCAGCCAGAAAGTTTAATCCAAAAACATATGACCGGATCAAGGAAGAGATCGGTCGTTTGCTTAAAGCTAATTTTATTAGACCTTGCAGGTATGTCGAGTGGATTTCTAACATTGTACCAGTAGAGAAGAAAGGCTCCGGCAAGTTGAGGGTGTGCATTGATTTCAAAGATTTGAATAGAGCTACACCTAAAGATGAGTATCCCATGCCAATAGCCGATATGCTTATTAATGATGCTTCTGGACATAAGGTCATTAGCTTTCTTGATGGTAATGCGGGGTATAACCTGATTTTTAGGTCGAAGAGGACATGTCCAAAACGGCTTTTCGATGTCCTGGTTTCCTTGGTTTATTTGAGTGGACAGTGATGACCTTTGGATTAAAAAATGCCGGTGCCACGTATCAAAGGGCTATGAATTTAATTTTTCATGATTTACTTGGCGTTATACTTGAAGTTTATATTGATGATATTGTTGTCAAATCAGATGCTTTCGAATCTCATCTAGCCGATTTGCGTTTAGCTTTTGAAAGAATGAAAAAATATGGACTGAAGATGAATCCTTTGAAGTGTGCATTCGGCGTATCGGCAGGAAAGTTTTTGGGTTTCATTATTCATGAAGATGGCATAGAGATTGATCCCAAAAAGATAGAGGCCATACAGAAAGTGGAGGCTCCAACATGCAAGAGAGATATGCAAAAGTTCCTTGGCAAGGTCAATTATTTGAGAAGGTTCATAACTAATATGTCAAGGAAAGTTGATGCATTTACTCCTATCCTTCGGTTAAAGAACGATGTTGATTTCACTTGGGGGGCAAAACAGCAAGAAGCATTTGATATGATCAAAAACTATTTGTGCACTCCTCCGGTGATGAAAGCGCCCAAGCATAGGGAACCCTTTAAGCTTTACATTGCAGCAGAAGAAGGTGTTATTGGTGCTGTTTTGACTCAAGAAACCGAAGGAAAAAAGCATGCTATTACATATTGGAGCAAGCGTTTATTGGACGCTGAGACAAGGTATACATTTATTGAAAAACTATGCCTATGCTTATATTATGCTTGCACAAAATTGAGACATTATTTAGTACCGAGTGCTTGCATAGTAGCTTGTCAAACCGATGTCATTAAATACATGTTGCATAGGCCAATTCTTAGTGGTAGAATTGGCAAGTGGGCTTATGCTTTGATTGAATATGATTTGGCTTATGAATCTCTAAAATCCATGAAAGACCAAATCGTTGCTAATTTTATTGTTGAGCATAGGATTAATGACAAGCATGATGTTGATATAAACCTTGTTTCATTAGTACCTTGGAGATTACATTTTGATGGTTCAGTTTGTAGCAATGGCAAAGGTGTTGGTATTGTTTATATATCTCCTCATGGTGCTGTTTTTGAAGCCTCATGCCGTTTAGAATATTTTTGCACAAATAATCAAGCCGAATATGAAGCATTGTTATTCGGTTTAGAGATGTTGCTTGCCATAGGTGCTACACATATTGAGGCTTTTGGTGATTCGTTATTAGTAGTATAACAAATATCCAAAGTCTTTCAATGTTTTGACGAATCACTTAATGTTTATCTTGATAGATGTCTAGATATAATTTTTACTTTGGATTATTTTAGCATTGCTCATATATCTAGACATGACAATTGGAGAGCAAATGAGTTGGCACAACAAGCATCCGGCTATCATGTTGATCATGGCATGTTTCATATTTCTCAAAGGCCGATGTCTAGTCTTGCCAACATAGGGGAGGCCGAACCGGAGCCCACTGTTTCGGCCACTAATGAAATATTCAATGCAGGAGAAAATCAAGACCGGAGGAAACCCATCATTGATTATTTGTGTGATCCTAGTAGAAGGGTGGACAGGGCTGTTCGGCGTATGGCTTTTAAATATACGATGAAGAATGATGACCTTTATCGCTGAACAGTTGACGATGTTCTTTTAAAGTGCTTGGACGAGGACCAAGCAAGAGTTGCTATGGGAGAGGTACATGAAGGCATTTGTGGCACTCATCAGTCGGCTCCCAAGATGAAGTGGTTATTGCGACGTGCTGGGTTTTATTGGCCGACTATGATTAATGATTGCTTCAGATATTATAAAGGGTGTGAAGCTTGTAAAAAATTTGGTGATATTCAATTGGCTCCTGTTGCTATGTTACATCCTATTGTCAAGCAGTGGCCTTTCAGAGGATGGGGTTTAGACTTTATTGGAGAAATTCACCCGTCTTCCTCAAAGGGGCATCGGTTCGTGTTGGTGGCAACCGATTATTTCACTAAATGGTCTTAGGCAGTACCTCTCAAGAACATGACACATACAGAGGTAATCCAATTCATAACTGAGCACATTATTCATAGATTCGGCATTCCTCAAACATTAACTACAGATCAAGGTTCATCTTTCATGTCACATCAAGTCAGAGAATTTGCCGAATCTTATAACATAAAGTTGCTCAATTCCTCTCCGTATTATGCCCAAGCTAATGGACAAGCTGAGTTCAGCAATAAAATTTTAATCAAGCTTATCAAGAACAAGATTGAGGACAATCCGAGAAGATGGCATGAGTTGTTGTCTGAAGCTTTGTGGGCACATAGGATCTCAAGGTATGGTGCTACGAAGGTGACTCCATATGGGCTAGTATATGGTCAAGAGGCTATTTTACCGGTGGAAGTAAATTTGAATGCTTTGAGAATAGCCAAACAAAATGATTTATCGGCAATAGACTTTTATAACTTGATGATGGACAATATTGATGAGGTTGCCGATAAACGTTTGGCTGCTTTAAAGGCCATAGAGAGAGACAAGTTGAGGGTGGCAAGAGCTTACAATAGGAAAGTTAAGTTGAAGAATTTTCAAGTTGGCGATCTCGTCTGGAAAGTGATTCTACCGATTGGTTCAAGAGATAGAAAATTCGGGAAGTGGTCTCCGAGTTGGGAAGGTCCTTTTAGGATTACAATAGTAGTTCCTGGAAACTCTTATTTGGTGGAATCTGTACAAGGGGCATTGTTACCTAGAGCTCTCAATGGCAAGTATTTGAAGAAATACCACCCAAGTGTGGCAAGAAGCCTAAGTAGGCAATGGCCGATATATGATTATCGCCCTTAGCACAAACATGGCCGATACATAATTATCACCCTGAGATATATAAATGGCCGATGGAGTGTTGACATCGTCCTTAGAACAAATACCGTGCATATTATTTTTTGGCATGCAAGCTTTGCCGAAAAACAGGTAGGCATGTGTTGACATCAGATTTTGGCACGGCATAAAAAGAAAATGAGATGGTCAGCGTGAAAAGTTTCACGTCGCCGAGTGGAACAATTTTGATGTTTAGGTTATTATCATCCAACCCTATCTTAGGGGCCGAAACTGTGCTCCGAGTGGCAGAATTTAGTGTTCCGAGTGCTTTTCGGCCGGTTACGCCTTCAAGACGACCTCGGATGAAGGAACACTCTCCATGGATTGTCTTCGTCTCGTCGAGGCAATCGATTTTCATATATAAATCATCTCAATCCGAGTTCGTATGCAAAAGTTAGAGACAATACACTGCAGACTGAACCTAAACGAAAATATGGCGCGAGGTACCAAACACACTGTCTGATGGGTCGCGCGAGTCATTTGGCCATTAAGATGGCCTTGAATCGAAAAACCTTCAACACGAGAAAGCTTCGTCTCGTCGAGCCGATCGATTTTCATATATAAATCGTCTCAATCCAAGGTCATATGCGACCTGGAGAGGCAAATCAAGATCAGGCTATATTTTCAGTCGAGAAATCCGAGTAAAAAGCTTGCCAGCAAAAGGAAAAGCTTGCCGGCGTGGAAAGCTTGCCGGCGTGGAAATCTTGCCGGTGTGAAAGCTTGCCGGGGTGGAAATCTTGCCGGTGTGAAAGCTTGCCGGCGTGGAAGCTTGCCGATGTGAAAGCTTGCCGGGGTAGAAACCTTGCCGGTGTGAAAACTTGCCGGGGTGGAAACCTTGCCGGTGTGGAAAGCTTGCCGGGAAAAAGCTTGCCGGGAAAGTGGAAGCCGTCAAAGTCAATCCGACCAGAAGTTGGAGATGGGCTCGAAAGATTATTCAGATGACCTCGGATAGAAAAGTGTTCTACACGGAAGTTGTGCGTATCGTCGAAACGGTCAACTTTAATATTGGAGTCATCATCATCAGAGATAGTATACGGCCTGCAAAGTTGTTACAAGACTCGAACAGTTCAGAAAACTGCATAATTGAATCCGACCCACAGTTAAAGATGGGCCCTAAAAGTCATAAAGACGGCCTTAAAAGGAGAAGTGGCCGCTTGTATTATGCAGATCATCGAGGTGAACAAGTTTGATGTTGAACTCGACTCCATCCGAGTTAGTATGCGATTTCTACAGCCCACGCAAGAAGCGGGACAGGAGTATGGGACAGATTCGGGCTGAATCCGAGTTGGACTGAAACTAGAACTGTAGGACGTGAATTGATGTAATTTTTTTGTAAGGAAAGCCTAGATGAATCCTTTACTTGTACGGGAAGTCCAGCCGCCTCTTATATATGTTAGGGGCGACGGCCAATTGAAACAACACACAATCGAACAAATCAATATACTACTTTTTCAGTCTACGTTTTATCCCTCCATCGTTTTTCTCTCTCGTTCTTCGCTGTTCCTCGAGTTTGAGAGCTGCGAATCCTGAGGCTCTAGGGGCGACTGAATCGACCTTGGGCAGCCCATAGCCACCGCACTCCCTGACGGGGTCCCTCCCGGGCATGTGGGGTTTCGGGTCTCAAAAGCGCCCGCCGACTGTCTTGCGTATCGCGCTGTCGGTCGGGTCTCGTTCGACGTGAGCTGTGGTGCATCACCCCCGAGCGTCGAGGGTACACGTGACGTGTTCGTGTGTCAACAGCCGCCGCCACAACCAAAGAATTAGGAAGCACATGCCGGGTCTACGACCGCGCGCATATGCGTGGGAGACCCGGCGTCCGATGGCTGGTTGGAGTGCATGGCACCAGAAACGACTGGACGGAGGTGACGACGCGTGACCATCGAGACGACGCATAGCAAGAGAGCACCGCTCTGGACGGCGTGGGTGTGGGAGCGTCAGGGCGGTGCAGCTACACCAGGTGGCCGCGTGGGCGTCTCAAGGGCACCGTCAGCACGGTTCAGCGGCGGGAGGGAAGGAAGGGTTTGAGGGAGGCTGACGGCATGGAGATGAAAGGCAGTGCGCGGCTGGAGAGAGTGAAAACTAAATGGAGAGGGGTTCGGTGGCGGCAGCGAGGGTTTAGAATGGAGACGGGCGCTGGACGATGGATTATAACAGGCCACGTACAATACGTAACAACACTGGTCGGCGGGAAAAGTGAAGGGTGAGAATGAAATGAACAACACAGACGGGTCAAATATTGCAGCCGATCAGTGATAACCTTTTGTCCATTTTGGTCATCGGAAAGTGCGATCACTGACCGGTGTGTTTTAGACCGGTCTGTGATAACCATCCAGCCGAGCCCAAAAACACATATCACGGACCACTCCGGACAGGCACCAGTCAGTGATGAGGGGTTAGTGCTATTCGGATCTGTAGTAGTGTTTGGCAAGGTGGGTCGTGACGAAGTCGGAGCTACCGTGGCACCAATACCGGTGGCGATGATGAAGTGGGCCTGTGATAACCGATGGGAAGGATGTCTCCAACGGCTCCTGTACGGCGCGGCGACCAGAGGGGCGATGCGGGGAGCGAGGCCGGCGCGGCGGAGCCTGCCCGGCGGAGTGAGGACGAGTGGACACTGGTCCAAGCGGTCGCGGCGCCGGCGAGCTCTGCGCCCAGGGCGGAGCCGCGGGGTTCCCCGGTGGGCGCCGGCGGATGGTCAGGCAGCCGCTTTTGGGCCCTGGCCGAGGAGGATCCCGAAGATGATGCTGACAACGAGGGCGCCGGAGCAGGGGAGGGCGGTGGCCCGTCTCAGTGCTCGGTGGGCGACTTTGTGGCCAGGGAAGAGGAGCTAGGGGGCTCGGTCCACCCTGGTCGGCGGCGTGCGTTTGCGCCCGGAGGCCGTGGCCGCCGACGGTGTGGTGTGGGGTCCGGGGCAGTCCACCGCGGCGCGCGCCTTGCGGCCCTGCTTACGCGGGGGGCAGCGCTCGTGGCACCGGAAGCGGAGGAGGGCCTCCTGATCCGTGCAATGCGCCGGGCCTTGTGGTGGTCGCAGCTTCGGCGGCGGCGGCGCAGGACGTGGCGGCGGCGTCGGGATCGCCTGCCGCTAGGGTTGGGGATCAGGCGACGGTTGGGCGTGCGGGCCTCAGGCCCAGGAGCCGTCCCACGGGTTTCCTGCGGCTGTGGTTTCTCAGCCCGGCCCAGTGGGCAACCCGGCTGGCCCGGGCCCAGAGGGGTCGGTACTTAAGTGGCTCTGGATGCCCAGGGGAGCCCTAGATCCGTCGCTAGGGTTTCCAGCCACCAGCTCGGAGGTGCGCCGCTTTGGTTTCTCCGCCCGCTCCCTCCTCCCCTCCCGCCCACCGCCGCCCCTCGTGCGCTCCTTCGCCGAGGTGGTCGCCATGGGTTCCAAGGGCGAACGGTGGGTGGACAAGCGTCCTCTGCCTCCCCTCGAACCTGCGGTGGAGCGTGGTCAGGAGCGCGAGCCGCGGGCACAGGCCAAGGCGCAGGGAGCCACGCGCGACGACGGGGCCGGTGGATGGGGGTCGCCGCCGGCATGGTGGCTCAAGGAGCAAGACCGCAAGAAGAGGAAGAAGGACGAGCACAAGAAGAGGGGGCTCGAGCTCAAGCGCGCCGAGGACATGCCTCAGTTTCAAGGCGACAGGGTAGGAGACCCCTTCGCGGCGAAGCAGAAAAAGAAGAAGCTCAAGGCATCGGCTCCGCAGCTGGCGGGATCCTCCAAGGGTACGGAGGCAGAGCCAATCCTGGTGGAGGAGGCGGACGAGCGCGAGTGCTTCAAGTGCGGCAGAGCAGGCCATTTCCAGAGCACCTGCAAATTCAAGCCGCTCTGCATCCTCTGCTCTCGGGAGGGCCATGTCTCCGCCTGCTGCCCCTCCCGTGGCAAGCCACTACTGCTGCAGACCATGGGCCATGCTATTCCTGGAGGGTGTTTCTTCTGCTTGCAATTCCTGGAGGTGGACAACGAGGAGGTGTGAGGTTTCGGGGTCAACGCGGCCATCCTCTCAGCGGCCCCGGGTATCCTCACCAAGGAGATCTTGGAGGTGGAACTCCCACATCTGTTCGAAGGCGAGTGGGACTGGCAGGTGGCCCCGACCGACTCCAACAGCTTCTCGGTGGTCTTCCCAGATCCGGTGATGCTGCGCATGGCGACCCACAGCGGCAAACTCTTCCTCTCCATCAACAACATCACCGCCCTCATTCGGGAGGCTGGGGCTGATGCTCCAAAAGGGGAGAGTATGCCGGAAGTGTGGATAAAGCTTGGGGGCATACCTCCCAAGCACCGTAAGGTGGACATGCTGATGGCTGGGCTGACGATGCTTGGCCGCCCTGTGGTGGTGGACGATCTGTCCCTGCTCCGCTCCGGCCCGGTGAGGTTGCGCTTCGCATGCCGCAAGCCTGAGAAGATGAGGGGCTCGGTGCAGGTTTGGTTCAATGGCGAAGTCTTCCTTATCACGCTAGAGCCTGAGCTAGATCCTCCTCGCCGTGGGGCTCCGACGTTGCCTCCTCCCTCTCCACCAAACACCGACAAGAGCCCGGACAGAGGCGACAAGGACAAGTCACATGACAAAGGCGATGACAAGGACCCCGATGCGAGCATGGACGACGATTCCATTGATACGGAGGCCTGGGAGACGCTCGGCATCCGGGGTGCGGGCTCTTCAGCGGCACACAAGCGCCCGGGGCTCGGCTCAACTGCGACGGTGGCGATGGATGTGGATGTGGAGGTGGCCAACCAGTACGGTTCCAATCTGGGGATGGTGTCCCCTCCTTCGGCGGCGCTGTTCGATAAGGGGCTGACGGCGTCCTGCGACACTGGTGTGCCGGCCGGAGAGCGCACGCCTCTGCTGCTCTCGACCAGCACCATGCAGCCTGCCGTGGCCAGGTCTCCGGCCTCGGGGGGACAGGGAGGCAGCAAGAGCGGCTCCGTGAGGCAATCGAAGAAGCTAGCGGGCCGCAGGGTGGCCGCGGATGGCGTCCGGCCAATGGAGCAGCTGGGCGCGCCGCCTACCCCGCGTTAGACGGTGATGGCGCTGGCGTCCCCACTAGCTCAACCCCTCGGCGTTGCTCTGTCCCAGGAAGTGTCCAAGGCGGCTCCGATTGTGCAGGCCAAGCGGTCTAAGGCGGTGGAGGCGGCTCCAATACGCTCCAGCTCGCGCTCCAGGGGCGCCAAGGCGGGCCTGCCGGCTCTGCAACAGGGCCAGCTCATTCAAGCCCAGAAGAATCTCGAGATTTCAGGTAACCCGCCCCCGCGTTTTTCGATTCTGCATACCTTCTCCGATGATCATCTTGCGGAGGTGTTGGAGGAGAGTGGGGTGGATGCATCGTGTTCGGGGGGTACGAGTGAGTTGCTCCCCTTGCTGCGAGCGGCGGAATTGGCGCAAGCGGCAATCGCGGCTGCGGTAGTAGCGCGCGCGGATCAGCAGGTGCAGGAGACAGGGGTCTCCTTGCCGTTGGCGATCCGGCCCGAAGAGGGGGTGCAGGCCACCGGGGCGGCCCCCCCTTCCTCGCCTTGTTGTCCCAAGGTGAGACGCGTGGCCAAAGCGGTGTCCTCGCGAGGCATCCGCCTTTGAAACAGGATTATTTAGATGCGGGCCATCTTTTGGAACATTCGAGGGTTCGGCCATGCGGGGCGCCAATCCCAACTGAAAGAGTACATGCGTAGAGAGGCAGTAGACATTGTAGCTCTGCAGGAGACGATCAAGCAAGACTTTCGCCACCATGAGCTTCTAGCTATCGACCCGCTGGAACGGTTTTCTTGGCATCATTTAGCAGCGTTAGGGCACTCTGGGGGTATGCTTCTCGGTTTTGACCAATCTGTGTTCGAGGTGCTAGCTTGGGACGCTGGCATTTTCTTCCTCTCCGGCCACATTCGCCACCGTCAGTCTCAGAGGGAGCTGGTGGTGATCACCGTCTACGGCCCAGCGGATCACGCACGCTCGGCGGAGTTTTTGGGCGAACTGGAAACAAAGGTGCACGCGGTGAGTGCGGCGGTGATTCCATTCGTGGTAGGGGGGATTTCAACCTCATCTGTTCGGGTACGGACAAGAACAATTGCAATATTAACTGGGCTCGGGTGTCCATGTTCAATAACGCAATTGCTTCCATGGCAATTCGGGAGTTGGCCAGGTCCGGGGCTCGCTACACATGGACGAACAAGCAGCTAGACCCGGTGCGATCGGTGCTAGATAGAGTGTTCATCTCTACAGAATGGGAGCTGATGTATCCTTTATGTACGCTCATCGCGGAAACTAGGATCGGGTCTGACCATGTGCCTCTTATTCTGTCCTCAGGGGAGGATAGGATCAGGCGCAGCCCGCGTTTCTTCTTTGAAACGGCGTGGTTTGAAAAGCCCGAATTTGACTCCATCTTCAGGGCAAGGTGGAACATGAGTGTTAGTCAGGTGGGTCAGCAGCGCGGCCAAATGGACTTTTGGATTGCGGTGGGTAGCCGCTTTCGAGCTAGCCTAAAGGGCTGGGGAGCCAATTTGGGTAGCCAAGATAGATCGCTTTGGGAAGGGATCTTAACCGAGATTGCGTGTCTCGATCACCAGGCGGATACGAGGCCCTTTTCCGAACAAGAATGGGCTCGTCGATACGCGCTGGAGAATCAGGTGCAGTCGCTTCTTTGCGCGGAGGAGGAATACTGGAGGCGCCGGTGTGGCCTCAAGTGGGTGCTTAAAGGAGATGCGAACACCAAGTACTTCCACACCTACGCCAACGAGAGACGTCGTAGGTGTGCGATCCTCCGTCTTCAGTCGGAGCAGGGGCTCCTACTGGTGCAAGCGGACATCGTCCGCCACATTTATGACTTTTACATCCAGCTCATGGGGACGAGCGTCGAGCAGCGAGCTGGGGTGCGTGCTGATATATGGGATCCGTCCCAACTGGTCACTGACCGAGAAAATGAAGAGCTGGGGCTCGCCTTCTTGCCCGAGGAGATAGATGAGGCTCTCCGGAGCATGAAATCGGATACAACCCCTGGTCCGGACGGGTGGCCGGTTGCCATGTTCAAACACTTTTGGTCGCTCCTTAAGGGGCCGGTGTTTGAGGTTTGCAACGGTTTCATGCGCGGGACGGTCGATATATCCTGGCTAAATTTCGGGATCTTGTCTCTGATCCCCAAAGTGGTTGGGGCGGACGACATCCGTCAGTTTTGACCGATCGCGCTCATCAATGTGCCCTTCAAAATCTGCTCCAAAGCCAGAACCTCTCGTCTTGTTCCGATAGCCCAGCGCACCATTAGCCGCACGCAAACCGCTTTTATCCGAGGCCGGAGCATCATGGAGGGATCCCTCGCGCTGCAGGAAATCATTCACGAGCTTAAACGCACTAAGGAGCCGGCTATCCTCCTCAAACTTGATTTCAAAAAAGCGTACGACCGTGTCAACTGGAACTTTCTGCACCAGATCTTACTCAGTCGAGGGTTCTCGGCAGTGTGGGTACACCGAGTCATGCAACTGGTCATGGGAGACCAGACGGCGATCTCGGTGAACGGGGAGCTAGGGAGCTTCTTCCGGAACAGGCGGGGACTGCGGCAGGGCGATCCCATGTCTCCGCTCCTGTTCAACTTCGTGGTCGACGCTTTAGCTGCTATGCTCCGGAAGGCGACCATGGCGGGCCATATTAAGAGAGTGGTCGGCCATCTCATCCCGGGGGGATCTCGCACTTGCAGTACGCAGACGATACAATGCTGCTGTTTCAACCGGATGCTCATAGTATTGCCACGGTGAAAGCTTTGCTTTTGAGCTTTGAGCTTATGTCTGGGTTGAAAATCAACTTTCACAAGTGTGAAATGTTGTCTATGGGGATAGATAACGAGGAGGGACAGCGCATCGCAGACCTCCTCAACTGTAAAGTGGGGAAGTTCCCCTTTACGTACTTAGGCTTACCTCTAGCGCCACGTAGATGTTGGGGAACGTAGTATTTAAAAAAATTTCTACGCACACGCAAGATCATGGTGATGCACAGCAATGAGAGGGGAGAGTGTCGTCTACGTACCCTCGTAGACCGTAAGCGGAAGCGTCAAGAGACGCGGTTGATGTAGTCGAACGTTCTTCGCGATCAACCGATCTTAGCACCGAAAGCACGGCACCTCCGTGATCTGCACACGTTCAGCTCATGGACGTCCCTCGTACTCGTGATCCAGTTGAGGCCGAGGGAGAGTTTCGTCAGCACGACGGCGTGGTGATGGTGATGATGTTGCTACCGACGCAGGGCTTCGCCTAAGCACCGCTACGATATGACCGAGGTGGAATATGGTGGAGGGGGGCACCGCACACGGCTAAAACTTTGATCTCGTAGATCAACTTGTGTGTCTAGGGGTGCCCCCCTCCTCTGTATATAAAGGAGAGAGGGGGAGGCCGGCCGGCCCTCAAGGGCTGCGCCCCAAGTAGTGTTTCCTACTAGGACTCTAAGTCCTAGTAGGTTTCCAACTAGGGCAAGGAGGGGGAAAGGAAGGAGTAGGAGGAGAGAGAGGGAAGGGGGGCGCCGTCCCCACCCCTAGTCCTATTCGGACTCCCTTGGGGGGGCGCGCGGCCTGCCCTGGCCGGCCCTCCTCTCTTCCCACCAAAGCCCAATAAGGCCCATAATTCCCCCAGGGGGTTCCGGTAACCCTCCGGCGCTCCGGTAATATTCGAAACTCCTCCGGAACTCATCCGGTGTCCGAATATAGTCGTCCAAGATATCAATCTTCATGTCTCGGCCATTCCGAGACTCCTCGTCATGTCCGTGATCCCATCCGGAACTCCGAACAACCTTCGGTACATCAAAACTCATAAACTCATAATACCGGTCGTCACCGAACGTTAAGCGTGCGGACCCTACGGGTTCGAGAACTATGTAGACATGACCGAGACACGTCTCCGGTCAATAACCAATAGCGGAACCTGGATGCTCATATTGGCTCCTACATATTCTACGAAGATCCTTATCGGTCAAACCGCATAACAACATACGTTGTTCCCTTTGTCATCAGTATGGTACTTGCCCGAGATTCGATCGTCGGTATCTCCATACCTAGTTCAATCTCGTCACCGGCAAGTCTCTTTACTCGTTCCGTAATGCATCATCTCATAACTAACTCTTTAGTAAAAACTGCTTGCAAGGCTTATAGTGATGATCATTACCGAGAGGGCCCAGAGATACCTCTCCGACAATCGGAGTGACAAATCCTACTCTTGATTCATGCCAACTCACCTATCACCATCGGAGACACCTGTAGAGCATCTTTATAATCACCCAGTTACGCTGTGACGTTTGATAGCACACTAAGTGTTCCTCCGGTAATCGGTAGTTGCATAATCTGATAGTCTGAGGAACATGTATAAGTTATGAACATAGCAACAACAATAAAACTAAAACGATCTTTATGCTAAGCTACGGAGTGGGTCTTGTCCATCACATCATTCTCCTAATGATATGACCTTGTTCATCAAATGACAACACATGTCTATGGTTTGGAAACTCAACCATCTTTGATGAACAAGCTAGTCTTGTAGAGGCATACTAGGGACTACTTTGTCTTATGTATTCACACATGTATCATGTTTCCCGGTTAATACAATTCTAGCATGAATAATAAGTATTTATCACGATATAAGGAAATATATAAATAACAACTTTATTATTGCCTCTAGGGCATATTTCCTTCAGTCTCCCACTTGCACTAGAGTCAATAATCTAGATTACACAGTAATGATTCTAACACCCATGGAGTCTTGGTGTTGATCATGTTTTGCTCGTGGAAGAGGCTTAGTCAGTGGGTCTGCAACATTCAGATCCGTATGTATCTTGCATATCTCTATGTCTCCCTCCTTGACCTGTTCACGGATGGAATTGAAGCGTCTCTTGATGTGTTTGGTCCTTTTGTGAAATCTGGATTCCTTCGCCAAGGCTATTGCTCCAGTATTGTCACAAAAGATCCTCATTGGTTCCAATGCACTAGGTATCACACCTAGATCGGATATGAACTCCTTCATCCAGACTCCTTCATTTGCTGCTTCCGAAGCAGCTATGTATTCCGCTTCGCACGTAGATCCCGCCACGACGCTTTGCTTTGAACTGCACCAACTTACAGCTCCACCGTTCAATATAAACACTATCCGGTCTGTGACTTAGAGTCATCCAGATCGGTGTCAAAGCTTGCATCGACGTAACCCTTTACGACGAGCTCTTTGTCACCTCCATAAATGAGAAACATATCCTTAGTCCTTTTCAGGTATTTCAGGATGTTCTTGACCGCTGTCCAGTGATCCACTCCTGGATTACTTTGGTACCTCCCTGCTAAACTTATAGCAAGGCACACATCAGGTCTGGTACACAGCATTGCATACATGATAGAACCTATAGCTGATGCATAGGGAATGACTTTCATTTTCTCTATCTCTTCTGCACTGGTCGGGCATTGAGTCCTACTCAATTTCACACCTTGTAAAACAGGCAAGAACCCTTTCTTCGACTGATCCATTTTGAACTTCTTCAAAATCTTATCAAGGTATGTGCTTTGTGAAAGTCCAATTAAGCGTCTTGATCTATCTCTATAGATCTTGATGCCCAATATATAAGCAGCTTCTCCGAGGTCTTTCATTGAAAAATTCTTATTCAAGTATCCCTTTATGCTATCCAGAAATTCAGTATCATTTCCGATCAATAATATGTCATCCACATATAATACCAGAAATGCTACAGAGCTCCCACTCACTTTCTTGTAAATACAGGCTTCTCCAAAAGTCTGTACAAACCCATACGCTTTGATCACCTCATCAAACCGTATATTCCAACTCCGAGATGCTTGCACCAGTCCATAGATGGATCGCTGGAGCTTGCAAACTTTGTTAGCACCTTTTGGATCGACAAAACCTTCTGGTTGCATCATATACAACTCTTCTTTAAGATATCCATTAAGGAATGCAATTTTGACATCCATTTGCCAAATTTCATAATCATAAAATGCGGCAATTGCTAACATGATTCGGACGGACTTAAGCATCGCTACGGGTGAGAAGGTCTCATCGTAGTCAATCCCTTGAACTTGTCGAAACCCCTTTGCAACAAGTCGAGCTTTGTAGACAGTAACATTACCGTCAGCGTCAGTCTTCCTCTTAAAAATCCATTTATTTTCTATTGCTTGCCGATCAACAGGCAAGACAACCAAAGTCCACACTTTGTTCTCATACATGGATCCCATCTCAGATTTCATGGCCTCAAGCCATTTCGCGGAATCTGGGCTCATCATCGCTTCCTCATAGTTCGCAGGTTCGTCATGGTCCAGTAACATGACTTCCAGAACAGGATTACCGTACCACTCTGGTGCGGATCTTACTCTGGTAGATCTACGAAGTTCAGTAGTCACTTGATCTGAAGTCTCATGATCATCATCATTAACTTCCTCACTAATTGGTGTAGGATTCACAGAAACTACTTTCTGTGATGTGCTACCTTCCAATTCTGGAGTAGGTACAATTACCTCTTCAAGTTCCACTTTCCTCCCACTCACTTCTTTCGAGAGAAACTCCTTCTCTAGAAAGGATCCATTCTTAGCAACAAAAATCTTGCCTTCGGATCTGTGATAGAAGGTGTACCCAATAGTCTCTTTTGGGTATCCTATGAAGACACATTTCTCCGATTTGGGTTCGAGCTTATCAGGTTGAAGCTTTTTCACATAAGCATCGCAGCCCCAAACTTTAAGAAACGACAACTTATTGCCAAACCACAGCTCATATGGCGTCGTCTCAACGGATTTTGATGGTACCCTATTTAACGTGAATGCAGCCGTCTCTAAAGCGTAACCCCAAAATGATAGCGGTAAATCGGTAAGAGACATCATAGATCGCACCATATCCAATAAAGTACGATTACGACGTTCGGACACACCATTACGCTGTGGTGTTCCAGGTGGCGTGAGTTGTGAAACTATTCCACATTGCTTCAAATGAAGACCAAACTCGTAACTCAAATATTCTCCTCCACGATCTGATCGCAGAGATTTTATTTTCTTGTTACGATGATTTTCCACTTCACTCTGAAATTCTTTGAACTTTTCAAATGTTTCAGACTTATGCTTCATCAAGTAGATATACTCATATCTGCTCAAATCATCTGTGAAGGTCAAAAAATAACGATACCCGCCGCGAGCATCAACACTCATCGGACCGCATACATCAGTATGTATTATTTCCAACAAGTCTGTTGCTCGCTCCATTGTCCCTGAGAATGGAGTTTTAGTCATTTTGCCCATAAGGCATGGTTCGCAAGCACCAAATGATTCATAATCAAGTGATTCCAAAAGTCCATCAGAATGGAGTTTCTTCATGCGCTTTATACCGATATGACCTAAACGGCAGTGCCACAAATAAGTTGCACTATCATTATCAACTTTGCATCTTTTGGCTTCAACATTATGAACATGTGTATCACTACTATCGAGATTCAACAAAAATAGACCATTCCTCAAGGGTGCATGGCCATAAAAGATATTACTCATATAAATCGAACAACCATTATTCTCTGATTTAAATGAATAACCGTCTCGCAATAAACAAGCTCCTGATACAATGTTCATGCTTAACGCATGCACCAAATAACAATTATTTAGGTCTATAACTAATCCCGATGGTAGATGTAGAGGTAGCATGCCGACGGCGATCACATCGACTCTGGAACCATTTCCCACGCGCATCGTCACCTCGTCCTTAGCCAATCTACGCTTGATCCGTAGCTCCTGTTTCGAGTTGCAAATGTGAGCAACAGAACCAGTATCAAATACCCAGGTGCTACTACGAGCTTTAGTAAGGAACACATCAATAACATGTATATCAAATATACCTTTCACTTTGCCATCCTTCTTCTCTGCCAAATACTTGGGGCAGTTCCGCTTCCAGTGACCAGTCCCTTTGCAGTGGAAGCACTCAGTCTCAGGCTTAGGTCCAGACTTGGGTTTCTTCCCTTGAGCAGCAACTGGCTTGCCGTTCTTCTTGGATTTCCCCTTCTTCCCTTTGCCCTTCTAGAAACTGGTGGTCTTATTGACCATCAACACTTGATTCTCCTTCTTGATTTCTACCTCCGCATGCTTCAGCATCGCGAAGAGCTCGGCAATGGTTTTGTTCATGCCTTGCATATTATAGTTCATCACGAAGCCTTTATAGCTTGGTGACAGTGATTGAAGAACTCTGTCTATGATGGCTTCATCGGGAAGAACAACTCCCAATTGTGCCATGTGATTATAGTACCCAGACATTCTGAGTATATGCTCACTCACAGAACTGTTCTCCTCCATTTTGCAGCTGTAGAACTTATTGGAGACTTCATATCTCTCAATCCTGGCATTTGCTTGAAATATTAACTTCAACTCCTGGAACATCTCATATGCTCCATGACGTTCAAAACGTCGTTGAAGTCCCGGTTCTAAGCCGTAAAGCATGGCACACTGAACTATAGAGTAGTCATCAGCTTTGCTCTGCCAGACGTTCACAACATCTGGTGCTGCATCTGCAGCGGGTCTAGCACCTAGCGGTGCTTCCAGGACGTAATTCTTCTGTGCAGCAATGAGGATAATCCTCAAGTTACGGACCCAGTCCGTGTAATTGCTACCATCATCTTTCAACTTAGCTTTCTCTAGGAACGCATTAAAATTCAAAGGAACAGTAGCACGGACCATTGATCTACAACAACATAGACATGCAAAACACTATCAGGTACTAAGTTCATGATAAATTTAAGTTCAATTAATCATATTACTTAAGAACTCCCACTTAGATAGACATCTCTCTAATCTTTTAAGTGATCATGTGATCCATATCAACTCAAACCATGTCCGATCATCACATGAGATGGAGTAGTTTCAATGGTGAACATCAACATGTTGATCATATCTACTATATGATTCACGCTCGACCTTTCGGTCTCTGTGTTCCGAGGCCATATCTGTATATGCTAGGCTCGTCAAGTTTAACCTGAGTATTCCGCACGTGCAAAACTGGCTTGCACCCCGTTGTATTTGAACGTAGAGCTTATCACACCTGATCATCACGTGGTGTCTCGGCACGACGAACTTTCGCAACGGTGCATACTCAGGGAGAACACTTCTTGAAATTTTAGTGAGAGATCATCTTATAATGCTACCGTCAATCAAAGCAGAATAAGATGCATAAAGGATAAACATCACATGCAATCAATATAAATGACATGATATGGTCATCATCATCTTGTGCCTTTGATCTCCATCTCCAAAGCACCGTCATGATCATCATCGTCACTTCAGCATGACACCATGATCTCCATCATCTTGATCTCCATCAACGTGTCGTCGGGTAGTCGTCTCACCACCTCTTGCTTCTAC
Organism: Secale cereale; assembly: GCA_902687465.1. Taxonomy (NCBI): domain Eukaryota; kingdom Viridiplantae; phylum Streptophyta; class Magnoliopsida; order Poales; family Poaceae; genus Secale; species Secale cereale. The sequence continues at coordinate 883,536,296 of LR738714.1, read as the reverse complement.
AACTATTGCCACCGCTTGCATCTCATACCAAAAAGAGACAACCATAAGGCATTTACATCGTGCTTGCATCTCATACAATAAAGAGACAACCATAAGGCTCCTACCGGCTGTCATTATACAGTACAAAACATGATCATCTCATACAACAACTTATATCTCATCATGCCTTGACCATATCACATCACGGCATACCCTGCAAAAACAAGTTAGACGTCCTCTACTTTGTTGTTGCAAGTTTTACGTGGCTGCTACGGGTTTCTAGCAAGAACCGTTCTTACCTACGCATCAAAACCACAACGATAGTTCGTCAAGTTGGTGCTGTTTTAACCTTCGCAAGGACCGGGCGTAGCCACACTCGATTCAACTAAAGTTGGAGAAACTGACACCCGCCAGCCACCTGTGTGCAAAGCACGTCGGTAGAACCAGTCTCGCGTAAGCGTACGCGTAATGTCGGTCCGGGCCGCTTCATCCAACAATACCGCGGAATCAAAGTATGACACGCTGGTAAGCAGTATTACTTGTATCGCCCACAACTCACTTGTGTTCTACTCGTGCATGCAACATCTACGCATAAACCTGGCTCGGATGCCACGGTTGGGGAACATAGTATTTCAAAAAAATTCTACGCACACGCAAGATCATGGTGATGCACAGCAACGAGAGGGGAGAGTGTCGTCTACGTACCCTCGTAGACTGTAACCGGAAGCGTCAAGAGACGCGGTTGATGTAGTCGAACGTTCTTCGCGATCAACCGATCTTAGCACCGAAAGCACGGCACCTCCGTGATCTGCACACGTTCAGCTCGGGGACGTCCCTCGTACTCGTGATCCAGTTGAGGCCGAGGGAGAGTTTCGTCAGCACGACGGCGTGGTGACGGTGATGATGTTGCTACCGACGCAGGGCTTCGCCTAAGCACCGCTACGATATGACCGAGGTGGAATATGGTGGAGGGGGGCACCGCACACGGCTAAAACTTTGATCTCGTAGATCAACTTGTGTGTCTAGGGGTGCCCCCCTCCTCTGTATATAAAGGAGAGAGGGGGGGAGGCCATCCGGCCCTCAAGGGCTACGCCCAAGTAGTGTTTCCTACTAGGACTCTAAGTCCTAGTAGGTTTCCTACTAGGGCAAGGAGGGGGAAAGAAAGGAGTAGGAGGAGAGAGAGGGAAGGGGGGAGCCGCCCCCACCCCTAGTCCTATTCGGGCTCCCTTGGGGGGGGGGGGGCACGCGGCCTGCCCTGGCCGGCCCTCCTCTCTTCCCACCAAAGCCCAATAAGGCCCATAATTCCCCCGGGGGGTTCCGGTAACCCTCCGGCGCTCCGGTAATATTCGAAACTCCTCCGGAACTCATCCGGTGTCCGAATATAGTCGTTCAATATATCAATCTTCATGTCTCGACCATTCCGAGACTCCTCGTCATGTCCGTGATCCCATCCGGAACTCCGAACAACCTTCGGTACATCAAAACTCATAAACTCATAATACCGATCGTCACCGAACGTTAAGCGTGCGGACCCTACGGGTTCGAGAACTATGTAGACATGACCGAGACACGTCTCCGGTCAATAACCAATAGCGGAACCTGGATGCTCATATTGGCTCCTACATATTCTACGAAGATCCTTATCGGTCAAACCGCATAACAACATACGTTGTTCCCTTTGTCATCGGTATGGTACTTGCCCGAGATTCGATCGTCGGTATCTCCATACCTAGTTCAATCTCGTCACCGGCAAGTCTCTTTACTCGTTCCGTAATGCATCATCTCATAACTAACTCTTTAGTAAAAACTGCTTGCAAGGCTTATAGTGATGATCATTACCGAGAGGGCCCAGAGATACCTCTCCGACAATCGGAGTGACAAATCCTACTCTTGATTCATGCCAACTCACCTATCACCATCGGAGACACCTGTAGAGCATCTTTATAATCACCCAGTTACGTTGTGACGTTTGATAGCACACTAAGTGTTCCTCCGGTAATCGGTAGTTGCATAATCTGATAGTCTGAGGAACATGTATAAGTTACGAACATAGCAACAGCAATAAAACTAAAACGATCTTTGTGCTAAGCTACGGAGTGGGTCTTGTCCATCACATCATTCTCCTAATGATATGACCTTGTTCATCAAATGACAACACATGTCTATGGTTTGGAAACTCAACCATCTTTGATGAACAAGCTAGTCTTGTAGAGGCATACTAGGGACTACTTTGTCTTATGTATTCACACATGTATCATGTTTCCCGGTTAATACAATTCTAGCATGAATAATAAGTATTTATCATGATATAAGGAAATATATAAATAACAACTTTATTATTGCCTCTAGGGCATATTTCCTTCAGTAGAGTGACGATAAACTAGTGGGCTCCGTTAACTGGGAAAGCAGGAAAGAAAGTGAGCCCTTGGCGTGGCAAGTTCATGTCCTCCGCGGCTAGACTTGTCCTCACTAACTCAAGCCTTTCCTCATTGCCCATGTTTGCTATGGGCTTGTTCCTGCTGGCAGAAGGGGTTCATGTCAAGCTGGACACGCCACGTTCTCGTTTCTTCTGGGAAGGGACGTGCCTAAAACGCAAATACCACTTGGTCAAATGGGCAGCGGTTTGCAGGCCCAAATCCTTGGGAGGATTAGGCATCATTAACACAAGGTTTCAGAATATCACGCTAATGTGTAAATGGATCTGGAAGCTATCGCAAGGGGCGACGGGCTTATGGGCTGACATCCTCCGTGCCAAGTACTTCCCAAATGGGAATTATTTTGAAGGGGAAGTAAGGAGCTCCCCTTTTTGGCAGGACTTGCAGGCCATCAGACCAGCCTTTGATCAAGGAGCCAAGTTTAATATTGGTAATGGCTGCTCTACCAGATTTTGGGTAGACTACTGGGTGGGCGTCCGACCACTTTGGGAAGAATTCCCAGATCTTTACGCCCTAGCGGTGCACCCTAATCAAAAGGTGGCCGAGGCTATGGCCGCTCCCCATGCTGTGGCGTTCTATCGTAACCTTAATGTGCAGGAAACAGCAAGGTGGGACGCCTTGCTCGTTTTGCTGTCCTCGGTGACGCTCACCGACACGTCAGATAGGGTAACATGGCACCTCAACGCCTCCGGGAGGTTTACAGTTAAATCCTTATACCACAAACTGTGCCAGGGGTCGGTACAGCGAGAGGTGAATGTTGGAAATATGCCCTAGAGGCAATAATAAATTGGTTATTATTATATTTCCTTGTTCACGATAATCGTTTATTATCCATGCTAGAATTGTATTGAAAGGAAACTCAGATACATGTGTGGATACATAAACACCATGTCCCTAGTAAGCCTCTAGACGACTAGCTCGTTGATCAATAGATGGTTACGGTTTCCTAACCATGGACATTGGATGTCGTTGATAACGGGATCACATCATTAGGAGAATGATGTGATGGACAAGACCCAATCCTAAGCCTAGCACAGATCGTGTAGTTCGTATGCTAAAGCTTTTCTATATGTCAAGTATCTTTTCCTTAGACCATGAGATTGTGCAACTCCCAGATACCGTAGGAATGCTTTGGGTGTACCAAACGTCACAACGTAACTGGGTGGCTATAAAGGTGCACTACAGGTATCTCCGAAAGTGTCTATTGGGTTGGCACGAATCGAGACTGGGATTTGTCACTCCGTATGACGGAGAGGTATCTCTGGGCCCACTCGGTAGGACATCATCATAATGTGCACAATGTGTGATCAAGGAGTTGATCACGGGATGATGTGTTACGGAACGAGTAAAGAGACTTGCAGGTAACGAGATTGAGCAAGGTATCGGTATACCGACGATCGAATCTCGGGCAAGTGCTGTACCGATAGACAAAGGGAATCGTATACGGGATTGATTGAATCCTTGACATCGTGGTTCATCCGATGAGATCATCGTGGAACATGTGGGAGCCAACATGGGTATCCAGATCCCGCTGTTGGTTATTGACCGGAGAGTTGTCTCGGTCATGTCTACATGGTTCCCGAACCCGTAGGGTCTACACACTTAAGGTTCGATGACGCTAGGGTTATAGGGAAAGTATGTACGCGGTTACCGAATGTTGTTCGGAGTCCCGGATGAGATCCCGGACGTCACGAGGAGTTCCGGAATGGTCCGGAGGTAAAGATTCATATATGGGAAGTCCTGTTTTGGTCACCGGAAAAGTTTCGGGCGATATCGGTAATGTACCGGGACCACCGGGAGGGTCCCGGGGGTCCACCAGGTGGGGCCACCAGCCCCAGGTGGCTGCATGGGCTAAGTGTGGGAGGGGACCAGCCCCAAGGGGGCTGGTGCGCCCCCCCACCAAGTCCCAGGGCGCCTCCAAGAGGGGAAGGGGGGCAAACCCTAATGCAGTTGGGCCCTAGGGCCCAATAGTGGTGCGCCTCCCCCTCTCTCCCCCTTTGGCCGCCCCCCCTAGATGGATCTAGGGCTGGCCGCACCCTAGGGGAGGGAAACCCTAAAGGGGGGCGCAGCCCTCCCTTCCCCCTATATATATGAGGGGTTTTGGGGCTGCTAGAGACACGAGAACCTCTCCCTCTTGGTGCAGCCCTACCCCTCTCCCTCCTCGTCTCTTGCAGTGCTTGGCGAAGCCCTGCTGGAGTCCCGCGCTCCTCCACCACCACCATGCCGTCATGCTGCTGTTGGTTGGAGGTTTCCCAACCTCTCCCTCTCTCCTTGCTGGATCAAGGCGTGGGAGACGTCACCGGGCTGCACGTGTGAAGAACGCGGAGGCACCGTCCGTTCGGTGCTAGGATCTTCGGCGATCTGAATCGCAGCGAGTACGACTCCATCAACCGCGTTCTTGAACGCTTCCGCTTAGCGATCTACAAGGGTATGTGGATCCAACTCTCCTCTCGTAGATGCATCTACTAGATTGATCTTGGTGAACGGTAGGAAAATTTTTGTTTCCCATGCAACGTTCCCCAACAGTGGCATCATGAGCTAGGATCTTGCGTAGATGCTTTCACGAGTAGAACACAAAAGGGTTTGTGGGCGTTGATGTTTAAATTGCTGCCCTCCTTAGTCTTTCTTGATTCAACGGTATTATGGGATGAAGCGGCCCGGACCAACTTTACATGTCCACGTACATGAGACCGGTTCCATCGACAGACATGTGACTTTTGTTGCATAAGATGGCTGGCGGGTGTCTGTCTCTCCTATCTTAGTTGAATCGGAATAGAACAAGGCGGTCCTTGTAGAAGGTTAAATAGCAACTTGAACATCACCGTTGTGGCTTTGCGTAGGTAAGAAGCGTTCTTGCTAGATACCCATAGCAGCCACGTAAAACATGCAACAACAAATTAGAGGACGTCTAACTTGTTTTTGCAGGGTATGTATGTGATATGATATGGCCAATGACATGATGAGATATATTTTGATGTATGAGATGATCATGTTGTAATAGTTAATATCGACTTGCATGTCGATGTATACGGCAACCGGCAGGAGCCATAGGGTTGTCTTTAATTTTTGTATGACCTGCGTGTCAATCATTAAGCGCTATGTAATGCTTTACTTTATCGCTAAACGGTAGCAATAGTAGTAAGAGCATGGTGGGCGCACGACAACCCCGATGGCGACACGATGATGGAGATCATGATGATGGGGATCATGGTGTGGCGCCGGTGACGATGGAGATCATGCCGGTGCTTTGGTGATGGAGATCAGAAGCACGAGTTGATGGCCATTTCATGTCACTTATGATTTGCATGTGATGTTAATCCTTTCATGCATCTTATTTTGCTTAGGACGACGGTAGCATTATAAGATGATCCCTCACTACAATTTCAAGATAAAATTGTGTTCCCCCCGAGTGTGCGCCGTTGCGAAGGTTCGTCGTTTCGAAGCACCACGTGATGATCGGGTGTGATAGACTCTACGTTCGCATACAACGGGTGCAAGCCAGTTTTGCACATGCAGAACACTCGGGTTAGACTTGACGAGCCTAGCATGTACAGACATGGCCTCGGAACACGGAAGACCGAAAGGTCGAGCATGAGTCATATAGTAGATATGATCAACATGAAGATGTTCACCATTGACACCACCTCATCTCACGTGATGATCGGACTTGGGTTGGTGGATTTGGATCATGTCACGCTCGGATGACCAGAGGGATGTCAATTTGAGTGGGAGTTATAAATAATTTGATTAGTTAAAACTCACTTATCATGAACAATAGTCTAAGTTGCCTTTGCAAATTATGTTGTAGATTAATAGCTTGCGTTGTAGCTCCCTGTTTAATACGATCCTAGAGAAAGACTAAGTTGAAAGATATTGTAAGCAAGGATGCGGACTGGGTCCGTAGTCCGAGGAGTGTCCTCACTGCTGCACAGAAAGCTTACGTCTTTGATGCACCGCTCAATGTGCAAACCCCTACAACGTTGTCTGTGGATGTTGTGAACACCTGAGAGACACGTCCTGATGACTACTTGATAGTTTAGTGCACCATACTTTACGGCTTAGAATCGGGATTACAATGACGTTTTGAACGCCATGGAACATATGAGATGTTCTAAGAGCTGAAATTGGGATTTCAGGCTCATGCCCGTGTTGAGAGGTATGAGACCTCTAACAAGTTCTTTTGCCAAAAAGATGGAGGAGAATAGCTCAACTAGTGAGCATGTGCTCAGAATGTCTGGGTGCTGAAATCACTTGAACCAAGTGGGAGTTAATCTTCCAGGTGAGATAGTGGTTGACAGAATTCTCTAGACACTATCACCAAGCTACTGGAACTTCGTGATGAACTATGACATGCAAAGGATGGAGATGATCCCGGTGCTGTTAGCGGTTCTTAGTACCGCAAAAGTAGAAATCAAGAAGGAGCATCAAGTGTTGATGGTTTAACAAGACCACTGGTTTCAAAAGGGGCAAGGGCTAGAAGGGAAACTTCATGAATGGCAAACCAGTTGTCGCTCAAATGAGGGAACCCAAGGTTGCACCCAAACCTCGAGACTACGTGCTTCGATTGTAAGGGTAACGGTCACATAGTAGCGGAATTACCCCAAATACATGGTAGATAAGAAAAGCTGGCAACTTCAACAAAAGTATATTTGATATACGTGTTATTGATGTGTACCTTGGTAGTACTCCTTGTAGCACATGGGTATTGGATACCGGTTCAGTTGCTATTATTAGTGACTTGAAGCAAAAAGCTACGGACTGAACGGAGACTAACTAAGGGCGAGGTGACGATATGTTGGAAGTGTTTCCAAGGATGATAAGATCACCATCGCACGCTCCCTCTATTTTCGGGATTAGTGTTGAACCTAGATAAATGTTATCAGGTGTCTACGTTGAGCATGAATATGATTAGATCATGTTCATTGCAATACGGTTATTCATTTAAGTTAGAGAATAATGGTTATTCTGTTTACATGAATAATACCTTTATGGTCATGCACCCAATGGTTTATTGAATCTCGATTATAGCAATACACATGATGATAATATTAATGCCAAAAGATGTAGAGTTGATAATGATAGTACCACTTTCTTGTGGCACTGCCGCTTAGGTCATTTTGGCATAAAATGCATGAAGAAACTCCATGTTGATGGATGTTTGGAGTCACTTGATTTTGAATCACTTGACACATGCGAGCCATGCCTCATGGGCAGGATGACTGAGATCCCGTTTTCAGGTACAATGAAACGGGCAAGTGACTTGTTGGAAATCATACATGCTGATGTATGTGATCCAATGAGAATTAAGGCGTGTGGTGGATATCGTTATTTTCTCATCTTCACTGACGATTTGAGTAGATATGGTATATTTACTTAATGAAGCAAAAGTCTGAAACGTTTGAAAGGTTCAAAAATTTCAGAGTGAAGATTAAGAATCATCATAACAAGAAGATCATGTTCCTACGATCTGATCAAGGGGATATTATCTGAATTATGAGTTTGGCAATCACTTAAGACATTGTGGAATTGTTTCGCAGTTGAAGTCCCCTGGAACACCACAGCGTAATGGTGTGTCCGGACATCGTAATCGAACCTTATGAGATATGGTGCGATCTATGGTGTATCTTACCGATCTACCGCTGTTATTTTGAGGTTATGCATTAGAGACAGCTGCATTCACTTTAGATAGGGCACCATCTAAGTCTGTTGAGACAACGCCGTATGAACTAAGGTTTGGCAAGAAACCAAAGTTGTCGTTTTCTTAATGTTTGGGGCTGCGATGCTTATGGCTTCAGCCAGGAAAAGCTCGAACCCAAAGCGGACAAATACATCTTCATAGAATACCCAAAGGTAACGTTTGAGTATACCTTCTATCTCAGATCCAAGGACAAAAATTGTTTGTCCCTAAGAATGGGTCCTTTCTCGAGAAGGAGTTTCTCTCGAAAGAATTGAGTGGGAGGAAGATAGAACTTGATGAGGTTGTCGAACCCTCACTTCAACCGGAAAGTAGTGCAACACAGAAAGATGTTTCTGTGGAACCTACGACAGTTGAAGAGGAAACTAATGATAGTGATCATAAAGCTCCAGATCAAGTTGCTATCGAACCTCGTAGGTCGACAAGGATAAGTACTACTCCTGAGTGGTACGGTGATCCTGTCTTAGATGTCATGTTGTTGGACAACAATGAGCCTACGAACTGTGGAGAAGCGATGGTAGGCCCATATTCCGACAAATGGTTAGAAGCCGAGAAATCCGAGATAGGATCCATGTATCGAAACAAAGTATGGACTTTGGTGGACTTGCCCGATGACTGGCAAGCCATTGAGATAAATGGATCTTTAAGAAGAAGACGGACATGGACGGTAATGTCACCGTCTATGAAGCTCGACTTGTGGCAAAGAGTTTTTCACAAGTTCAAGGAGTTGACTACGATGAGATTTTCTCACCCGTAGCGATGCTTAAGTCCGTCGGAATCATGTTAGCATTAGCTGCATTTATGAAATCTGGCAGATGGATGACAAAACAAGTTTTCTTACCAGTTTTCGTAAGGAAAGGTTGTATGTGATACAATCAGAAAGGTTTTGTCGATCCTAAGGATGCTAAAAGATATGCTAGCTCCAGCGATCCTTCCATGGACTAGAGCAAGCATCTCGGAGTCGGAATATACACTTTGATGGAGTGATCAAAGTTTTTGGGTATACAAAGTTTGTTGGAAACTTGTATTTGCAATAAAGTGAGTGGGAGCACTACAACATTTCTGATAAGTATATGTGAATGACATATTGTTGATCCGAAATGATGTAGAATTTCTGGAAAGCATAAAGGGTTGTTTGAAATGAGTTTTTCAAAGGAAGACCTAGATAAAGCTGCTTACATATTGGGCATCAAGATCTATAGAGATAGATCAAGACGCCTGATGATACTTTCAAAAGAACACACACCTTTGACATGATTTTGAAGGAGTTCAAAATAGATCAGTCAAAGAAGGAGTTCTTACCTGAGTTGTAAGGTGTGAAGTTGAGTAAGACTCAAAACTTGACCACGGCAGAAGGAAGAGGAAGGACGAAGGTCGTCCCCTATGCTTTTGTCATAGGCTCTGTACGGTATGCCATGCTAAGTACCGCACCTGATGTGTGCCTTGCCACATGTCTGGCAAGAGGGTACAAAGGTGATCCAGGAGTGGATTGCTAGATAGTGGTCAAAATTATCCTTAGAGGAATAAGGAAATGTTTCTCGGTTATGGAGGTGATAAAGAGTTCGACGTAAAGAGTTACGTCGATGCAAGCTTAACACCTATCCGGATAACTCTAAATGGAGATACCGGATACGTATAATGGAGCAACAGTTTGGAATAGCTCCAAGTGGAACATGATAGCAGCATCTACGATATGACATAAGGTTTTGCGAAGAACATAGGGATCTGAATGTTGCAGACCCGTTGACTACAACCTCTCTCACAAGCATAACATGATCAAACACAGAACTCATTGAGTGTTAATCACATATTGATGTGAACTAGATTACTGACTCTAGTAAACTCTTTGGATGTTGGTCACATGGCGATGTGACCTGTGAGTGTTAATCACATGGCGATGTGAACTAGATTATTGACTCTAGTGCAAGTGGGAGACTGTTGGAAATATGCCCTAGAGGCAATAATAAATTGGTTATTATTATATTTCCTTGTTCACGATAATCGTTTATTATCCATGCTAGAATTGTATTGAAAGGAAACTCAGATACATGTGTGGATACATAAACACCATGTCCCTAGTAAGCCTCTAGACGACTAGCTCGTTGATCAATAGATGGTTACGGTTTCCTAACCATGGACATTGGATGTCGTTGATAACGGGATCACATCATTAGGAGAATGATGTGATGGACAAGACCCAATCCTAAGCCTAGCACAGATCGTGTAGTTCGTATGCTAAAGCTTTTCTATATGTCAAGTATCTTTTCCTTAGACCATGAGATTGTGCAACTCCCAGATACCGTAGGAATGCTTTGGGTGTACCAAACGTCACAACGTAACTGGGTGGCTATAAAGGTGCACTACAGGTATCTCCGAAAGTGTCTGTTGGGTTGGCACGAATCGAGACTGTGATTTGTCACTCCGTATGACGGAGAGGTATCTCTGGGCCCACTCGGTAGGACATCATCATAATGTGCACAATGTGTGATCAAGGAGTTGATCACGGGATGATGTGTTACGGAACGAGTAAAGAGACTTGCAGGTAACGAGATTGAGCAAGGTATCGGTATACCGACGATCGAATCTCGGGCAAGTGCTGTACCGATAGACAAAGGGAATCGTATACGGGATTGATTGAATCCTTGACATCGTGGTTCATCCGATGAGATCATCGTGGAACATGTGGGAGCCAACATGGGTATCCAGATCCCGCTGTTGGTTATTGACCGGAGAGTTGTCTCGGTCATGTCTACATGGTTCCCGAACCCGTAGGGTCTACACACTTAAGGTTCGATGACGCTAGGGTTATAGGGAAAGTATGTACGCGGTTACCGAATGTTGTTCGGAGTCCCGGATGAGATCCCGGACGTCACGAGGAGTTCCGGAATGGTCCGGAGGTAAAGATTCATATATGGGAAGTCCTGTTTTGGTCACCGGAAAAGTTTCGGGCGATATCGGTAATGTACCGGGACCACCGGGAGGGTCCCGGGGGTCCACCAGGTGGGGCCACCAGCCCCAGGTGGCTGCATGGGCTAAGTGTGGGAGGGGACCAGCCCCAAGGGGGCTGGTGCGCCCCCCCACCAAGTCCCAGGGCGCCTCCAAGAGGGGAAGGGGGGCAAACCCTAATGCAGTTGGGCCCTAGGGCCCAATAGTGGTGCGCCTCCCCCTCTCTCCCCCTTTGGCCGCCCCCCCTAGATGGATCTAGGGCTGGCCGCACCCTAGGGGAGGGAAACCCTAAAGGGGGGCGCAGCCCTCCCTTCCCCCTATATATATGAGGGGTTTTGGGGCTGCTAGAGACACGAGAACCTCTCCCTCTTGGTGCAGCCCTACCCCTCTCCCTCCTCGTCTCTTGCAGTGCTTGGCGAAGCCCTGCTGGAGTCCCGCGCTCCTCCACCACCACCATGCCGTCATGCTGCTGTTGGTTGGAGGTTTCCCAACCTCTCCCTCTCTCCTTGCTGGATCAAGGCGTGGGAGACGTCACCGGGCTGCACGTGTGAAGAACGCGGAGGCACCGTCCGTTCGGTGCTAGGATCTTCGGCGATCTGAATCGCAGCGAGTACGACTCCATCAACCGCGTTCTTGAACGCTTCCGCTTAGCGATCTACAAGGGTATGTGGATCCAACTCTCCTCTCGTAGATGCATCTACTAGATTGATCTTGGTGAACGGTAGGAAAATTTTTGTTTCCCATGCAACGTTCCCCAACAGTGAAAGGATTGTGGCAGGCACGTGTTCCGCTTAAGATCAAAGTTTTCCTTTGGCAATTGTTTCGGGATCGCTTACCCACTTCCGTAAACATTGCTAAACGGAATGGCCCAGCCACGGGTAGGTGTGCGCTGTGCGGAAACCCGGAGAACGTGAACCACGCTTTCTTCCTCTGCCCCCTCGCTAGGTTTGCGTGGAGTGTCGTTCGGGAGGCTGCAGGGGTAGCCTGGGACCCTAAATCCTCATCCGAACTAGTGAACCTCCTACACTCGGTTCAGGGTCAGCCCAGACGGGTGCTATGGACTAGTATTGGAGCGATGCTGTGGTCCCTTTGGCTAACTCGCAACAAGTTTACCATTGAAGGATTGTTCCCATCGCACCCGGCTAACATTATATACAAATGCTCTATCCTATTGCAGCAATGGAGTCCGTTGGCGAGGCAGAAGGACGCTGAACTCATGAAGCTGGCGCAAGTTTGGGTGCATCAAATGTGGGTGGCGGCTAGGGAGCCGGTGATGTCCACCTAACGGCGGGGCATCCTTTTGTCTTGCGAGCCTGCGTGCTTATGTTCATGGGCTCCGGCCTTGTATTCAGCTCGTTCCCCTGTTTCAGACCCTATTCTAGACTTTCGTTTCTCACAAGGTCGTGCCGTTTGGCTTTTGGGTGTAATGTTCGTCGGTTTGATACTCTGCCTGTTAGCTGTGGGCTTTATTAATTTAAAGCCGGACGCCCCTAGCGTCTTCGTTCTAAAAAAAAATGATGAAGTGTGGCATGTTGAGCTGTCGTGGAGCGCTTGTTAAATGTGTGCATCGGTTTTGGTTGTTCGGCTTCTTTTGGGGTTTGTGCCACGGCGCCGTGCAATGTTGTCCTCGGAGGTGGCCCTGCATGGTGACTTGCTTTTGTTTTTTATTGTGTTGTTTTTATTCTCGCTTCGTCCATTGCTTGGGATCTTTCAGGATTCTGAGGGCATTTGTATTTGAATCCCCCTTCCTTATAATCTAATGTAGAGCTCCTACCATTCGGTGCAAAAATATATATCTGATTTGTACCTCTTATAAGCCGCATGGAGCTATCGACACATTATAATTTCTCTACTTCTATAAAATACTCTTTTACTAACACAATAAGCCGCACAGAGCTATCGGCATTATTAGGTACTGCCACAAAAAGTTTGGAGGCAAGATGAATCCATTTGAATTTTGCTTAATTGAAAAAGGAGTTAATGGGCTGTTTTAATCACTGTTTTTGGGTGATAGTTTCCAAATAAGCAAACAAGTGATGTTGTTTTCCTGAACTAAAATTACCTATGGATTATTTACAAAATGATGAACTATTTTGCTTGCAAGTTTGTGGATTTTCAAATTTCACTTGCTATTTGAATTTTGAATTTGAATGTTGGATTAATTCCTAAACGCAATTTTATGGGGATGATCATGATGACATGGCACATTAATTAGCATAACAGGGCATTAGGGGCTGCGGTTGTTACAAATTTGTATTTGAATCCCCCTTCCTTATAATCTAATGTAGAGCTCCTACCATTCGGTGCAAAAAACTATACCTGATTTGTACCTCTTATAAGCCGCACGGAGCTATCGACACATTATAATTTCTCTACTTCTATAAAATACTCTTTTACTATAGTAAATATCTCCTTCATGTACCGGCTGGTTTTTCATAAAAAAATCAATGTCCCATCCTTAATTTGCTGCATGGATTCCAGCTATCCCCATCGATCAGTTGGTATCGATGCCTTCGCTTGTGGCCCACATAGGATCAATCAAGTTTGAGCCAAAGAAACTTGGGGAGTTAGGCCAGAGTAATTATACAAAGTAGAGCCAATTGTGTTAGATTCTAGGAAAACAATGTATTGGCGTACCAGATAGTGGCGGAGGCAGGGGGTGCTGGCAGGGGCCTTGCCCCCCCCCCCCCCTATGCTCTCACAAATACAGCTATATGTCCTCCTAATCCTCCATTTGTCAAACAAAATTAGCAAGATTTAGATGATTTGGCCCCGTCTAACATTATATAACATGTTTGGCCCCCTCTATATTGAGTTTTTGGCTCCGCCACTGGTACCAGATGAGGGTCGCTGTTATCATGGGCCATGTGCACTAGTAGTAGCAAGTGCTAAAGTGGCCTTAATAATATGATTGCATGTCACACCAATCGGCTTCATTGAGGATAGGCAGGAGTTAATGTTAGTAAGACTACACCCAAATTGTGTGCCATATACTCCAGGTTCGATGTGACATGGTCTGTGCCAGCTGGGACATAACACTAACAGTGACGGGCTGATGTAGGTACGCGCTTGCGACCCAGGCAGACAGATCAACCAAAGTGCTCTGAAGCCATGAACACTGATAGTAATCCAAATCCCTATTTAATATATTCTCTTTGCCCGAAAGAAAAATAGAACCATGATGTTGTACCATGATGCGGACATTCACAAGCCATGATGGTTGTAGGTACCATGATGTTGTACATTCACAAGCCATGTCTTCCCGCGGGGCCTTTGGGGATAATGGCACCTCAACGGCTAATATTATGTCTATATGCTTGAGTCGAGTTTAGCCGCTCGCAATTTTAGCCGTCATTTTTTAAAATGGAATTAAGCTTTTAAACAGTTAAATTTTCAAATCTCTCCGCTGTGATAAGCCCACCTTATCAGTCATCACTGTTCATTGTTTTGAGTGGTGGGGTCTAGTTGTTTATAAGGTGACAACAAAAAAAGCAAAAATATCTGCAGCTATCCAGACTCTACAAAGATAAGGGAAAATATCACTGCGACTTTTGAAACAGGAGACGCACCTGCGGAGGAGTTTGTACCTGCCACGGTGATGCTCCAACCCTATATGAAGAGATGGACTAAACACCCCCGAGAGATCTCAATATCAAGACCACACAAACCACTAGTTGTACATCTCATCTAGTAGACGAGGGCAGTTGCTCCCTTGTGAATTAAAGACGGCCTAATCAAGTTCCATGTGCAACTGAAACAGACTCATAGTCTGAACACCCAAGACTACACGTACGCGTCGTGCAGCTGAAACCACACTCAAAGTGAACACCCAAGACTACACGCCGGCCTGGTGCAGCTGAAATCACAGACTTGAAACAATCATGGCGTTTCCTTATTTCGTGCCACCGACCGTATATGCTTGGCCGGCAGATCTGTCTGCAGCACTTACACTGCAGCTGCTGGGTACATCTCTCTCAAGCCAGGTCTTACAAAACACAATCGATCTCCATCGCTGTGTACGTAGGCACACCCATCCATTTTATGCCATCACCAGTTCCCTGCGGAATCAGTTACTGTGTCATGTCATCACCATCGATCCTACTGCATATGGATGGACCATTACAAATTAAGTACGTAGTGGACATCATCTAGTCTCATGGTAAGAAAGTCCAGGTCTATGTTTCAGTCAAGCTAGCCATTCTAGGAGTTTATATAATCGTCGTAAAAAATATTTTATGTTACGTAAAATTACAAACCTAAAAACATAGTGTAAAATATACATAAAATGCAATTTTTCTGATCTTATGACCTATATTTTTGTTTTCTTATGCTAAATTTTTCATAGTGAATCAATATGAATGTAACTATTTGTATTTCAAATGTAATTTATTTATGAAACGATCGTAAGATTACCTCGGGTGAAGAATAACTTATTCTGCACACTGGGTGATGAATAGTATATATATAATATATATATAATCAAAATATATGGACTGTATGAAGGGGTGCAATCGCTAGGAGCGGATATGGCTGGGTACCATTAGAACCATACCTACATGGATGATAATATGTAATCCCTCCATTCCTTTATCTTAGGTGTATTATTTTTGGCATGGTGACCAAGGCACATAAATATAGACAATCTTGGACAAAAATACCCTTGGCTAATTAGTTGATTATCGGCAAGTAAATCATTTAGCCTACAAAAGAAAGAGATACACGCAATCAAGAGAGAGGTACTTTCCTTTTTTCTGTACAAAGAGATATACATGCAATCAGGGGAGAGATACTTTCCTTTTTTTCGAGGGCTAAAAAGGGAATTACGAGGAATTATAAGAAATGCACCTTACATTGTGGAATTTTATCGAAAAACAAATACACCTTATATAAAGGAATGGAGGGAGTACATACCGCAAAACTAACATCACATAGCTATTTTCATGAGTCAAGATTATGAAACAAACAATTGGAAAAATATATTTTGCTTCCACTAATAAGGTAATAAGATTTTTTTAAACCATTTTTAATTATTTTTTACTCTAGTACAAGTGACAAGTATTTTATTTGGCTTTCTCATAATTAATATGATTTTGAAACTTTTGGAATTTTCCGACACATTTGCATTTCTTTCATTTACTCAAATTTAGAAGAAAGCTATCTAGATAATATCCAAACAATATCCAAATTTTGCCAAATATGGTCGAATAGTGTTTAAACCATATTTGTATTCATATCCAACTACTAATACCACTACTACAAAACGTGTCACAGCAGTCGGTCCATTGATGGGATATTGTTGGCCCGTCAGCGGTAACTCATAGACGACTGCTGTGAATTGTAACCACTGACGGGCCATTTGCCGACCCATCAACAGTTACTGGAGCGGCCACCCTCGGGTGGCACATTGCTAACGGCAAGTCACCTCTGACGGGTCACTTGAGCGGCCCATCACCGATTCAGTGATCTGTACTGACGGGCCTCTCCCTGGCCCATTGGTGGTGACTTGGCCCATTATTTGGTCATGGCTGGTCCAGTCACCACTGACGGGTCGTTTACAAGGGATCGTCGGTGATGACTTGCCTATATAATCTCCGAAGAGAACACCAAGATCTGCATCCCTCTGCGCACCATTTCGTCTGGCTGCGGGCGGGGCGCCGGGGGGGGGGGG
>LR738714.1:883429999-883519466 GCA_902687465.1 Secale cereale | reverse complement strand
GGGGTGTGGGGGATGTGTTCAAATTTTTGGAAGAGACGGATCTTTGCATATATGGTTTTATATATTTCTTTAGAGGCAAAATTAAAACCGAGCATGTTGTTGTTGATGGTTCAAAAACACAATCTGGCTATGCTGTTAGCCTCAAGGCAAGGATGATAAGCTTGACGACTCAACCCCCAGAACACAAACTAATTCACAATAACACATGGAAGAAGTAAATGAATCATCAGTTCATCGTGTCGAGAGCTGTAGAGATTATGAGACCAGGAGCTCAATGCGTTGCATTGCAGTCTGCCAGCCTCAGCATGTCTGTAAATTGACGGAGGCAGTAGGTCAGGCTGGGATCGACCCGTTTGTGGCGTTACGGGTTGGGCGCCGGCGTCTCCTTGCTCCACTACTCTCTCCAGGTGCTTCCTTCCTAGGTGCCGTCTTTGCCTCCTTCCCCTTAGAGAACGACCACGCTATTCGAGAGCGCATGGGCCCGTCTTCTTCTCATTCTTAAGGCCATGCCCAGTGGACAAGCTGCACTGGGTGGGTGACTGGTGGGCCGCGCAGGGCATGGCGGGTAGCTGGCAGGTGCGTGGCAAGTGCGTGTAGCTGCTCGGGATAGGGTGGGTGACTGCGCAGCATGGGGCCAGGTCGGGGGCCGTGCATGACACAGCGAGTGGCTGTGCTGGGTAGGTAGCTGTGCGGGGCGCTGAGCGTAGGTGCGCAGGGAGGAGGGATGATGGCCACCCGGCGCGAGGGAGGGTGGATGCCAGGAAAGCGGTTTGTGATGGTGAGAAGGCGTGCGGCGGTGAGGAAGGGTAAAGCATAGAGGAGAAGGTACGAATGGAGGAATTGGGGCGCGTGGCATGCGATGGAGGTGGGGCGATTTCCCGGCGGCCGTTCGAATTGAGGATCGGGGCGGAAATGGCACTGGTGGGGATGGAGGTGGCGTGTTTGCGTCGAGGACATGGCAGCTCATGGGGCGGCAAGGATCGGGTGGGTACGGAAAGGAAAGGAGGGCACTGGGTGGATAGAATTTTAATTTTTCTATTGTGATGCGTGTTGAGTTATAATATCTTACAGGTGTAGATAATTAGTGATGTGTTCCCAAAAACGCACGCCACTGGTAATTCAGAAAAATACCAGGGGCGTGTGCAGAAATTAGACCGCCACTGCTATAACTATACTAGTGGTGTTGGTGTTGGGAGGGCACGTCCCTGGTTCTATGCTAAATATCTTTCGCATGCGGCTTTCTTGCCACGCCACTGATACATTTGCCGGTGCCACACATAACCCAAAATTTTTAGTGGCGTTTGGTCTGTGGTGGGACGCCACTGTTGTTTTACACATCAAATGTGGCAAAAGAACTGTCATAATTATTAAGTATATCCCTGTAAATTTGATAACCTCCTCACTCGCCGGCCGGTCGCGCGGGGCCATGAACGCGCACCTAGAGCGCGGGGCCGGCCTGGTCGGCAATGAAGGCCGCACGACCGGCAGCCAGGGCCACGTCATCTGCGGCCTGCGCGCGGCCATCTGTGGCCGCCTCGATCACGGACTGGTCAAAGCCCTCTTCGAGCATGGCCGCCTCCTCCGCATCAGAGCAGGCAAACACGATGCCGGCCATGTCCGGTGCCGGTTCTCGGACCGGCGGCGCGAACTCCACCTTGGAGCGTGCAAGCACCGCCACGAGCATCGCCGCCTCCTCCTCCTTGGTGTGTCAATCAGGGAATGGCGCCAGTGGAGGCGGGAGTGCGAGCGAGGCCGCGAGGACGGCTGATGCCGCCTCCCCATGCGCGAGCTGGCTGGCCCGCTCGCCGACGCCGTATCCCGCCTCCGAGATCTCCTCATAGTCATCACAAAGAAGGGCGGCGGGGATGGCTGGCGGGTGGAGCGCGAGGCTGAGGTCGAGGTAGCGTTGGCGTCGCGCTTGCTCCTCGCCTCCCGGTGGAGAACGGGGATAGCGACAGGAAGGTCCGGTGCTGTTGTCACCCCGTGGTGGTACGTGGCGGGCGGCGGAGGGGCGTTGCCTCCGGATGCTCGCACCGACCTCGTTGCTCCATCGACCATACGTAGGAGCCACGGCATCCGGCACCGCGGCAGAGGGAGCGACGGGGAGAGTGAGTGAGAGTGTGAGAGAATGAGACTGAGGGGAGAGAGCTTTGACTTTAAATGCGCAGAGGGGTTTCCCGACGAGGCGAGCCCACGCGACAATGAGGGGTGGCGAAGGCGAAGAGTCCGGTGCCTTCTACTCCCTCCGTTCCATATTACTCGTCGCTGATTTAGTACAACTTTATACTAAATCAGCGACGAGTAATATGGAACGGAGGGAGTAGATATTAGTGGTGTGGCGGCGCACACGCCAACAATAGGCTTCTAGTGGTGGTTCGGTACACGTGGCCTGTCACTAATATCCAGAAGTTACATGTTTTTTAAGTGCAAATGTATTCGTACCCTGGACATCTACAAATTGCCAAATTTTAACCACAACCTATATACAGGTCATAACATTTTTAAATTGTCAAAATTTATTGGACTTAATTAACAGTTTTGCAAATTCAAAAAATCTTTTAAGCTTGTTTGAATTTTCCACACAAATAGATGTCCAAGTTTTTCTAAAATTCTTGCGTAATACCTAATTAGATAATAAGGCATTAAACTAAATATGATCTTTCTACCAATTTTTGGCAATTTTTAATCTATATGTAGCCCAAATTTAAATTGTATTATTTAAATATATACGTGTAAATCAATTCAATATATTGCCCTCCATCGTTATCATGGAACCAATGTTATCATTGAACCAATGTTGTATGTACATTGCGGAGATAAATGCAACTCTAAATGATAAAGAAAACTATGAGTTTGCATTCAGACATCGGACATTCAGACATCAGTGAGTCGGTGGTCGTCTTCGCCAGCACGTCAAACACCTTTGCCGACGAGGACGCGTACATGTCAATGGAGTCCTGGAGCTCATCCAGTCACTCTGCCGTCTTCGCCGGCATCGGAGACCGCCTTGCTTTGATGGATCGTCTCCTGCACCAGCTTTTGCAGATCCGCCAGGGAGAGTTCTATAGCCGCCATGCGTGCGGAGACCGTAGGCTTGGATGAATGCGCCGTGGAGCTTGGCCTGAGATCAACTCTACCCAGCACAGGTACACCGAGGTGTTTTGCGCAGAATCACCCTAGGAGATCCGCACCTTCTGCCGGGATATACAAGCCGATCCAAGGATTGATAGCCCGAGATTGGAGAAAAAATTATTTTGAGAGAGAACTCGATTATTTAGCAGGTGGTTATTACAATCACACACTAGGAACTACGCCGTAGAATCAATAAAAGAGTCATCCAACCTGAGATGATGATGATGATGATATCGCTATAGAATGTAATAAGGTGAATGAATGACAGCACAGATTATATCCTGTCAACCTTAACACTCTTTTTGCAGCAGTATCAGTTTTTATAAGATTGATTGGAACACTTGCTTCTTCCTTGCTTGGTTATTGAAATAAGGATGCAAAGTGCTAGGATTGTAACTTGTAAGTAGTAGAGGGAAGTGATGATTAGTCTCATACTACCCCAAACTAGTCAAAAATAACAAGAAACCATCTCAGCTGCTGCAAATCCTGGGCTCCTTCCTGACGGTTGGTGCCTTGAAACTTTACTGCCACTCCGAAAACGCCGACTGCCCCACCCGCCCCAATCCTTCATCCTCCACCCGGCGGCGACAGCTTCATGAGGGCCATGCTAAGGATGAGCTCGCCCAGCTACGAGGTCTACTTGTTCGACCTATTTGTCCAGCTCCTTAGTTGTTTGACTCCATGTTCAAATGGAAGATAAAAATGAAACAGAAAAACAAGGTTACGCGCCGCAGCCGTGTTACGCTCGGTACATTAGAGTTTCTCCTCATGTACGCTGTCGCCGCCGCCACGTTAGCTCGGTACCTACGACCGTCTGGTCCGTCCTCCACCGCGTGCACATCAGGGCTTCTCCTCATGCATGTTGCGGTGGCCACGTTAGCTTGGGACCTACGGCCAGCCGATGCGGCCCCCACCGCGTGCACATTAGGGACCTCAAGTTTCAAACTTGCCTCATGGTTCTGTTAGCAATATGCAAGAAAAGAATGAGCATGCTGCAAAGTTTCAGTTCTGTTAAGTACTGGTGTTTTTTGTTCAGTAAAATGGTGCTCTGAGAAAATTCACCCAAATGTAATAGCGAAGATGAGGAAACAACTGGTATACTCGAATTTCAAAAGAACCAACTGGTATATTTGAAGTTCACAGGAAGGAATATTTTTGTAGACAAAATTACTTGATTTCTCTTACAAGCAATTGGTATACCATTCGGCATGTGCAATTGATCTTTTTAAAGAAAGATAGAAGTGCGTATGATGTACTGATGCATCACAATTATGGGAGGTTAACATTCCCCAGTTGAAGTAATAGAGAAATATATGTAATCTTTTTCTTCACCTCACATCTTGAGATGAAAGATTGAAAGATGGTTGTTCTGTGTACCTAAGTATTAAATGATGAAACTATAGAAGATGAAAGAATAAGTTTCCATGTTGTGAAAGAGGGTTCCGAGGGATACGGTGATTCTACTAAAATATAGTAGTTTAAATCTGAACACTCTTCTCCTAAGAAGAAGATGTTAGAAATAGAAATACCATAGTCATATCTAACTGTTTATCTTCGTTGTTTGTTCAAAGTGGAACTTACATTGAATAGTTCTTTCAGGTGTTGTACATTTTCTTCTGATTACCTTCACTGGCCTTCTTTGATAATTTAGTGAAACCACAAGCCGCTTGCTTGGTAGATCTCTATGCATGATAAGTACTTTCTTATTAGCCTTTGACAAACCTTCCCATAAATATAGGAGGTATGCTTTCTTTGCTCTGTGATGCATCAATAGTTGTTTTATTTAAGCGTTAGTAATTCTAATTATTTCTTATCTTTTCACTAAGAAACTAGAAGTACCAGGCCAACATGTATTTTAAGAAGAAAATCATTATGATGTTAACCTTTCAAGGTATGTGCTTTTGGCAACATTGGTGCTATGTCTTTCTTCTTCTACACCGATCAAGCTTTCTAATGCTAAACAAGTCATTTGCCCTCGGAGCACACTAAATATTGGTTTTAGGTATCCCTAGAGTTGCAGTGCCTTTTACATCAACTTCACTGTTGGTTTATTTGGATGTTGAATATGGTGTCTTAAAAGGCAAATTTCTTCCCAGTTTAAGATAGAGAACTTATTTGCTTCTACTATCGATGTATAAATAGATGTTGGGATTGGCCAAAAGAAAACAACATGACTGGATTTTTTCAAAAGTATTTCATCGTTCCACAGAAAATGTAATTGTCAGCAACAATTCAAACAATTGCCAAATTTATATCTTAGAAATTGTTATATAAGACGTCATGTATATTGGAACTAAGTGAGTAAATGAGAGGCAGACATTTACTAGGTAAGATAAAAATATTCAATGGCCTACCTGTCAATTCGGATGAACTGCTTTATCTCACACAACTAATATAGTATACAAACAATTGGATCTCAACTCCATACTTAATGTCACGCACAAACTATCTCCTAACACCAGATCGAAACTTTAATTCTATGCACTAATATATTGTCACACAAATGAACATAGAACCAACAGTATGATATATGAAATCATAAAGATTATTTTGAAAACAAATCACCATGATAAAAATGACGCCATCACATTAAATTCAACACCCTAAAGATTATGCCCTCGCATTTGTGAGGGCCGCTTTGCTAATTTCTTAAATGGTGCGTTGTCATTATTGAGAAAAAATGAGCTAGCCATGATGCGTAACAAGCCAAGTTTGCAAGGACAAGCTTCTTGGTTTAGCTTTTACTTATGACGTTTTATGTTAATGGGTAAGTTCGTGGTCTAAAGTTCCTAGACATATAACTTGAGTAAACTATTTTCCACCTCATTTTCTCTGGTTCCGTAGCAGCGTTGCACGGGCACCTTGCTAGTAATTAAAAACATTATCATGTCTTGTGGCAAAAACAATTCTAGAGCCCAATCATGTCTAATTTTTGAAGTAAAACACACTTACTCACTTATGTCTTTGGAGGAAAAAAATTTCCAAGTTAAGGCCCATCTTCCAAGTTGGTGTTCAACTTCACAGGCCCAACTCCAAACTGTCCGACCCGATCCAAACCCACACTCCTTTGCCTTTTTTTTCCGAATCACACTCCTTTTCCGACGCGAGGGAGACGCATAACTCTACTTTTACGGCGCCGAGACGATGCGTGTACTCCGGCGATCGCCGGCCTTCCCCACCCCCGCAGCCGCACCACACGCGACCCCCTTCGCCATCGTAAGTCGTCCCCACGGCAGAACCCCTAATCCCGCCCCCAACATCCCTGCTAGTAATTTGAGTAATTTTGAGTTTAGTACTAGAAATTCTATCGCTACTGCAGAACAAGCTAGCGGTGGCGGGCAGGGCAGTGAAGGGCACCCGCCACTGTTCTCCGGCCACTGCTAATAGGTTACCAGTGGCGGGTAAGGCACCTGCCACTGGTAACCTCTTAGCAGTGGAGGGCAACCATAAGAACCCGCCACTGGTAACCTATTACAGTAGTGGCGAGCACTTTGCTCTGCCTGCAACTAATAGCATTTTCATGATTTAGAAAAAAATACGAGCGGCGGTCTGGGCCACGTTGCAATGGCGCGGTTTCGTCCCATGCCGCCCTGGTGGTGGCGAGCAGAGGAGGCGCCCACACGCGCACGCCCATCAGTGGCGAGCAGAGGAGGCGCCCACGCGCGCACGCCCATCAGTGGCGAGCAGAGGATGCCCCAGCCGAGCACCAGGTCGACGGCGCCGGACAGGCACCTCACCGCTGGATCTGCACAGGACATGCTCCAAGGCACCAGAGCGGCAGCCACGAGTGTGCATCCGATGTTGGTGAGCAGAGGAGTTGGCGGAGCGGTGACTGTCAAAACCGGCCGATCTCGGGTAGGGGGTCCCGAACTATGCATCTGAGGATCGAAGGTAACAGGAGACAGGGGACACGATGTTTACCCAGGTTCAGGCCCTCTTGATGGAGGTAAAACCCTACGTCCTGCTTGATTATATTTGATGAGTATAGAGGTTACAAGAGTTGATCTACCACGAGATCGTAATGGCTAAACCCTAGATGTCTAGCCTACGGGAATTGTGATTGCCTCTACGGATCAACCCCTCCAGTTTATATAGACACCGGAGGGGGCCGGGGTTGTACAAAGTCGGTTTACAGAGGGAGGAAGCTATACGATTAGCCACCAAGCTTGTTATCCACGCCAAGAAGAGTCCCATCCGGACACGGGGGAAAGCCTTCTATCTTGTATCTCCACGGCCCATCAGTCCGGCCCATGTCACACAGCCCGGATGCTCGAGGACCCCCTTATCCAGGACTCCCTCAGTAGCCCCCGAACTCGCCTTCAATGACGATGTAGTATCCGGCTTTGCAAGGCGGGTTCCCCATTATACTTCAGATTGACGATAGTTCGGCTCCATATCTTGAATGTTATATTGATTCTTCGCTGCCGTCGCCTCGGCTTCCACGTGTCGAACGAATACGAACAGTCCAAACATCTTTTACAAATAACCCCTCGACCATGCGGGGATGGAGTCCATTTAAGGAGATTAGATCTCAGATGCCATCCCACACCACGCGGAAATCCCCCGAACCTGCCAAAGGAAATCGCCCAAACATGGCCGGCGCTCCTAGCTCTTCATCACGCCCCCACGGCCTTCAAAAAGGCGACTGGGAAAGCTGCTCTGTATCCCGCGCCCATCTGAATGAACTTCAGGCGCAGGGATATCTACCTCCCGCGGATCTAGTCTCCGTTCGGGCTGGATTAACATTCTACAACGGTGAAGCCCTGGCGGAGAATTTCCCCAATCCTTCTAAAGAGGAGCGGGTGTGCTTCGTTTCCTTCCTTCTGAGAGGCGTAGGATTTCCTATCCACCCTTTCCTCAGAGGCCTCCTGGAGTATTACGGTCTCCAACTGCACAATCTGACGCCAGGCTCCATCCTGCATATCGCGGGCTTCGTTGCCCTTTGCGAGCTGTTCCTAGGCTGTGAGGCTCATTTCGAGCTATGGAAAAAAGAATTCTGCCTCGTCCCTCGCTCCCAAAAGGGATCTATATTCGAGGTGGGCGGCGCCGAAGTATGGCGCATAACCGGAACAGGATACCTGTCCGGCACTCCGAAAAGGGCATCCGAAGAGTGGCCCTCGGAGTGGTTTTATATTGAAGACGTTATTCTTCCGGACCCAATCCGGCGCGGCCTTCCCAAATTCTCCAGTGCTCCCTTAAAGAAGCGTGCCAGCTGGTGTCCCCGAAGCCTCGAGGAAGAAGACCGCGCGGAGGTCGTGGGACTAGCAAACAAGATCAGAATGCTTGCAAACTCCGGGCTGTCCATAATTGAGGTCATGGCGATTCCCATAACGCGGTGCGTCCAACCGCTCCAATCCAGAGATTTTCCCATGTGGCATTACAACGGGGAGGATGATACCTCCCGTTGTCTACGCAAGGGTCCAGACAATTTTGCCGCCCTGGCCGCCATCTTAGCCGACCTATACAAAGGGAGAAGGA
Source organism: Secale cereale (assembly GCA_902687465.1). Taxonomy (NCBI): domain Eukaryota; kingdom Viridiplantae; phylum Streptophyta; class Magnoliopsida; order Poales; family Poaceae; genus Secale; species Secale cereale. The sequence continues at coordinate 883,510,856 of LR738714.1, read as the reverse complement.
AGACTTCGCTCGTTTAACATGTCGGGAAGGCTTTTCCATGTACAACCCCATCCCCTGGGTGAGTTTTTCCATTATTGGCCTTACTCAATATTTCCCCAGAGTTTATGTTAGTCGAATTTAATCTGGCTGTTTTTGAAAGGAATGGAGAAAGATCGTCAAGGGGATCCACAGCCCCGCTCTGCAGCCAGAGGACCATATTCGGGATTTAGATCCCGGATATGAAGAAGATCCGGATATATACATAGAGCTTAAGGAGGGAGTTTTTTATCAGGCGAGCTATGACGGCACGGAAGTGGCTATTATAGCCGATTACCCCGGCCTTCTTCCCTTCTCCCATGTAAGTATTCAGGAGACATCTCCTCAAAAAAGAGTTTTCCCCCTTGCGCCTCACCCTCCGCACTGTATTGTGCTTCCAAGGGGCGGTGCTCGTCTCATCGAACTGCGGCAAAGGCATCCCCTAAGAAGACGACGCCCGCGCAGGGCAAACCTTTGAAGAGAAAGGACAACGATGATGCTGCCGGGCCTTCTCCTTCGTCAAAGAGGTATAATAATTTTGCAATATGCTCTCAGTGGATAGACCGGATTGTAACGCTGCTTGCCATACCACATTGTAGGAGGAGCGTACGCCGGACTATATCCGGAGACCTAGCCAACCATGCGCAGGCCAATCCGGCCCCGGGCCCCTCCGCAAGGACTGGGGTTGAAACGGGTGCTATGCCGGATTGTCATCTCCCAGAGGATTCGGATGACGTATCCGTCACCAACTCCGAAGTGGAGAGCGCAATGAATCATCGGCGGCGGAGAACGGCTATGCGCGACCCGAATTTTACCGAAGAGGCATTCAACGCCTTCAGCTCAGCGGATGCATACATCCGAGCTGCTCGGGATGGGCTTGCTAGAGCCACTCACCAGCTCTCAAAGGATATGCGGATGCGGGTAAGAACTCTTAAGCAGATTTAATAATCATATGCCAGTAGCCCCCGAGTCTTGAAGCTGTTGGCCCAACTGATTTAAGAATCATCACGCCATCAGGTACTCACGGAAAAAAATAACACATTATCCAAGGAGCTAGAAGAATGCCGAACTAAGCTAACTGTTGCTACTGCCGAACTGGAAAATTCGAAGAAATCCAAGAAGGCACCTGACGGTAGGTACAACAGTAGCTCGGAAATATGACTCCGTGCCTATGATGATTTTATTTGAATATGCATCGTTTTGTTGGCAGGGTCGACTGATCAGCTGAAGGAGAGGCTAAGGGCTGCTCAGGCAGACAAACAACATGCCGAAGGGCAAGAAGCCGCTGGTCAACGTGTATTAACACGGACCATTAATGAGAAAAACAAACTACAGGATGCAAACATCAAGCAAGCCGAGGAGTTGAAGGACGTAAGAGCCCAATTATCCGATGCTTTGAAGGAGAACAGAAAGCTGAAAGGCGGCATATTTAGTATGCTTTTTACCCTGGCCTTCGTACGGTCCCCTGATGAAAAGTTTTTACAAGTGTGTTTCTGTAGGTGTGCTGACTGGGCGGCCCGAGGAAGAAGTGTCCAATTTTCAAGGCGACCTGCTACAAGAGCTGTCCAAATTACACGAGAGAGCTCGAAAAGCAATGAGGAACATGGCTAAGGCGCTATGGCCAGCCGATTCTCCTCCAGGAAGTATTGAGGAGCTCGTGAATTTGTTCAAGGGAGCTCGGCGCCGTTTTGGACTATGGAAGGTATCGGCGTGCCGAGAAGGTGCACGAGAGGCCTGGGCCATGGTGAAAACGCGGTATACCGGACTTGATCCGAATCATATGGCCGGGGTCGGACCGCGGGGACCAAATGGACAAGAAATTCCAGTCAACTTGGTATATGACCAAGTAAAAACAGTCGCCAAATTTTCACAACAGGACTGTAGACTAGACAGCCTGCTAGATGATTTAGAAGAAAAAGCTTTCGATTCCATGTAACAATGTACTTGTATCGCCAAGCTTATCTCTACCCGAATTGTTAAACGATTGTCATGGCAGACTTTCCGCTTCAACCTCCGAAACCCAAGGGTTGGAGTGTTTCCGAATACTATACCGATGGTAAATACCAAAGTATGTTCGGAAACCAGGCAGTCCGGTCATAATTGCTTGAACAGACAAGTTGTATTCGGGGAGTTATGTTATATTACATTTGAACGTAAGAAACATCTTCCAGAGAGAATTGTTCCGTTAGGGGTTCCTTTCCCTGGGTCAGCATGCGTATGTGTGCATGCCTGAGCTGTGATGCTAAAAAAACACATTAGGCTTTATATCTTGGGGGCTTATATTGCAACAAGGGCAGTTCGTCTTTTGTTCGCCGACCAATTATTCCCTTAAGAACGCTAGCTTTCGGCTTCACCCGTCTGAGGTACATATCCGGATGACCCGGTTGTAACAATCACAGAGGTGCTCCCTTTATGCCCTAGCCGAACAAGCGGGAATGTAGGGCATAAGCACAGGAGCCAGGCAACCCAGCTTGGCAAAAACTTAAGTCATAGAGGTGCATATAATGGCGAAAAAAGGACATATATGAGCAGACGACACATATATACGGCGAGCTAGATGCTCTAGTAATAATAAGCTTCTTATGAAAAGAAGCCCCCAGGTATTGTGGGGTATGTACATTTAAGGATGTATACCCTTCAAGTGTGCGGCTGACCCGAACACGAGCTAGAGATCATAAAAAAAAAGAAAACGAAAAGAAAAAAGATTGAAAGGGAGAGAAAGGGAATGAACAAATGTATGTGTCCGGACTTAGGCATAGAATCTTCGGAGCCTGGCTGCGTTCCATGGGTTTGGCTCTAAGCGATTGTCCGATGCATTGCGAAGGCGATAGGCTCCTCCAGTGAGAACTTCATCTATAATGAAGGGACCCTCCCATTTGGGCTTGAGCTTGTCCTTTTTCTTCTTTGGTAGGCGTAAAACGAGTTCACCGACGTTATAGGTCTTTGCCCGCACTTCTCTGCTTCGGTATCTTCGAGCTTGTTGTTGGTAGAATGCGGAACGGGCTTTTGCGACATTGCGCTCCTCCTCCAGGCTGTCTAAATCGTCCTGCCGATCAAGCTCGGCCTCTCTCTCCTCATACATGCGCACTCGAGGTGAGTCATGAATAATATCGCAGGGTAAGACAGTCTCTGCGCCGTACACCATGAAGAAATGTGTGTATCCGGTCGTGCGATTGGGCATGGTCCGCAGCCCCCAGAGTACGGAGTCGAGCTCCTCGACCCAGTGTTTATCCGATTCCTTTAAGGATCGCACTAGTCTGGGTTTGGGTTTGATGCCGCTCATTATCAGGCCATTAGCCCGTTCAACTTGACCATTTGTTTGAGGGTGATACACGGAGGCGTAATCGAGCTTAATGCCCAGATTAGCGCACCAAGTTTTCACCTCGTCGGCCGTAAATTTAGAACCGTTGTCAGTAATAATACTGTGTGGGACACCATAACGGTGTACGACCCCGGATATAAAGTCTATCACCGGTCCGGCTTCGGCCGTTTTGACTGGTTTAGCTTCTATCCATTTAGTGAACTTGTCGACCATAACCAGCAAATATTTCTTCTTATGGCTTCCCCCTTTAAGGGGTCCGACCATGTCTAGCCCCCAGACCGCAAAAGGCCAAGTAATGGGGATTGTTCGTAGGGCAGTGGGCGGCATATGGCTTTGGATGGCGAAAAGCTGGCATCCAACGCAGCGCTGTACGAGGTCCTGTGCGTCTGCTCGGGCCGTGGGCCAAAAGAAACCTGTACGGAAGGCCTTCCCTACAAGGGCCCGAGCTGCGGCGTGATGGCCGCCAAGACCTGCTTGTATTTCGGCCAAGAGATGCCGTCCCTCTTCTTTGGAGATACATCTTTGAAGGACTCCGGTAGTACTTTTCTTGTACAGTTCTCTTTCATGAACTTTGTAGGCTTTCGAGCGTCGAGCAATACGACGGGCCTCAGTCTGATCATCAGGGAGCTCCTTCCTAATAAGGTAGGCCAGGAAAGGTTCAGTCCACGGGGCAATTATAGCCATGATTTCGTGGGCCAACGGTGTTATGTCAGTGCCCGAGCCTCTGATGATATCGGAACTGTGTTCGGAATCTAGGGGAATGACCGGCTCCGGACCAGTGTTGCCGTTCTCATCCTGCCACACCATGGATGGCTTAAAGAGTCTTTCCACAAAGGTGTTAGGTGGGACGGGGTCGCGTTTAGTGCCTAAGCGCGCAAGGATGTCCGCTGCCTGATTACTCTCTCGGGCCACGTGATGAAACTCAACCCTCGCAAACCGAGCTGATATTTTGAGTACGGCGTTGCGGTAAGCCGCCATCTTCGGATCTTTTGCATTGAATTCTCCATTTATTTGGGATATGGCGAGGTTTGAATCTCCGCGCACCTCGAGGCATTGTATGCCCATGGAGATGGCCATCCGGAGACCGTGCAATAGAGCCTCGTATTCGGCTGCATTGTTCGAGTCGGTATACAATATCTGTAACACATAACAGACTGTGTCTCCTGTGGGGGATGTCAAAACAACACCAGCCCCCAGTCCGGCTAACATTTTAGAGCCGTCAAAGTGCACCACCCAGTTGGAATACGTGCTGTACTCTTTAGGGAGTTCGGCCTCTGTCCACTCGGCGACGAAGTCAGCCAACACCTGATATTTAATGGCTCGACATGGTTTGTATGTTATTTCAAATGGTAAGAGCTCAATGGCCCATTTTGCGATCCGGCCGGTGGCGTCTCAGTTGTTTAGAATGTCATTGAGTGGTACTTCGGAAGCCACCGTGATCGAACACTCTTGAAAGTAGTGTCGCAGTTTCCGGGACGCCATAAAGACCGCGTATGCTATCTTTTGATAATGCAGGTATCGGGATTTGCATGGTATAAGGACCGCCGATACGTAGTACACTGGTTTTTGGAGTGGGAATTTATGTCCCTCTTCCTCTCGCTCGACGACCAGCACCGCACTCACCACCTGGTGAGTTGCCGATATGTAGAGCAACATAGGTTCACCGACGTTTGGTGCGGCAAGGATTGGGTTGCTTGCTAACAAAGTTTTTATTTCTTCCCGTCCAGCTGTTGCCGCGTCCGTCCATGCAAAGTGGTCGGTGCGTCGGAGCAGGCGATAAAGTGGCAATGCCTTTTCTCCCAATCTGGAGATAAAACGGCTCAAAGCTGCCATGCACCCAGCTAGTTTTTGGGCCTGCTTGAGGTCTGTTGGTGTTGCCAACTGTGACAAGGCTCGTATTTTGGCTGGGTTTGCTTCGATCCCTCTATTGGAAACAATGAACCCAAGCAGTTTTCCAGCGGGAACGCCGAAAACGCACTTTTCCGGATTGAGCCGTATGTCATATATTCAGAGGTTGTTGAATGTCAGGCGTATATCTTCCACCAATGATTCAACATGCTTAGTTTTGATGACTACATCATCTACATATGCCTCAACTGTCTTGCCGATTTGCTTTTCCAGGCATGTTTGAATCATGCGTTGGTAAGTGGTGCCGGCGTTTTTGAGCCCGAAAGGCATAGTGTTGAAGCAGAAAGGCCCATACGGGGTGATAAATGCCGTTGCGGCCTGGTCAGATTCCTTCATTTTAATTTGATGGTATCCGGAGTATGCATCGAGGAAACACAGTGAGTCGTGTCCTGCAGTTGCATCAATAATCTGGTCAATGAGAGGTAGTGGGAAGGGGTCTTTAGGGCAAGCCTTATTAAGGTCTTTGAAATCGACACATAGGCGCCAGGATTTATCCTTCTTCGGCACCATGACCAGGTTTGCTAGCCAGTCCGGATGTTTGATCTCTCTGATAAACCCGGCTTCGAGTAACTTGGCTAGCTCCTCCCCCATAGCTTGTCGTTTGGGTTCAGAGAATCGCCGCAACATTTGCTTGACTGGTTTATGTCCCTTTAGTATGTTGAGACTATGTTCGGCCAGTCTGCGTGGGATTCCTGGCATATCTGAAGGGTGCCAGGCGAAGATGTCCCAATTCTCACGCAAGAACGCGCGTAATGCGGTATCGACCATCGGATCCAGCTGTGCCCCAATGGAAGCTGTCTTTTTGGGGTCCGTCGGGTGAACTTGAAATTTGACTATTTCGTCTGCTGGTTTGAAAGAAGTGGATTTTGGCCTTTTATCGAGAATTACGTCGTCTCTATCCACTGTGGAGCACAGAGTGGTGAGCTCTTCAGCCGCCAGGGCCTCGGATAGTGCCTCGAGGGCCAGGGATGCGGTTTTGTTTTCGGCGCGGAGTGCTATGTCCGGATCACTGGAGATAGTGATAACTCCGTTGGGCCCGGGCATTTTGAGCTTCATGTACCCGTAATGAGGTATAGCTTGAAAGCGTGTGAATGCATCTCGCCCCAACAGGGTGTGATATCCGCTGTTGAAAGGTGCCACCTGGAAGATTAACTCTTTGGACCTGTAGTTCTCCGGCGTGCCGAATACTACGTCAAGTTTTATTTTTCCTGAACACCGCGCCTCTCGGCTGGGGATAATGCCTCGAAAGGTTGTACTGCTCTGCTCGATGCGGCTCTTGTCTATTTGCATTTTGTCGAGCGTTTCCTCGTAGATGAGGTTCAATCCGCTGCCCCCGTCCATGAGCACTTTAGTAAGCCGAAAGCCATCTACAATTGGGTTTAGAACTAAAGCGGCTGGTGCTCGGACTGATCGGGATCTTGGTTCGTCATCGACGTTGAAAGTTATCGCCGTATCGTTCGAAGGATTTATTGCTGCTACTTGGCAGACTTCGGCGAGGTCGCGGAGCACCCTTTTACGCCGATTATTTGAAGAAAAGGTCTCGAAGACTGTAAATACTTTGAGATCGTCGTCCTCAGAGGGGTACTTCTCTGGGGTAGTGTTGGTGAGGATACTTTCCCCGCTCTTGGCCACTTGCCGGAGTATCCAACATGCTCGAAGGCTGTGTATTGGTTTGGTATCCGGCGTCGTGTGTATTTGACAGGGCCTGTTGAGCCATTCCTCAAGGACAGTTCTGTGTCCCGCTAAGGGCTTGATTTTCTTGTCCATGGGATAATGATTAGGTGCCTGCATCCTTTTTGCCTGTCCGGGAGATGGCTTAAAGGCCTGAGGTTCCCAGCAGGCTGCCTGCGCTTTCCAGGAGCTTTCCAGTGTGCAGTACTTCTGTATTATGTGTGCCAAGTCTGCGAAGTGCAGTATGCGACGGCGGTTGAGGGCATTAATGTAACACCCTGGTTTTCGCTCCTGGATTTTTCCTTCGCGGGATTTGACTCCCGTCTTTTTTCTCGATGTTATCGGATTTTCTCTAGCTTCTGGGTATATGAAGATGGTCATCTAGCCTTGCCTTTCCTACCCAACCAGAGATTTTCTTCAAACCAACCATGCCACCCAAGATATATTCTCAGACTTTGCCATCGAAACCCTACCTTCCGAGTTGCCGGAAGGGAAACCCTGATTTCTTCTGTTACAAAGGAACCCCAATTTCCTTTGATCCTCTGACTCCCAAACTTGTCTCAGTAATCATCCTACCCTTTTTAAACCCTGGACATGTAAAAATATTGCCAAGTCATTTGCAATATTTTTCATTTATAATTAATTCCTTTTTCTGCTGTTTAAAGGAATTAAATCCAGGAAAATATCTATCCATCTCCAAAGTTCATGTAAACTTGTGGAGATATCCCTTGTGATCATATTGAGCTCTCACAAAAATATTGGCCATAATTAAATAGGGGAAATTGTTTTTTCCTATTTAATGCCAATATTGCATTTTGGGCAGTTTCTAAAGGAACTACCATTTTGGTCGCCAGGAAAATTCCCACATAAATTGTGGAGCTTCTCCTATCCATATCTTCACCATTTCCATCAAGAACCCAAGTTCCATAGTTCAACTTTTGAGCACAACATCCATTTGCAATTTCTGTCCAGATTCTCAAATTGCAAAGGAAGTACTTGAACCCTTTATCCATTTGAGCTGAAATTTAGCAGGGTGGTTAAATATGATAAATCACCCCTGCATACCAAAAACCAGCTCAATCCATCTGTCCATTCATCCACAGCAGTTTTCTCAAGTTTCTGTCCATTTGGAAGTGTTGTGAAGGAAGTACTATGTAGACATTTCCAAATGAGCTGAAACTTGTCCAGCATCTTCATATGTTCAAATCATCATCCTACACCAAAATCCAACACATTTCATCAAGCCAGTTGAGCACCACTTCAAAATCTAGTTTTTGGACCCAATTTGGCAGTTGTGAAGGAAATGCTATCTAGGATGATTCTTTTGGCCTGAAAGCTTGCCAAGGGCTTCACCTTAGTAGATAATTTCCACACAACCAAATTCAGTTCATTTCCCTGATCCAATCTTCCTCAAATCATCTCAAGCACCTTGCTGTCAGAAACTATTCCTGCATGTATCTCCCACACCAGAGCCTTCCAGTTGATCCCACACACATATCCTATCTATTTGAGCATCGAGCCATCTGTTTGACATGATTTAGCAGCCAGGAAAAGGCCAGGACAGGCTTTGGCCGTGGTGACCACGTGTAGAGCCGGCCAAAACGGTGGTCTATACACTGTTCTTGACGGCAAGCCTGCTCCGGCCAGCTCCGGCCCGTCCGGTCATGTCTAGCGGCTACCCTGCGTCCACGTTCCCCCTCTCCAGAGCTTTCCCCCTTCGATTTCTTCCTCGTTGCGCCACGGCGATCGCCGCCGCTGTTCTGCCCGTGACTCGCCGCCGTATACGGACGAGCCCGAGCTCTCTCGAACGCACCCGAGGCCTCCCCACTCTCCCAGAGCCCTTGCCGACATCGCTACCGTCCAGCCAGCTCATGCCGGAGCCCCAGGAAGGGGATAAGCTCGCCGCGGCGGCCGTTCCTATCCGCTCCCGTCGGACGGCTATAAAAGCCGAGGCCAGAGCCCTCCCCGAGCACCACCAGCACCCGCACCAGCCTCCCCACCCCACCAGGAGCCTCCCCGACCTCTGCCCCGAGCTCGAGCCGTCCTCCTCGCCTCAAATGGCCGCCATGGCCGCCGCCGATTTCCCGAGCGATTCCAGCGCTCTGACCCTTCCCCTCCTCTCCTTCACCACCCTCGGCCTCCCCTTGGTTCCTGCAAGCCGCCGCCGCCCTCTACTCTGGCGAGGGAGCCCGGCCTGCGCAGCCCCTTCCCTGGAGCTCCTCGGCCGCCGCGGCTCTCCTCTGGAGCCGGCGCTACAGGCCACCCCGAGCCGCCCTGAGACAGCCCACGGGCGTGGCTTGGGCTGACAGAGCCCGTGCGCTCGTCGGCCAGCCCCCTCGTGCGGCGAGGCGATGGCTACGCCGGCGGCCGGCCAGCCCCTGTGCCCCGTCGCGGTGGAGAAGAAGACCAGGGGAGGAGAGAGAGAGAGGACCCGACAGGTGGGGTCGGGGCCCACCTGTCGGCGACTGAAGACCCGCCAGCTCGGATAACGGGAAGCGCACTTTGCCTATTGACGTTTTCCCTACGGGAAAGCGTATTCTCCTGGAATGCGCGACACGCCGAGCTGCCAGGGACCCAGAAGTAACTATTATATTTGTAGATTGGTTCCTACACTTAGAACATTCATATCTTTTTAACCGTGACTCCGAATCAGGTGAAACCAAAGCCCACGTCTTCGTCTCGTCGAGCCCGTTCCGATGAGATCATTTTCATAATGTTTGCACACTATGAAAATGACCATTTTGCCCTTGCCTTCATTCGGCCCCCTCCGAGAGAGAACGGTTTCCGGCGATCGTTTCCGCGGGCTTTCCGCACCTTCTCCCGGTGGATCCTTCACTCCCAGGCAAGCCGACCGTCTGATATATGCCCTAAAGCATTGCTCTGTGTTATTCTTGCGTGTTTAATTAATGATTTTGCCTGTGATAGAACCAATTAAACTTCTGTTAGCTTACACTTACTATTTACATTACTTGCATTAGTTTGCTATATGATAATTCAAAGTAATTTACTTAAATGCTTAGTTGCCACCAACTTAACTTGTTATGATGGATAAATATGCTTGCTAAATAATGGCTAAAACTGAACCTAGTCGGTTGATCCTGAGTCACCTGTCCGGACTTATCCGTGCAGCCACATTTGCCGGTATGGGACGGCCTTGACTTGGTCTGACTCCGTGCACTTTCACTGGTACCACCCGACAGGGAAGGTTATGCGTGCGCGCTACCTTGGCCTGGTAGGCGGCGATAACCTTGTGAGCCAGTTGAGTTATTTGGGTACCCGTCCCCGTTTGGGACAGTTTAGTTTGGCCACGACGGTGGCAGGTGTCACGAGGTGACACAGGGGCCACCCAGGGCAGGACTCCAGGGGAGGATGATTGCCAGTGGTACGGTGGAGGAGTCATGGGTCAGGCGGGTTTCGTTGGAGCAACGCTGGTCCACCCGAATGGGATCACGAGGTTAGTGCTCCATAGTGTGGGTAAAGTGCGCAACCTCTGCAGAGTGTAAAATCTATTCGAATAGCCGCGTCCACGGTATTGGACAGTCCGTCTAGACCTCACTAGGTGATCAACCATAATAATGATAATAATGATGGAAGAACTCGTCCTATGATTGGAGTGCTCAGTGGATCATGGATATTCTAATGATTGTAAGGCAACCCGAAAGAGAGAAAGTCGGATCTGGTTAAGGCTTGGATTGGATTTAGTTCAACATCGGATTGGATCATGAACATGTTCGGAGTATGGATTATTTACCTGACATGCTTTACTTTACTGTATTTTACTGTAGTGGTTATCTTGCTGGATAAACCTGTTATCACATGATAATTAATATTGCTAGATAGGTATGCTATGCCATGATAATTAATATTGCTCTAATAACAAATACATGCTTGAATGCCATGGATTGCATTGCTTGGTGTATATGTTGGTTTGGTTTGCTTGCGAGTACATTCAAAAGTACTCAGCGGCCTTTAACGTGGCCAGGTTCACATAAGGACCCGTCGTCCGTCGTCGAGGAGCCGGAGCGTTCGCGGGCTAGGAGAGTAACCCAGTCAGATCCCTGTGGATTGGAGCCGCACCAAGACCATGCTACCTTAGATAGAGCTTTTCCGCTGCCATTACTCCTGTAACATATCCCATGTAGGACTTATATATCCATTAATAGAAATGCCTGTGTTCATGATACTTGTTGTAAACACGCATGCCAGAGTGATTTCCTGGGCTGGCGTGTGCGGCGACCGTCTGGCTACAGTGGTAATCAGGCGGGTGCCACAATTAAGGATCCCCTCATCCGTACAGTTGTTGTAAAATACTGAAATCGCGTCGTCGTCACAGCAATCTCTGATCTTGTTTTTGACAAGTAGGAATCTGCCCCAGAAGTGATGGACTGTTTCCTGAGGCTACTGCCGTACATACATTAGGTCGCATATATCCGGAGGACCGGAATTTCTTGGGGAATATTGCTTGTGGTGGGTGGGTGGGTTTAAATCCGAATCCTGCCCCACTGCGGAATCCGGAGTTTGAAGGACTTTAGAGCTTACCAGCCCGGGATCCGGAGCGTCCTGGGAGTTCTCAGGCTTGATGCCCAATTCTGCGTTCAGAGGACAGGGAGGGTTCTCCCGAAGAGGGGTATCCGGATCGCTGGGTTCGGAAATCCGAACATAGCTTGTTCTCAACGTAGGAGGAGAGTTATCGTCGGCTTGTTCCTTGACGAATGCTACCAGATGGGTGATCGGCGGAGATTTGATTTCTCTTTGATCGGGTTTAAGCCCAATCCGATCGTAGTCAGTTGCAACCCCAAGGGCGGCGATGCGATCTAGCAGCTCGTTCAAAGACGATAAGTCTGCCGGATCCATCTTGTCGGAGTACTCGGGGCCGATACGAAGATGATTTTTGGTGGCTTGGGGGACCATGTCTGGCTTAACGATCGGACGGGCGCCCATGGTGAAGCTGCCAAGCCGGTGGATTTGCCCTGAAACTAGGGCTCCTCCCGAAGTAATACTGTCATTGATGACAAGACGAGCCATCAATCCTTCTATCGACGACACAGAGGAACTCTCAATGAAAGCACCAATGTCGGTGTCAAAACCGGCCGATCTCGGGTAGGGGGTCCCGAACTATGCGTCTGAGGATCGAAGGTAACAGGAGACAGGGGACACGATGTTTACCCAGATTCGGGCCCTCTTGATGGAGGTAAAACCCTACGTCCTGCTTGATTGTATTTGATGAGTATAGAGGTTACAAGAGTTGATCTACCACGAGATCGTAATGGCTAAACCCTAGATGTCTAGCCTACGGGAATTGTGATTGCCTCTACGGATCAACCCCTCCAGTTTATATAGACACCGGAGCGGGCCGGGGTTGTACAAAGTCGGTTTACAGAGGGAGGAAGCTATACGATTAGCCACCAAGCTTGTTATCCACGCCAAGAAGAGTCCCATCCAGACATGGGGGAAAGCCTTCTATCTTGTATCTCCACGGCCCATCAGTCCGGCCCATGTCACACAGCCCGGATGCTCGAGGACCCCCTTATCCAGGACTCCCTCAGTGACCACATGCGTGCGCCTATCGGTGTCGAGCAGAGGAGGCTCCAAGCGAGAACCCGGTTGATAGCTTCATGGAAGAGCACCGTGCCGCTGAATCCACACTGGAGGAGGCCGGATTTGCACCATGGACGAGCACCTTGCCGTCGGCTCTGTGCTGTATGAGCTGCATGCCACCGTAGCTCTTGGCGGTGAGAGGTAGATGGCTCGGGGCGCTTCAAGTGAGAAAGGGGCTCGAGAGAGAGAGGGGGGCCCGGGATAGAGAGGGGTTAAGAGGTTGTGTAGGAGATATGCCCTAGAGGCAATGATAATAGTTATTTTGTATCTCCAAGTTCATAGTTGATGTTTATGTTCCATGCTATAACTACAATGATTCTCGAGTCTGCAATAACCACAAGGCTCAGAGGGAAACTCATGTGCACGTGTGAAATAATAAATGGTGCAATGTATTCCTAGTCGTGCCTCTAAGACTAGCTCAAGTGTTGCATGATGGTTCTGTTTTCCTGACCATGGGCATGACTATGCCGGCAACTTTGAGGACAAAGTATTAGAAAAACACTTGTGTTGAATCGACCCAATATTGATGTTATGCTATGAGATACATCCGTCACAAGTTAATGGTAAAAAACACGGAGAAAGTTAATGTTTGCATAATTCCTTAGACCATGAGAGTATTGAGTTCCTTCATGCTTGCTTCATGAACTTTGGGGTTTGTTAGACGTCATCTGTAAAAGGGTGGCTATTACGGTGGCTTATGGGTTCACGAAAAAGTGTGACAAGGAACTGGGTAGCTCAAGATTGGGATTTGCTCCTCCGACGATGGAGAGATATTCTTGGGGCCCTCTCAGTGTTATGGTATCCATCATCATCTGGCCAGATACAATTTGATTTGATCACAAGGTTGCCGGGAATGCGGGAACGAGAAAAGAGAACAAAACCGGTAATGAGGTAACTGTCATGATGGACAAGTTGTTGATGCATGGGGATGCCGATGAATCTCACCTTGGGTTTGGTAACATATTGCAAGCAACAGGAATGGCATACGGCAACTATAGGTTCACTCGAATAATTATTCGTGTGGGTATAGGGGTCAATATGGATGTCCACGGTTCCGCTATTGATCATTGATCGGAAAGTGTTCTGGCCATATCTATACTTCACCGAACCTACAGGGCCACACACCTAAGGGTCATCTATCTGCTAAATACTAGACATGTAGTCTGAGAAAAAGTCACCGGAAAAGTTTCAGAGACGACGGAAAAGTTCCAGAGAGAAAACCGGAAGTGTTTCGGAGCTACCGGAATTGTTTTAGAGAAAACAAAAATGTTTAAGAATAAAACCATCATACCGGAAATGTTTCAGAACATGCCCAGAATAATTCTAGAGGATGGGAGAAATGTTTTGGGACCTTCCAGAACTTTTTCGAAAGAAAAGGTCGTGGAGAACATCTTGTCCCAGCATGAGGGGACAAGATCCCATGATTCATGGGCTGTTTTGTTGGGGGTCACCCCCTTTGGGTGGCAGCCCCCCTTTGGTGGCTTTTTGGAAGGGTAACATCCCCCTTTTGTGGGGGAATGTTTGGTGGGAGGTGGGGCCCCCCATGTATGGGGCTCAAGGTGGGGCGTCATGGGTGGAAAAGCCCCCATGTGGGGCTTTTCCCCACCTTTGGTTTGGGCTTTTTGGCTGAAATTTTCAGCCACCACCACCCCCTCCTCCTCTATAAATAGAGATGGAGAGGAGCACTCCAACTCACTTCATTTCTCTCAAACACATGCCATGCATTATCTGGCTTTCTTCTCTCCCTCACACGAAGTAAGTTCGTAGAGCCGAAAGGCTGTCTGGGTTCCGGTAGGAACTAGTTCTGGATAGCGAAGCCTTGCCGGATAGCTGACACCGTATGTGTGCAACCTAGTAGAGAGGTCGTAGTTTCGATCTTCTGCCTGAGGGGCTGTTCGAGGGTCCTCCCAAAGGTTGTCCGAGAGGCCGTCTGAGGGGCTGTCGAAGGACCTCCCGAAGGGCTGTCCGAGGGACCATCCGAGGAGTTGACGAGGGAGAACATCCTCGCAGTTGGAAGGTTGTAAAATCCTAGCTGTGGGGATCCGCATCGACAATTTTCATCGACTCTACTTCTGCTGCGCTAGAAGTCGGTAATGGTCAAATCAAAACCTTGTATCCATCTTCATAGTGTTCCTGGGCTTGCTCGTAGTACCGATTTTTTTTTTATTTTCTGCTACATGACCCTACCGAGGGAGTCCTGGATTAGGGGGTCCCCGGGCGTCCGAGCTATGTGACATGGGCAAGACTGATGGGCTGTGAAGATACTAGATAGAAGACCTTCTCTCGTGTCCAGATGGGACTCTCCTTTGCGTGGATGGCAAGTTAGGCATTCGATTCCTTTCTCTGTAAACCGACTCTGTACAACCCTAGGTTCCCCCGGTGTCTATATAAACCGGAGGGTTTAGTCCGTAGAGGCAAGAACAATTCCACAGGCTAGACATCTAGGGTTTAGCCATTACGATCTCGTGGTAGATCAACTCTTGTAACCCCCATACTCATCAAATACAATCAAGCAGGATGTAGGGTTTTACCTCCATCAAGAGGGCCCGAACCTGGGTAAACATCGTGTCCCCCGTCTCCTGTTACCTTCGATGCTCAGACGCACAGTTCGGGACCCCCTACCCAAGATCGGTCGGTTTTGACATCGACATTGGTGCTTTCATTGAGAGTTCCACTGTGTCGTCAGCAGAAGGTTATGTCTCGTTCGATCATCAATAACGATGCTGTTTCCGGGGAGACCTTCCTTCCCGGTCAACTTTTTGTGTTCGGCGGCTTCGCTCTGCGTGCCAACTTGATTGGCCGCCTCGAACAGATTGACAGCTACACCCCTGGTCATCAGATCAGTTTTGGGAATCTGAATTATGTCACTGATATCCGAGGAGACTTGATCTTCGAAGGATTCGCGGCTCCGACCACCGCTCTGGCCTTAGATCCAGAGCAAATCACTGGGTCCGGAGATGGGAGTTTGGAGCCCGCCGGACTCTCTGCAGTCGTGGAGCTTACTATCGAAGATCTAGAAGAGACCGTGTCATCGGTTAGCCCGGAGTCAAACCGGATTCCCTTTATCACCGGAGAGCCAGACTCGTCCCCGGACCCTAAATCCGAACTCTTAAGCTCCACGACAAGTAAGCTTGGCCAGGAGGCTTTCGCCTCACCCAGCGCCAAAGACTTTGGTCTCCCTGTCCAATCCTCGCCCTTAAGTGAGGCTCTAGACTTAGTGCGATCCCTCGCCATTACAGAGGAATCACTTCCGAACTACGCCCAGCCCGGACTAGGGGCTGAGAGCGGGGAATTTTACGTCCCACCCACCACCCACTTGATAGCCACTGTCGAAGACTTAACCGACATGCTCGATTATGCTTCCGAAGACATCGACGGTATGGACGACGATGCCGGAGCCGAACCAGCTCAAAACCCGCCTATCACCGGGCGTTGGACTGCCACTTCTACATACGATGTGTACATGGTGGATACACCCAAAGAGGACGACGATGGCAATCAGGATCCGATTGAGGACAAGCCCATCGAAGCTCCACCAAAGCGATGACGTCAACGATGCCGTTCAAGATCACGGCGAGGAAAGCAAAGTAATACCGGCACCAGAGATAATGACACTCCGGAGAATGCCGAAGACTCGGAGCACTCCATCGAGCCTGCCGTAGAACTGGATGACGGGGAAGACGGACAAGTCAACCT
This sequence comes from Secale cereale, assembly GCA_902687465.1. Classification (NCBI taxonomy): domain Eukaryota; kingdom Viridiplantae; phylum Streptophyta; class Magnoliopsida; order Poales; family Poaceae; genus Secale; species Secale cereale. The sequence goes on along the minus strand of LR738714.1, from coordinate 883,494,646 downwards.
AGACGAACCGACCGAGAATGATGATTTGGAGGACAGTAACTATTTACCGGCCTCCGAGGAGGAAGTCAGCCTCGGCAACAAAGATTTCATCATGCCAGAGGAACCCCTCGAGCAAGAACTCTTTAGGCGACAGCTCATCGCAACAGCGAGGAGCCTAAAAAAGAAACAGCAACGGCTTCAAGCCGAAGAGGATACGCTCAACGATAGATGGACTAAAGTCCTAGCGGCCGAAGAGTACGGCCTCGAGCGCCCAACAAAGAGCTAACCGAAGCGCAAGCTGCTACCACAATTTGACAACGAGGCCCTTGAGCCAATACCGCCAAGGTACAATCCTGCGGACGAACCCGACCGACCACCACGCGGTCGGGACAGAGCGGCTACACACGCCGAACACCAGCCCGCGCCGCCTCGCCAAAAAAGCAAGGGGGTAGCTGCTCCGGACTACACCTATGACCTACGACAGGAGTTGGACAATAGAGCCGGCCAGACCAGATCAATCTACGGATCAAGGGGATGTGCTCTAACAAGAGACGATGGCCGTCAAGCCTGGCGTGATAAGCACAACCTCAACCGGGATGAAAACCGAATGCGGATATCGTCCGAATTCCATCATGACGTTGCCTGATACAGAGGCGCCGCACACCCCTTGTGCTTTACCGATGAAGTAATACATCACCAATTTCCAGAAGGGTTTAAACCCGTAAACATCGAATCATACGATGGAACGACAGATCCCGTGGTATGGATTGAGGACTTTCTTCTCCACATACACATGGCCCGCGGTGACGATCTCCACGCCATCAAGTACCTCCCGCTAAAATTAAAGGGACCGGCTCGGCACTGGCTAAACAGCCTCCCAGAAAATTCCATTGGCAGCTGGGAAGATTTGGAAGATGCCTTTAGAGACAACTTCCAAGGCACATATGTCCGGCCTCCAGATGCCGACGACCTTAGTCATATAGTCCAGCAACCCGGAGAGTCAACCCGGAAGCTCTGGACCAGGTTCTTAATTAAAAAGAACCAAATTGTCGACTGCCCGGATGCCGAAGCCCTCGCGGCCTTTAAACACAGCGTCCGGGACGAGTGGCTCGCCCGACACCTCGGCCAGGAAAAACCGAATTCCATGGCGGCCCTTACCGCACTTATGACCCGCTTTTGCGCGGGAGAAGATAGCTGGCTAGCCCATCGAAGCAATAGCACCAGCGACCCTGGCACCTCCGAAGCCAGAGATGGCAATGGTAGGCCACGACGCAACAAACACAAGCATCGAAGCAATAATGCAGATACTGAAGATACGGCGGTCAACGCCGGATTTAGTGGCTCTAAACCCGGTAAGCGGAAGAAGCCATTCAAAGGAAACAAAGATGGTCCATCCTGTCTGGACAGAATACTTGATCAACCTTGCCAGATCCATGGCACCCCCGACAAGCCTGCCAATCATACCAACATAAATTGTTGGGTTTTCAAATAGGCCGGTAAGCTAAACACCGAACATAAGGGGAAAGGGTCGCCCAGCGAGGACGACGATGAAGAACCTCGCCCACCGAACACTGGGGGGCAGAAGAAATTTCCCCCCGAGGTAAAAACGGTGAATATGATATACGTTACACATATCCCCAAGAAGGAGCGCAAACGAGCGCTAAGGGACGTCTAAGCCGTAGAGCCGGTCGCCCCAAAATTCAACCCATGGTCGGCTTGCCCGATCACCTTCGATCGAAAGGATCACCCGACCAGTATCCGTCATGGAGGTTCGGCAGCTTTGGTCCTCGATCCAATTATCGACGGATTCCACCCTATGCGAGTCCTCATGGACGGTGGTAGCAGCCTTAACCTGCTTTATCAGGACACTGTCCGCAAAATGGGTATTGATCCATCAAGAATCAAGCCTACTAAAACCACCTTCAAAGGAGTAATACCAGGTGTAGAGGCCCGCTACACGGGCTCAATCACATTGGAAGTAGTCTTCGGTTCGCCGGACAACTTTCGAAGCAAAGACTTGATCTTCGACATCGTCCCCTTCCGCAGTGGCTATCACGCATTGCTCGGACATACTGCCTTCGCCCGCTTCAATGCAGTCCCGCATTATGCTTACTTAAAGCTCAAGATGCCTGGACCACGAGGCGTTATAACAGTTAATGGAAACATGGAGCGCTCCCTCCGTACAGAGGAGCACACCGCGGCCATCGCGGCCGAGGTGCAGGGTGGCCTTGCTAAACCAAATACTACATTGGCAGTCAAGCCCCCGGACACGGCTAAATGGGTCCGGTCTACCCTGCAGAACGACAGTCCGGCTCATCCAGAGCTAGATTAGCAATTTGGCCTCCGTCAAGGCCCCAGCCTGATAGCGGCATACGTACCGCGCGTACATAACTACGCGTTAAAAATACCATGGGCAAGGACGGAGGCATGCTAAACATAAGGTCCACGGTACGGTCGACCCTATCCGGACGTCTATATTGCTCCACCTCTTTTCTTCTTGTTTTTATTTTTCAAGTTCTTTACAACTTACATCAAATTCCTAGTGGTAATAGGGGCTGCCTTCCAGGCCCCTTGTGCGAACTCAATTATTGATCCTCTCAAAGGATCATACACCAAGGTGACAAGCGGTGCAGACGTGCGGCAGAGTGTCCAAAGGATCTTCAAGATCAAATTTTTAATTTTCGGACCCGTATAACAACTTTCCCTTGTCTTCGGCATGTAAAATAGCCATGATGCTTATCGCATCTTCCGTACAAATACGTTTGACGTACCAATCAGACTATAATGGAAACAGTTTCGTCCAACCCTGTTAGGCATTGGCCTACCTTTTTCTGTTTTTCCACTTCACGTCCGAATTGGCATATACACCTTGGTCCGACTTTAATCGCCAGGGGCTCTATATGTATCTTCAACAATGAAATGTCCGAACACTCTCAGAGTGCACTTCGGCGTCCCGAATACTGCATTATTTGCATCGGCTCCGAATCACGTCTTTGGTCAATAGTTGGGTTGCCTGGCTCCTGTGCTTGCTACCTTACGTTCCGTTTTCGGCTAAGGTAGTAAAGGGAGAACTACTGCGATTGTGTTTCCGGGCCCGGTTAAGCACCTCAGTAGAGAAAGCCGAAAACTGACTGTCGTGATGCGGCGAGAGCTGGTCAGCAATTCCGTGACTTATTAAATCTTTAGCAATTTTTTCCGTGTTACACGAAGGACTGGCTTTTGTCAGTCACGCGTCTAAGGCATCTAAGGTCGATAGCCGCATACGCACCAGGGGCTACCTTAAAGCCCCATTGTCAAACTTCTATGGCTAAGTGAGAGTGGTAAAGCCGCATAGTCCGATTGCCTGGTTCGCCGCACTAACACCTCCTTTACGGACCAAGACGTTGGGTCAAGTGTGATTGTGTGCTATTCCGAACATCCCCGTAGTATCTACGTGGGGGATGAAGCCTACGACTGGCAAACTCTCAAAGATAAAAATGGCCGCACAGGAGGAAAAATAATGTAAGATTACAGGCACAAATATATTACAAAGGCCTTGGTTTATAATACAATGTCTGGGCAGCTCAGATACATTTACTCGAACATAATATCCTTTGAGCATTAACACTCTATCAAGCGGGCACCCTCAAGGACATCATCAAAGTAGCGCTCCGGCTTGCGGTAGGCCTTGCCTCTGGGCGGGCCCTCAACCGCCACATCAGATGCCTTCATCTTCGCCCAGTGCATTTTGACACGGGCAAAGGCCATCCGCGCACCTTCTATACACACTGAACGCTTCATAGCTTCAATTCGTGGCAAGGTGTCACCGAGCCGCTTGACCAGGCCAAAGTAGCTGCTTGGTATAGGTCCGGCCGGCCATAGCCGGACTATGATGTCCTTCATGGCCAAACTAGACATCCTATGCAGCTCCGCCAGCTGCATCGTCTGGTTGTTTAGCAGCGCTGACCGCTCTGGCGCCAGGTACTGCGACCAGAACAGCTTTTTGGGAGATCCTCAAAGGCGTCTGGAGCACTCCACAGTCGATTTAGCAAAGTATATCTTCGACCGCCAAATATACTCTGTAAAAGAAAAGGCTTACCAGCCGCTATCTGTCCGGCCTGCTTGATCTCCTCGTGAGCCGCTCGAGACTCGCCTCGCGCATCCTTTGCCTCTTGAAGAGCCTTGTTGAGTTCGGCCGCTTGGGCTTTATTACTCTCCTCTAGGGCCTCACACTTGTTGGCGGCGTCTTGAAGCGCCAGCTCCACTTCAGTCACCCGTTCCTCATACTTGCGACGGGTCGCCTGCTCGGCCTCTAAATCCACAGCCGCTTTATTAGCGGCCACCCTGTTTGCCTCCGCCTCCTTCTTGGCTTCGGCAAGGGCACTCTTGAGGGTCTCGACCTTGGCCGCGCTGCCTACATTCATAAACATAGCAGCACATGAGCTTCAACTGTGATTTTGCATTTCAAATTCGGCTCATCAAGAGACGTTTAAAATCATACCTTGGGCCTCATCGAACCGCTTGTTGATACGGTCGATTTCATCATCAGCCAGCTTCAGTTTCCGCTGGAGTTGGAAAGCTTCAGCGTCCTTGGCTGAAGCCGCTAACAGTGAAGCCTGTTCATCGAAATAGATAAGTACGTTATCTCCGGCGAATTTTTGATCCTCTGTCCGCCCTCTTTCTTCCAAAGAAGCCGAGCAGAGTCTCAGGGGCTACTATCTATATACAGGCATCCTTTTTACATATGAAAAGTGACTACAGATATTACATCGCATACCTCAAAGCCTGTTAGTAGGCTAGTGAACGCTTCGTTCAGTCCGCTTTTGGCGGACTGAACCTTTTCAACCACCGTACCCATTAAGGCACGATGTTCATCCGTGACGGAAGCACGTCGAAGTTCTTCCCTCAAGGTGTCCGGCGCCTCCGGATTGATGGAGGGTGCCGGAGGAGTCGGCACTCCCCCTCTTTCGAAGGGGGATGCTCGCTCAAGCCCGGAGCTGTGTGGCTCTCCGAAGCAGTATTCGGCTGGGGGCCGGACTGGTTAGGGCCCCCGTCATCGGTCTCCATGGGGATGACGCCCCCCATGTTTCCGGCAGCCGAGGCATTACCCTCTGGCGCTGTTTCAGCGGCCTTCTGCACCTCTCCTTGGCCTGGAGAGGCCCTTTGAGACAACACCTCGGTGTTATCCGTGGCATGTGGCGGGGAGGCTTGCGGAGGCGACTCGCTCTCCATCATGTCTGGCGCCAAAGAACTCCCTGAAGACAATGATTGTTGGGGGAGGTCAAGGGCTGGACTGAAAATCATAGATATGTCACCCTACAATTCATAAAAAGCCGGATACATACAGTATCTTTGAATACTTACGATTCGGCCAGGGGCTTCGGCCTGGGGTGCCACTCGGGGACGGCCTCGATGTCTGATTCCGAATCGTTCGAAAGGGTGATCTTCCCCTTTTTGGACGCCTCCGCCTCTAGGTCCGCAGTAGCCCCCCTTTTCTTCTTTCTCCCCTTAAGGGGAGAATTGCTCTCCTCCTCTTCCTCTTCGTCTTCATCTCCCTCATGGGAGGAGAGAGCTTCGATATCTTCGGACGCTATGTCCGAAGTACCTTTACGGCGAAGGCCACTCCTGGCCTCCTTGCCCTTCTTCTTGGCCTTCTTCTCCGGCGCCTGGTACGGCACCGGAACCAGCATCTTCGTCAGAAGAGGAATAGCTGGGTCTTCGGGCAGCGGAGCCGGACACCAAATCCGCACCGCCTTCTTCGTCCAGCCCTGAAGGTTAAGGGGAAGGTTTAGCATACTCCGTGGATCTACAAATTGAGGATCTTTTTATCGGAGCAACTTACTGGAGAAGCCGGATGAGCGCGGTCGAGGCCGAGGTCTTCGGTCGTTTTCGGCCACGACTTCTGGGCCTTGAAAAGCAGCTTCCATATATCTTCGTGCGTTGTGCCGAAGAACCGCTGCAAGGTTCGGGGACTGGCTGGATCAAACTCCCACATTTGGAGAGTCCGGCGTTGGCAGGGGAGAATCCGGCGAAAAAGCATCACCTGAATCACGTTGGCAAGACTGGTGTTTTTTTCTATCATGCTCTTGACGCACTTCTGCAACGTCATTACCTCATCAGACGATGCCCAATCCAGGCCCTTGTTAATCCATAATGCAAGACGCATTGGAGGACCGGATTTGAACTCAGGAGTGGCGGCCCATTTGGCGTCACGGGGCTCCGTGATATAGAACCACTCCTGTTGCCATCCCTTCACGGTCTCTACGAAAGTCCCCGTTGGCCAGGTGACATTGGGGAGCTTGCTCACCATGGCGCCGCCGCACTCCGTGTGTTGACCCTCGACCACTTTCGGCTTCACGTTGAAGACCTTGAGCCACAGGCCGAAGTGAGGGGGGATTCGGAGGAACGCCTCACACACGACGATAAACGCCGAGATGTTGAGGAAAGAATTCGGGGCTAGATTGTGGAAATCTAGCCCATAATAGAACATGAGCCCGCGAACGAAAGGGTGTAGCGGAAACCCTAGCCCGCAAAGAAAGTGAGGGATAAATACTACCCTCTCATTAGGCTCTGGGGTGGGGATGATCTGCTTTTTGGCAGGGAGCCGGTGGGCGATTTCTGTGGCTAAATACCCCGCTTCCCGGAGTTCCTTGATGTTTCCCTCTGTGACGGAGGAGGCCATCCACTTGCCCTGCGCTCCAGATCCTGACATGGCTGGAGTGTTTGCTGGGGATGGAAAGATTGAAGCTTGGGCGCTGGAGCTCGAGGGTGGATGGGCTGGGGAGGAAAAAGGCGTGGGGTGAAAGATGGATCCTTATCTTCTTAAAAAAGCAGTGAATATTGAGCGTCCCCCCACGAGCCTTAAAACTCGCCTATTCCCAAGGGGTCGTGCGAACGGCACGGTTGGATTACCCAAACCCGTATTAATGTGAATCCCGCAATAAGGGGACACGGTTTTTGCTTCGACAAGATGTGTCGATGAGAACCGCGCCTCGAAGCGCAAAGCGGGAGGCTGCAAAACGGTTCGAAATGATAATAAAGGCCAAAACATAACGTCTCGCCGTAAAAGCTGTCAATAAAACGTGACTTGTTTTGTTTGAGTATTTCTGCCCTTGTGGTTCATGGTTGTAACTACTATACAGAGCCGGAAATAGTTCTTTTGATCAGCTGCTTTGAAGTATTCGGAGGAGGAACCCTCCTTGCAATGCCGAAGACAATCTACGCGCCGGACACATCGTCATTGAATCCTGGTTCAGGGGCTACTGAGGGATTCCTAGATTAGGGGGTCCCCGGGCGTCCGAGCTATGTGACATGGGCCGGACTGATGGGCTGTGAAGATACGAGATAGAAGACCTTCTCCCGTGTCCAGATGGGACTCTCCTTTGCGTGGATGGCAAGTTAGGCTTTCGATTCCTTTCTCTGTAAACCGACTCTATACAACCCTAGGTTCCCCCGGTGTCTATATAAACCGGAGGGTTTAGTCCATAGAGGCAAGAACAATTCCACAGGCTAGACATCTAGGGTTTAGCCATTACGATCTCGTGGTAGATCAACTCTTGTAACCCCCATACTCGTCAAATACAATCAAGCAGGACGTAGGGTTTTACCTCCATCAAAAGGGCCTAAACCTGGGTAAACATCGTGTCCCCCGTCTCCTGTTACCTTCGATCCTCAGACGCACAGTTTGGGACCCCCTACCCGAGATCGGTCGGTTTTGACACCGACACCTACAGTGGCATCATGAGCCATGCTATGCAAAGATGCAGGTTATGATCTAGAATACATGATATGTACGGGTATTGCACAATATAATTTTGTAGTAGATGAGCTCTATTGCTGAAAATTATTTGTGCGGGTAGCAGATGAAATCTATTACCCGATGTTCTTGTTGCTTCCCTTGAATTTGCGTAGTCCTGATCTTGACGGCATGGTGAAATTTTTTGTGACAAAGTTCTAGCAATCCGAGATCCTTCTAGGCTGCTCCTGAGTATGCTGGTTGTATATCAACGAAGTGCTTCAGTTCTTTGGGTTCCACCATTGTTCAAAAAGATTGATGTTTCGCAGACTAAAGGGCAATGATGATATGATCTGCACGGGGTTCTTGCGTATGACGAAGTTTAGTATGGGGCTTGAGATTTTATTATCTGGTGTTTCATACGCCCCGCAAAGTTAATCTAGCGACTTGAATAATCATACTTGATGGTGAACTTTGGTAGCTACGGTTTAGGTCAAAACCATAGAAGCCTCGTAAAATAAAATCTACACAAACCGATTAGAGGGGGCTAACTTGGTTTTGTAGGATGACATGTGATGTGGTATGGTCTTCGTCATATTAATTTGATTATGTATGAGATGTCTATATGATGTAAATTAATTAACATGACCTGTGTGTCATGATTTGGCATGATGGCTGGAGCCATATGATTGTCACTTTAATGACCTGCATGTCAACCTTATGTAATGCACTAATTTTATTAGCTATAGAGATAGCAATATTATTTGGTGCATCGACAAGGTGGTGACAAGCTTCACGAAGGTGAACACCGATGCAAAAGCCGAAGACGGAGAAAAAGGAAAAGTAACATGCCTTGGCAGAAAAGTTCTGCCACGGCAACGTTTCTTGGATTTTTGCGATGACCGAGAAGACTTCTCTAAAAGAAGGGCTATACCATATCATGCTATTATGAATTGACTGAGATGTTTACCTCTTTTATTGCGCCCTTTTGATTATGAGGTTGTCACTTTTATTAGGGTGATCTCTCACTTAAAATATGAAGTAGTTAGTGTTCTCCCAAGTGTAGCACCTTCTAGAACACGTATCTTTTCGAGGTGCATCATGTTTCCATGAGTATGAATGATTAGAGAGGTGTAAGGCGGGTGATGGTGAGACCTCACAGGAAGATCACTTGGTTGACTTGATGTTCAGGCAGGAAAGTCTTGAGCTCAAAACACGCCCATCGAAAGATGAACAACAGTCACATAGAGATGTGATCGGCAAGTTGGCCTACCGATTAAAATTCCAGTCATCAGTGAAGTTTTCATCAATGGTGTTGAATTGAAATGCCGGGCTTGAATCACTCACTATAAATTATGAGAGATATTGATTTGAGTGGGAGCACACTTTAGTATTAAGATGTTTAATCACTAGTGCAATTTAATTATGAACAAAGTCTAAGTGAACTTGTGTTTACCATTGTAGATCAAATGGCTCGCAACACCTCATTTAGCTTAGCCCCAATGTTATAGAGAGAAGTTAGCTGTGAATGGAAACAATTGTGCGGACCAGGTCCGTACCCTAAGGCCAGACCTCAGGAATGCTAAGATAGAGTATGTGCTAGGCACGCCTCTTCCACTAGGGATACAGAAGTTTCGCAAGCATGTGATGCCTGTGAATAAAACCACCAATTTTGAAAAGAATGGCAAGCCCAAGATGAGCAAGGGCACTGGTATGACTGGCTCCCAAGGCAAGTCTAAGGGCAGAGCCAAGAAAGAAACTAAATGCTTCTTCTGTAAAAAAACCGGTCACTGGAAGAGGAATTGCAAGAAGTATTTGGTAGATAACAAGAAGTCCGGATTGTCCGGCAAAGCTTTAACTATTATACAAGTAAATGTCATTGATGTTTTGCTTGCTAGCAAAAACTATAAGTCATGGGTATTTGATACCAAATTGGTTGCTCATATTTGCAACACGATGCATGCACAATGGAAAGTGCGCAAGCTGGAAAAACACGAGGTCATGATATGCGTCGGGAATGGTGATGAGATCGCCGCTCAGGCCATAGACATCATGTCTCTATGTCTCCCTTCAGGATTCATCTTGGAATTAAATAAATGTTATTTTGTTCCAAAGTTGTGTAGAAACATTATCTCCGGATCATGTTTGATACACTATGGATATTCTTATAAGTCTAAGAACAATGGTTGTTTGATTTATTGTTGGTGGCCTATTAATATTAAATCTTGAATGTGAAAATAATGTCCTTAACATAGGAGCTAAACACCTTAAGAAGGATGATGCAAACACCACTTTCATGTGGCACTGCCGTCTTGGCCACATCGGAAAGAAACGAATGCAAAGACTTCATAAAGATGGGGTTTTACTATCTTTTGATTTTGAATCATTTGACACATGTGAAGCTTGTCTGATGGGGAAGATGACCAAGATGCCGTTCATAGGTCATCCTGAATGGGTGGGTGAATTATTGGAAATACTACATAGTGAAGCATGTGGTCCGATGAGCACACAAGCGCACGGTGGATATTTCAACTTTGTGACTTTTACTGACGATTTTAGTAGGTATGGATATATCTACTTGATGAGGCATAAGTCCTAGACCTTTGAAAAGTTCAAGGAGTTTCAGAATGAGGTAGAGAATCATCATGACAAAAAGATAAAGTTCCTAGGATCATATCGCGGAGGCAAATATCTTAGTCATGAGTTAAGCGAACATCTGAGTGACAGTGGAATCATTTCATAGCTTACGCCTCTCAGAACTCCACAGAAAAACAGAGTGTCCAAGCGACGTAACCAAACCTTGTTGGACATGGTGGCGTCAATGACGCCTCTTACAGATCTGCCAATATCTTTTTGGGGTCATGTGCTAGAAACTGCAGCTCAGACATTAAAAAGAGAATTGTCTAAGTCTGTTGAGATGACACCATATGAGTTATGGAATGGAAAGAAACCCGGTTTGTTGCATCTCAAGATTTGGGGTTGTGAGGCATATGTAAAACATTTACAACCTACCAAACTCGATCCCAGGTCAGACAAATGTTACTTTGTAGGTTATCCCAAGGAAATAGTTGGGTATTCTTTCTACCACCCATCCGATAACAAAGTGTTTCTTGCAAGGTATGGAGTCTTTCTTGAGAAAGAGTTTCTCGCTAAAGATGTGAGTGGGAGGACAGTGCAACTTGATGAGATCAGTGAATCTTCGGCAACCATTGATATGGATAAAGAAGTGGAAGAAATTCCGCAGATTATCACTACAACCAAGCCAGAAGTTATCGCATGTGATGCAGAAACTTCAGACATGATTGTTACTGAACCGCGCAGATCATGTAGGGCTATCGAGCCACCTGAGTGGTTTCATAATGAAATCTTCATCCTTGAAGAAGATGAACATGTGCACTACAAGGAAGCGATGGCGGGGCCTAGCTCATAGGAATGGCACAAAGCCATGAAATCCGAAATGGAATCCATGTACGAAAACCAAGTTTGGAACTTGGTAGAACTTCCAGAAGGCGTAAAGCCAATTGGTTGTAAATGGATTTTCAAAAGAAAGACAGATGCAGATGGTAACATTACTATCCACAAAGCTAGACTTGTTGTGAAAGAGTTCACGCAAGTTGAAGGAGTTGACTACGATGAGACTTTCTCGCCTGTAGCTATGCTTAAGTCTGTGCGAATACTACTAGCAATTACAGCTTATTTCGATTACAAAATATGGCAGATGGATGTCGAAATGGCTTTCCTAAATGGAAACCTCCAAGAGGATGTATACATGTTACAGCCTGAAAGTTTTGTCGATCCTAAGGATGCTAAAAGGGCATGCAAGCTTCAGAAGGCCATTTATGGTCTGAAGCAAGCATCAAGGAGCTGGAACATTCATTTTGATGAAGTGGTCAAAGAGTTTGGCTTCATCAGGAATGATGAAGAGTCTTGTGTTTACAAGAAGTTTAGTGGGAGCGCAAAAGCATTTCTAATCTTATATGTGGATGACATATTATTGATTGGAAATGACGTGAATTTTCTTAGTGAAATAAAAGAATCATTGAAAAAGAGTTTTTTGATGAAAGACTTAGGCGAAGCAGCATATGTATTGGGCATCAAAATCTATAGAGATAGATCAAGATGCCTGATAGCACCAAGCCAAAGCATGTACATTGACAAGGTATTAAAATGATTTAATATGGAGAACGCCAAGAAGGGCCTACTCCTAATGTCACCTGGCACAGTACTCAGCAAGAATCAGTGTCCTTAGACTCTTGATGGGCGAGTACTCATGAATGATGTTCCATATGCTTTCGCAGTTGGTTCCATCATGTATGCCATGCTATGCACAAGACCAGATGTTTCCTATGCTCTAAGTGTTAGCAGCTGGTACCAAAGTGGTCCAGGATTGGAACACTGGGCCATAGTAAAAAATACTTAAGTACCTCAGAAGGACCAATGATTTTCTCCTTGTGTACGGAGGTGATGAAGAGCTCATGGTCGGCGTACGACAATCTATGGGGCCGAGGAGCCTCTTTACGTTTGGCGTGGGCACGCAGCACACAAAGAGCAACAACAACCACGACAACACATGAGTGTTTTACCCAGGTTCGGGCCGCTGTACGCGTAAAACCCTACTCCTGCTTTAGTGGATTTATGAGTGTTTTGGAACCGTGCATTACAGAGAGCGCGGCTCTTGGCGGCAAGGTGCTGGGAGAGCGCTGCTAAGCTACTGCCAATGAATAGGGGTCCGACCTTTGTAAAGGTTACCATGGCCCTCCTTTTATAGATGAAAGGGCTTACCACAGTGGCAAAAAGGTAATTATAGGGTGTATAGTGGCTACAGTGTTATCATACCTAACACTGACGGAATAGGACATATGTATTAAATGCTTTGAGGTGTCACGCTGGAATGGAAGCCGGCAAGGGAGCTCCGCTCCTCCTATACCATCAGCCCAGCTACCTTTTATATTTGCTACACATCCTTGGATGGGTGTCAATAAAGTCGTTCTTCAGGCGGTGGATCGCCACATGCCCCGACAGGCTCTACCTAACCACCTGTGCGCCCGCCACCTATTGGCAAGATCCTGATAGGTAGGTGCAGTGAAGCGGTGGAAGGAGCTTGTTGACCATGAGTTGCCGGTAACATGGAGCATACCTTGCCGGAAAGGTGTTTCCCGGCAGCCTGAGTCTTGAACTTGAGATGATCTTCTCGATGACCTGCTTGGAGGTCTTCTTCACGGTATTTGTCTACCAGGTCATGAGTTCTGGAATGGATCCATCTTCCGCCAAGCCCTTCTCGGCGTGGAGGCTGCAACTGTCTGTGCGTAGTCAGAGGTATGAACACCCTTTGTTCACTACACTGACAGGATCCCCCGGGCGTGTGCCAGACACGCGTATGAAGCGTTTGTCTGGGCTAGGCCCATTAACACGCACAAACACACACGTGGTAGGAGATTACTACCATCATGATTGTTTTTACTATGCACCCACGATGGCTCATCTTCCCATTAAATGCAGGACGTGGGAGTGGTGGAGTGAAATGGCATCTGAGGTCGTGCACCTGACAAAGCGCGCTCACGCCAAACAGTAAAGAGCCAGCCCCCGTGCCTTCCCCATAAAAAGGAATCCGCGGGTGCGGTGCTCAATTTACCCCCCTTTCTCCATCTCCTACCCCATTGCTGCAGTTGCTTTTGTCTTCCTTGCGCCGAAGTAGGTTTCTGCGCCACTCCACCCTCGCTTTCCACCAAACCTCTCCCTCTCAACCACCATGCCTCCGAAGCCAAAGGCCAGCAAGGAGGCGGAGGAGAGGAAGTGTGGCACCCCGCCTGATTACCACTGTAGCCAGACGGTCGCCACACATACTAGCCCAGGAAATCACTCTGGCATGCGCATTTACAACAAGTACAATGAACACAGGCATTTCTATTAATGGATATATAGGTCTTACATGATATCTTACAAGAGTGATGGTAGCGGAAAAGCTCTATCTAAGGCAGCATGGTCTTGGTGCGGCTCCAATCCACAGGGATCTGACTAGGTTACTCTTCTAGCCCGCGAACGCTCCGGCTCCTCAACAACGAACAACGGATCCTTATGTGAACTTGGCCATGTTAAAGGCCGCTGAGTACTTTTGAATGTACTCGCAAGCAAACCAAACTAACATATACACCAAGCAATGCAATCCATGGCATTCAAGCATGCATTTGTTATTAGAGCAATATTAAATATCATGGAATAACAGGTTTATCCAGCAAGATAACTACTAAAGTAAATAAAGTAAAGTAAAGCATATCAAGTAAATAATCCATACTCCGAACATTCTCATGATCTAATCCAACTCTTTCGGTCATCTGACCATCTCTTTCATAGCCATCCCATGGCTAACATATCATATCCCTGACATCATCCGATGGCTATGCATCTCCACTGTAAATCTAATAAACTTACTCTCTTCCGGGTTGTCCCACAACCCTTAGAATACTCATGATCCACTGAGTACTTTCGATCATAAGGCGAGTTCTTCCATCATTATTGTCATTATTACGGTTGACCACCTAGTGAGGCCTGGACAGACTATCCAATACCAAGGGCGCGGCTATTCGAATAGATTCTTACACTCTACAGAGGTTGCGCACTTTACCCACACCATGGAGCACCTGACCTCGTGTTCCCATTGAGGTGGACCAGTGTTGCTCCAACGAAACCTGCCTAACCCGTGACTCCTCCGTCGTACCACTGGCAATCATCCTCCCCCGGAGTCCTGCCCTAGGTGGCCCCTGTGTCACCTCGTGACACCTGCCACCATCATGGCCTAACAACTGTCCCAAACGGGGACTCCTGGGTTAAACAATCAACTGGGCTCACAAGGTTATCGCTGCCTACTGGGCCAGGGTAGCGCGCACGCATAACCTTCCCTGTCTGGTGGTACCGGTGAAAGAGCACGCGATCCGACCAAGTCAAGGCCGTCCCATACCGGCAAATGTGGCTGCACGGATAAGTCCGGATAGGTGACTCTGGATCAACCTACTAGGTTTAGTTTTAGCAAGTACTTCGCAAGCATGGTTGTTTATCAAAATAACTTGAGAGAGCAGCAACTATGCATTTAAGTAAATTACTTTGAACTATCACATAACAAACTAATGCAAGTAATGTAAACAGTAAGCGCAATCTAGCAGAAGTTTAATTATTTCTATCACAGGCATAATCAGTAGTTAAACATGCAAGAATAACACAGAGCAATGCTTTAGGGCATATATCAGATGGTCGGCTTGCCTGGGGGTCAATGAATACTCCAGGAGAAGTGCGGAGAGTCCGCGGAAAGGATCGCCAGAAACCGTTCTCCCTCGGAGGGGGCTGATTAGAGGCAAGGGCACAATTGTCATTTTCATAGTGTGGAAACAGTATGAAAATGATACCATCGGGACGGGCTTGACGAACTGAAGACGTGAGCATTAGTTTCACCTGATTCGGAGTTGTGAGCGAAAAGACATTGCCGATTGACTGCTGGGGACCCATCTATAAATAATTTATTCACACACAAGTCCTTGGCAGTTTTTTTTTTTGAAAACGGGATAGTGCACTGTGCACATGGGCTGGCTTGGGTTGGGTTCGGCTGCCGCCGCTGCTGTTTACCGGGCCGGCCCGCACCACTGCTGCTCCCTTTCTTTTTAAAAAAAATTGTGGGCCACTGACGGGCCAGGCCCACCTTATCTCCCTCTCTCTCCCTGGTCGTCCTCTTCCTCGACAGAAGCAGGGAAGGCGTCGGCCGCCGGCGTAGCCGCTGCCCTACCGCTCCAGAGGGCCGGGGGGCGAGCGAGGAGGCTTGGCTGCACCCCACCGCGCCCAGAGGTGGTCGCGCGGCCACCTGGGATGGCCCACAGCACCGGTGCCGCAGCTCGAGCATGACAGCCGAACGGCGGCAGAGGGGGTCGCGTCGGCAGGGCTCCCCGGCAAGGATGAGGACGGCGGCGGTTTGCGGGCACCTAGAGGAGGCCGAGGACACAGAGGAGAGGAAGGGGGAGGAGCCAGGGCGCGGGGTAGGCCAAGGGAACAGAGAAGCTCGAAGAGCTCGGGGAGGGGTGAGGAGTCGAGGCGAGAGGTTCGTGGTTGCGAGGGAGGGCTCGGGGCTTGCTATATATAGCCGAGAGGAGGGGCTAGCCGACGCCGGCCGAGGCTCCCAGAAGCTCATCGCCGTGGCGGCAATCAGGTGGAGCACCGGAGGTCAGCACAAGCGGCCAGGAGCTAGTAGACGAAGGGGAGAGGCCTCCAGAAGGCTCACGCACATGGTGGGGAGCTCGTTGGCGCTGCCGGACAAGCCGGGGCTCGCCGGAGACGGCTCCCGAAGGCTCCAGTGCACAGGGCACTGGTTTGGCGCGCTCTGCCCATGGTCACCACGTGTCCACGGCATTGCCACGCCCCACTTGCAGCCAAATCGTGTCTGGGGTCTTCTCCATGCTTCTCTGAGTTAACTAGTGAGAGTTTGGAGGGAAGTGGGGGCAAGAATTGACAGATGAGAGCTCACAAGTGTTCTGACATGAAGGTGTTTGTAGATATTTCTGGAGAGATCACTGAGTGAAAGGAGCTGGAACTTGGCATGCAGTAGTGATCTACCAAGGTGACTACCCTGGTAGATTTTCAGATCAAATGGAGCAATATAGCTAGCACTTTCTTCACAATCCAAAAGTGGGTCTAGAAACTGGAATTTGAAGCTGTGATCAAATGGCTTGATGAAATGATATGAAATTTGGTGGAGAGTCATGATTTGGATATATGAAGCCACTGAAAAAGTTTCATACCATTTGGATACACCAAAATGGAACTTGCTTCACAGAGGTTCCAAATGGACAGAAACTTAGGAAAAATGCTGTGGGAGAATGGTTAGAGGGATTGAGCTGGTTTTTGGTTTCCATGAGTGATTTGGCAATGGTAACCACCATGAGAAATTTCAGCTCAAATAAATCAAGGGTCCGAGCACTTCCTTTGCAATTTGCCCAAATGGACAGAA
This sequence comes from Secale cereale, assembly GCA_902687465.1. NCBI lineage: Eukaryota > Viridiplantae > Streptophyta > Magnoliopsida > Poales > Poaceae > Secale > Secale cereale. The sequence goes on along the minus strand of LR738714.1, from coordinate 883,477,967 downwards.
TTTGCAAATTGATGTTGTGCTAACAATTTGAACTATGGAACTTGGGTTCTTGATGGAAATGGTGAAGATATGGATAGGAGAAGCTCCAAAATATATTTGGTATTCTTCCTGGCTACCAAAAAGGTAGTTCCTTTAAAAACTGCCCAAAATGCAATATTGGCTTTAAATAGGAAAAAGCAATTTCCCTTATTTAATTATGGCCAATATTTTTATGGGAGCTCAATATGATCACAAAGAATATCTCCACAAGTTTTCATGAACTTTGGAGATGGCTAGATATTTTCCTGGATTTAATTCCTTTAACTGGCAGAAAAAGGAATTAATTATAAATGAAAAATATTGCAAATGACTTGGCAATATTTTTGCATACCTAGGGTTTACAAGGATAGGGTGATCACTGGGAGAAATTTGAGAGGCATCAGATCAAAGGAAATTGGGGTTCCTTTGGAACGGAAAGAATTAGGGTTTCCCTTCTAGCAACTCGGAAGGTAGGGTTTCAGTGGAAAAGCCTTGAGAACATATCTTGGGTGACAAGATTGGACTAGAGAGAATCTCTGGTTGGATAGGAAAGGCAAGGCTAAATGACCATCTTCATATACCCAAGAGCTAGAGAAATACGATAACACCGAGAAAAAAGACGGGAGTCAAATCCCGCGAAGGAAAAATCCAAGAGCGAAAACCAGGGTGTTACAAACCTACCCCCCTTAAGAAAATCTTTTCCTCGAGATTTATGGGCTTACCTCCCGGTGAAGGGGAACTTACCTGTGGGCGACTTGGATCCATCAGCGGTCTTGTCTTCGTTGGTTCACTGACCCTTTTAACTGCCTCTTCATGTGTTGCCTTTTCATACAGCTTCCTTGAATCCTTCTCTTTTCTGTCAGGTGTACCTTTTGTCCTGGTAGTGTTGTTGCCGGGTGGGATAGTGGGTAATTCCAGCAAACAGCTCAGTTTCCATGGCCCAGAAGTAACTGCTTCGGGTTTCAGTGTGATGCTTCATACCCTGACTGTTGCGGGCAAGACATCCTTTCCTAGTACCAGGCTCTTGTGCTCGTACAGTCTCGAGTGATTGGGGTGGCTTTCTTTTTGCTGTGTCGGAATGCTCAGTCTGGCTGCGGGTTTCATTCTGATGTTTTCTTTTGTCTTAGGCATTCTGGCTTTGTCTTTAGGTGAGCCACCATTCAAGGACCAACATGACCGAGCTATTGCTGCTATATTCCCAACTGAAAGGTCGGGCATGATCACCTAGTAATCTCTTATTCCAATGATGTCATGATGTCTTTGAGCTGCTGATGCTGATGTGCTTTGAGTCATTCTATCTGAATGTCTTGTTTCAAACTTCGTCGCTCGTGGAGAGGACTCTGTCATATATAGACTCTGTAGTCCTTGCTGTGACCACTGAGCTAAACATAGTATTACTATCATCCGGTGTATCTTTCAATGCATAGCCTCTTACCTTGGTTGATGGCTCATATTCATGATAAGTATGACATGTTGGCTGCATTGTTGTGGCCGTATATGCAATAGTCTGACAAAGGTTATCAATGTCACTCTGTCCGTGAATCTGTATCTTGCTGACTGTCACGGAGGTTGTTTGTTCACAACTTCTTTGTTCTTGAGGATTCCTTTGATGGACTTGTCATGTCCTGCCAACACGGCTCCTTGATTGTTTTCCCGGTTTGTCAGGCTTGTTCTCTGAACTTACTCTTGCATATCTCGTAGGGGTTGCTGTGCTCATATTCTTCCTCGAGTTATGGGGTCAATGTTTCTCTAAACACAGTCATTCCCGTGTACGAGTGGCTCGCATGAACTGATCCACAGGACTGCATACAACATATGCAGGTGTAGGATAAATCCTTCCATAACCACTGAGTTCTGAAGCAGACGGGTGTGTCTGGACTAGTTCGGATTTCTGACAAGCTTGTTGTGGGCACAATGGCGTGTTGAAGAAGGCTGAATTCCTTATGCTCGAAGCTTCTGCCAAAGTAGCGTACTGAAGAAGGCTGGGTATCGTACCTCAGAAGTTTTTCCCTCATGTGTCTTGCTGAGGAAGGTCAGGTGCCTTATGCTGGAAGCTTTCCACGGTAGCACATTGTGGAGGATGGGAGTGCTGTACTCCAGAAGATTTTCTTATCAAGTGGCGTACCAAGGAAGATTGGCAGTCTGGTAGCTTGCAAAGGAAGGCTGGGTCCCTTATACCAGAAGCCTTTCACTGTGTACGCCGTCAGATCTATGGCCGAGTCTGGCTTCCTTCTGAAGTATCCAAAATTTTACCCGTAGCGGAGCCAAACTTGATATAGGCCATACCTTGACTGAAGATTTTCCGCTGGTTACGCACATCGCTTGTCCTTCTGCTGGTCTGATCCTTGCTGATGTAAAGGTTGTAGAACTGATGTATGCTTCATGTTATTAATTAATTCGGAATACCCTTTGCATTCAAACCAAGTGTTGCCGATAATAAGCAGTTGATGGATAATTCCATTCGGTTCAGCTGAGCTTCAAGCATGTGAAGTTCTCATTGATTCTGGGCAACTACGAACTTATCCATATTCCTTGCGTACCTTGTTCACAGTGCCAAGAAAATTTTGTATTTGCACCGGTGAACTTCAAGATTTGCTTTGAAATTTGTAACCACGTACCGGGGTTTTGTTGCTGCTCTTGGCACATTCACATACTTGAAATATGTCCTCGGTGGGTAATCAATGATTCTTCAGTCCATTGAGAAATGACTTGGTTCACCTCGCTGACTGAAATAATCCTTGTGTCGAGGAAGGAATCATTTGTCCTTGCTGGTGTTCATTCTTGGTAGCACATCTGACTGCTTCTCAGATGTGATATGCTTTGGGGCAAACTCTCCCAGGTGTATTCTGTCCTTGTCTGTCGCAGACAGATTCTGCTTCTGACCCATTCTTCATTCTGGACAGATCCGGTGCTGCTATTCTGAATATCAGGCAGTTGGCTTGGCTTGACTCTTGCTGAATTTGGATTATTGGGTAATATCCAAGTTGTATGCTGGTCTTCTTGACGGCACTTGCGGATGGATCCAGTCGGAGCGAAGAAACGGAACCGACAAAAGAAACAAGAACTGCAAAAACCAAAAAGTAAATAAAGATCAAAATGTTGCGGACCTTACACACGTGGCCGAAGATCCACTAGTATAACTAATATAGCGCACTCGATGCACCTCTAAGGATTTAGAAGCAAAACCACAAAATGCTCCTGGTAGCACTGGTGTTGAGCTCCTACTACTTCCTTAGGGAACATCAACCTCTCGACGCACGACCATAGCCCAAAATGGCTTAGTCAACGATCCTAAGGTTGTTGGGGAGAGATGGAATTTATGAGCGTTTCCCAAAGGAAATTAGAGTTAAGAAGAAAAATGCCATGGCTAGCAAGCAGGGTAGGAATATCTGGTTTGCCTAGGAGTTCAAGGCTCACGGGTCGTTGCCTGGTGCGGATATTTTGTACCGGAGGCAAAGGCCACGAGAGCTGGGTCTGATGAAGCCAAAGACCTATGGGGTTGCCTTATGATCAATAGTAGCCATGCCTGCTTGGCAAAGATGGCTGAAATCCATCTGGGCTTTCTACTGAGCACAAGACAATGAAGTCTGGCTAGGGTAACCTATAGTCAGCCTGGCTGCTCTGATACCATCCGTTGTGGCGCCCCGCCTGATTACCACTGTAGCCAGATGGTCGCCATGCATACGAGCCTAGGAAATCACTCTGGCATGCACGTTTACAACAAGTACCATGAACACAGGCATTTCTATTAATGGATATATAGGTCTTACATGATATCTTACAAGAGTGATGGCAGCGGAAAAGCTCTATCTAAGGCAGCATGGTCTTGGTGCGGCTCCAATCCACAGGGATCTGACTAGGTTACTCTTCTAGCCCACGAACGCTCCGGCTCCTCGACGACGAACAACGGATCCTTATGTGAACCTGGCCATGTTAAAGGCCGCTGAATAATTTTGAATGTACTCGCAAGCAAACCAAACTAACATATACACCAAGCAATGCAATCCATGGCATTCAAGCATGCATTTGTTATTAGAGCACTATTAATTATCATGGAATAACAAGTTTATCCAGCAAGATAACTACTAAAGTAAATACAGTAAAGTAAAGCATATCAAGTAAATAATCCATACTCCGAACATTCTCATGATCCAATCCAACTCTTTCGGTCATCCGACCGTCTGTTTCATAGCCATCCCATGGCTAACATATCATATCCCTGACATCATCCAATGGCTATGCATCTCCACTGTAAATCTGATAAACTTACTCTCTTTCGGGTTGTCCCAAAACCCTCAGAATACTCATGATCCACTGAGTACTTTTGATCATATGGTGAGTTCTTCCATCATTATTATCATTATTACGGTTGACCACATAGTGAGGCCTGGACGGACTGTCCAATACCGTGGACACGACTATTTGAATAGATTCTTACACTCTGCAGAGGTTGCCCACTTTACCCACACCATGGAGCACCTGACCTCGTGTTCCCATTCGGGTGGACTAGTGTTGCTCCAACGAAACCTGGCTAACCTGTGACTCCTCCATCGTACCACCGGCAATCATCCACCCCCGGAGTCCTGCCCTGGGTGGCCCCTGTGTCACATCATGACACCGGCCACCGTCGTGGCCAAACAACTGTCCCAAACGGGGACTCCCAGGTTAAACAATCAATTGGGCTCACAAGGTTATCGCCGCCTACCAGGCCAGGGTAGCGCGCACGCATAACCTTCCCTGTCTGGTGGTACCGGTGAAAGAGCACGCGATCAGACCAAGTCAAGGCCGTCCCATACCGGCAAATGTGGCTGCACGGATAAGTCCGGACAGGTGACTCTGGATCAACCGACTAGGTTTAGTTTTAGCAAGCACCTAGCAAGCATGGTTGTTTATCACAATAACTTGAGACGGTAGCAACTATGCATTTAAGTAAATTACATTAAACTATCACATAGCAAACTAATGCAAGTAATGTAAACAGTAAGCGTAATCTAGCAGAAGTTTAATTATTTCTATCACAGGCATAATCATTAGTTAACCATGCAAGAATAACACAGAGCATTGCTTTAGGGCATATATCAGATGGTCGGCTTGCCTGGGGGTCAAAAAATACTCTGGGAGAAGTGCGGAGAGTCCGCGGAAAGGATCGCCGGAAACCGTTCTCCCTCAGAGGGGGCTGATTAGAGGCAAGGGCACAATGGTCATTTTCACAGTGTGGAAACAATACGAAAATGATACCATCGGACGGGCTCAACGAACTGAAGACGTGAGCATTATTTTCACCTGATTCGGAGTTATCAGCGAAAAGATATTGCCGATTGACTGTCGCGGACCCATCTGTAAATAATTTATTCACACACAAGTGCTTGGCAGTTTTTTTTGAAAAAGGGATAGTGCACTGTGCACATGAGCAGGCTTGGGCTGGGTTTGGCTGCCGCTGCTGCAGTTTATTGGGCCGGCCCGCACCAATGCTGCTCGCTTTCTTTAAAAAAAAACTGTGGGCCACTGACGGGCCAGGCCCACCTTATCTCCCTCTCTCTCCCCGGTCGTCCTCTTCCTCGACAGAAGCAGGGAAGGCGTCGGCCGTCGGCGTAGCTGCTGCCCCGCCACTCTAGAGGGTCGGACGGTGAGCGATGAGGCTTGGCTGCACCCCATCGCGCCCAGAGGTGGTCGCGCGGCCACCTGGGATGGCCCACAGCACCAGTGCCGCAGCTCGAGCATGACAGCCGAACGGCGGCAGAGGGGGTCGCGCCGGCAGGGCCTCCCCGGCGAGGATGAGGACGGCGGCGGTTTGCGGGCACCTAGAGGAGGCCGAGGACACAGAGGAGAGGGACGGGGAGGAGCCAGGGTGCGGGGTAGGCCGAGGGAATCGGGCGGCGGCCTTCAGCCATTGGCGGGAACAGAGAAGCTCGAGGAGCTCGGGGAGGGGTGAGGAGTCGAGGGGAGAGGTTGGTGGTTGCGAGGGAGGGCTCGGGGCTCGCTATATATAGCCAAGGGGAGGGGCTAGCCGGCACCAGCTGTAACGCCCCGAACACACCCGCCGGTGGTCGTTACTCCTGGCAGGATCTGGACTGGCCCCACAGATCAATACTAGTCTTTTCTGCGCACTTTGTCCTCACTCGGGCGCACCCGGGAGCAACTTCCCGGTCGGTCACCCATCCTGAAACTACTCCAGCTGAGCACGCTTAACCTTGGAGTTCTGTCGGAATGGGCTTCCGGAAAAGAAGGAATTCCTTATTGATATGAGTAGTCTATCATCCCTAATAAGCCAGGCTATCACATACACCCACACTCAGAGGAACCGACGTTCTCGTCGGGCCACAGGAACATTCCCTCTTGGCACATACGTCTGTGCATCTAGTCCGGTACATGTACCATGTCGTGTGCCACGACGGGTCACAAACGTCATGAACAACATGACCGCGCACCTGTCCGCAAACATCCGTGTAACCGCGAGGGTCGGCTCTGATACCAACTTGTAACGCCCCGAACACACCAGCCGGTGGTCGTTACTCCTGGGAGGATCTGGACTGGCCCCACAGATCAATACTAGTCTTTTCTGCGCACTTTGTCCTCACTCGTGCGCACCCGGGAGAAATTTCCCGGCCAGTCACCCATCCTGAAACTACTCCAAGCTGAGCACGCTTAACCTTGGAGTTCTGTCGGAATGGGCTTCCGGAAAAGAAGGAATTCCTTATTGATATGAGTAGTCTATCATCCCTAATAAGCCAGGCTATCACACCAGCCGAGGCTCCTAGAAGCTCGTCGCCGTGGCGGCGATCTGGTGGAGCACCGGAGGTCGGCACAAGCGGCCAGGAGATAGTAGACAAAGTGGAGAGGCCTCCAGAAGGCTCACGCACATGGTGGGGAGCTCGTCGGTGCTGTCGGACAAGTCGGGGCTCGCCGGAGACGGCTCCCGAAGGCTCCAGTGCACAAGGCGCTGGTTTGGCGCGCTCTGCCCGTGGTCACCACGTGTCCACGGCATTGCCACTCCCCACTCGCAGCCAAATCGTGTCTGGGGTCTTCTCCATGCTTCTCTGAGTTGACTAGTGAGAGTTTGGAGGGAAGTGGGGGCAAGAAATGACAGATGAGAGCTCACAAGTGTTCTGACATGAAGGTGTTTGTAGATATTTCTGGAGAGTTCACTGACTGAAAGTAGCTGGAAATTGGCATGAAGTAGTGATCTACCAAGGTGACTACCCTGGTAGATTTTCAGATCAAATGGAGCAATATAGCTAGCACTTTCTTCACAGTCCAAAAGTGGGTCCAGAAACTGGAATTTGAAGCTGTGCTCAAATGGCTTGATGAAATAAGATGAAATTTGATGGAGAGTCATGATTTGGATATATGAAGCCACTGTAAAAGTTTCATACCATTTGGACACACCAAAATGGTAATTGCTTCACAGAGGTTCCAAATGGACAGAAACTTAGGAAATGCTGTGGGGGAATGGGTAGAGGGATTGAGCTGGTTTTTGGTTTCCATGAGTGATTTGGCAATGGTAACCACCATGAGAAATTTCAGCTCAAATAGATCAAGGGTTCAAGCACTTCCTTTGCAATTTGCCCAACTGGACATAATTTGCAAATTCATGTTGTGCTAACAATTTGTACTATGGAACTTGGGTTCTTGATGGAAATGGTGAGGATATAGATAGGAGAAGCTCCAAAATTTATTTGGGATTCTTCCTGGCTACCAAAATGGTAGTTCCTTTAAAAACTGCCCAAAATGCAATATTGGCTTTAAATAGGAAAAAAGCAATTTCCCTTATTTAATTATGGCCAATATTTTTATGGGAGCTCAATATGATCACAATGAATATCTCCACAAGTTTTCATGAACTTTGGAGATGGATAGATATTTTCCTGGATTTAATTCCTTTAACTGGCAGAAAAAGGAATTAATTATAAATGAAAAATATTGCGAATGACTTGGCAATATTTTTACATATCCAGGGTTTATAAGGATAGGGTGATCACTGGCAGAAATTTGGGAGGCATCAGATCAAAGGAAATTGGGGTTCCTTTGGAACGGAAAGAATTAGGGTTTCCCTTCCGGCAACTCGGAAGGTAGGGTTTCGGTGGAAAAGTCTTGAGAACATATCTTGGGTGACAAGATTGGACTGGAGAGAATCTCTGGTTGGATAGGAAAGGCAAGGCTAAATGACCATCTTCATATACCCAAGAGCTAGAGAAATCCGATAACACCGAGAAAAAAGACGGGAGTCAAATCCTGCGAAGGAAAAATCCAAGATCCAAAACCAGGGTGTTACAGGAAGGCAGCCGTGGCCAAAATGCGACGGGAGAATGTCGTCTTCCAACCGACGCTGAAGGTTGATGAGCTCACGAAGAAATACTCCTACATGTGGGGGAGGAAAACCAAGGACCACGAAGCTGCACAGGTGCTGCGAGCGACCTGCCCTGCTAACAATGATAAGTACCCATTCTTCGCCCCGTATTTGTATTGTCGACTAGTCCCCCCTTCTGAGATTTCTTCGATGAGGTGATGCGGTCATACGGGTTTTGGCTCCTGGACTTTGCTCCAAACGCCGTCACCTGCATGTCCCTGTTTGCCCATTTCTGTGAAAATTTCATGGGGATTGTGCCCAATGTCCCTTTGTTCCGCCATTTCTACGCGCCACGGATCGAGGAGGACGCCCTCTCTGGCAGCGTTACTTGGATCTCCACCTGCAGCATGAAAGAGAGGTACCTCAAGGGTAAATTCCACAAAAAGTGGTTAGAGTGGAGAGCAGAGTGGTGATGGGTCAAGATGAAAGAGTTCCCAGACTACTGCATCCCCAGAACCAAGAAGATCCAGAGAAATCCCTGCTGGACTGATGTGGGGCCCCATGATGACAAGCTCGGCTCACCTTGGATTGGGGATTCAATCTTTGATCTCACGGATTGACCATCGAGATGGTCGGGGCAGATTTCCTTTGGCGGCGGATCACTCCTCTGCAGCAGAGGGGCCGACGGGCCTGGGAGTACCAGAATGTTGTCGACACGATGTGGCTGTACCTTGGTCTTCCCAATAATCTGACAATAATGGAGCACAACTGGCTCATCTGCAAGCTCTTTAACAAGGGCTGCAAGCACACCTTGCCGAAGATGGTGATTCCTCTATGCAACAATACCGCCAAGGATTCTATGTTGGCGATGATGCCAGCCTGCAACGCCCAAGGCATTGAAGGCACATGGGAATAGCCCGAAGAGGCTGTGGTGGATGAGTGGTCCAAGAACTTGGCGGAGAGCCCAGGAGGGAAGAAAATGACTTAATCCACCCCACCAACAATGATGAAATTGAGTACATCGCCAGAAGCGCGAAAGAGGCAGGAGGTGTTGGAGGCTCTCGAGCCATGGAGATCGACACCGAAGAGGAGGAAGAAGAGGAAGAGGAGGGAAACCCCGAAGAGCATGAGAGCGAGGAGCCCCCTGCCCCTCTTGCTCCAAAAAGGCCTGGCACTTCCAAGAGGCTTTCCCAGAAGAAACCAGCGCGCACCGAACCGGCAAGAAGTGAGCCTGCCGGGGTGGAGGCTGGCGCCAAGGTCTCCCGGTAGCCGGCTTCTTGGCAGCAACCTTCCCGGCATGAAGCTTCCCGGCAGTAGGCTATGCCGGCCATGAAGGAGGAAGGGACCTCTCAGCCCCAAGTTCCTCCAGTAGCAAAGTGCGCCAGGGCGCCTTCTCCTCCTGCACAAATCCCTATTCTAGGAAGCCAAGCTTACTGGGACATCTCCCGTCTCGACAAAGAAGAAGAGGAGGAGTAAGCCCCTGATGAACCACAAGTATAGGGGATCAATCATAGTCCTTTCAATAAGTAAGAGTGCCAAACCCAACGAGGAGCAGAAGGAAATGACAAGTAGTTTTCAACAAGGTATTTTCTGCAAGCACTGAAATTATCGGTAACGAGTAGTTTGATAGCAAGATAATTTGTAACATGTGACAAATAGCAATAGTAACAAAGAATGCAGCAAGGTAGCCAAATCCTTTTTGTAGCAAAGGACAAGCCAGAATGATCTCTTATAATAAGCAAATCGTTCTCGAGGACACATGGGAATTTCATCTAGTCACTTTCATCATGTTTGTTTGATTCGCGTTCGCTACTTTGATAATTTGATATGTGGGTGGACCGGTGCTTGGGTGTTGTTCTTACTTGAACAAGCCTCCCACTTATGATTAACCCCTCTCGCAAGCATCCGCAACTACGAAAGAAGAATTAAGATAAATCTAACCATAGCATTAAACGTATGGATCCAAATCAGCCCCTCACGGAATAGCGCATAAACTAGGGTTTAAGCTTCTGTCACTCTATCAACCCATCATCTAATTACTACTCCACAATGCATTCCCTTAGGCCCAAAGATGGTGAAGTGTCATTATGACGCCCCCGATTCGACCGTACACTAATCATACACGCAAATGTGTACGATCAAGATCAGGGACTCACGGGAAGATATCACAACACAACTCTAGACACAAATTAAAATAATACAAGCTTCATATTATAAGCCAGGGACCTCGAGGGCTCGAATACACAAGCTTGATACACAAGCGTCAGCGGAAGCAATAATATCTGAGTACAGACATAAGTTAAACAAGGATGCCTTAAGAAGGCAAGCACATAAACAACAACGATCGAAGAGGCAAGGCCTCCTGCCTGGGACCTCCTAACTACACCTGGTCATCGGCGGTCTCCACGTAGTAGTAGGCACCCTCGGGGTAGTAGTAGTAGTAGTAGTCGGGGTGGCATCTGGCTCCTGGGATCCACCATCTGGTTGCAACAACCGGAAAGAAGAAAGAAGGGGGAAAAGGGGTAGCAAAGCAACCGTGAGTACTCATCCAAAGTACTCGTAAGCATCAGATCTGTACTAAGTATGCATTGGTATCAAAGGAAGGTATGTATCTGTGGACTGAACTGCAGAATGCCAGAATAGAGGGGAAGGCCTAGCCTATCGAAGACTAGCATCTTCAAGCAGCTCCAAGCATCTTGCAGCATTCAGAAGAGTATAGAATAGCAGTTTATATTTAAGAAACATGTTGTAGAATTAACGCCCCGAGATCCTTCCTTGACTCCCTGCGAGAAAGCAATCCCGGAGCCAACATATCCATCACATATCTCAAGTATCCATTTCAAGTTGTAATAGATCGGGATACAAGTTTGAACGTCCGTTACCGAGGACACGGCTATTAATAGATAATCTTCCCTGCAAGGGTGCACCACATTTCCCAACACGCTTGATTACTCTGGCCGGACACACTTTTCTGAGTCAATGCCCAGCCTCGGAAGATCAACACGTCGCAGCCCTACCTAGGCTCAGCAGAGAGGTCCCCGCCGGTCTACATCCTAAGCACTCCGGGGTCTTGGGCCCATCGCCAGTTGCACTCTGGGTCATTGCTAGCAGGGCGGACCAGGCTCCTCCTCTGGGGTGCCGGCCCAGCCGTGCCGCAATGCTGAACTGGACGTCTGACAAAGCTTCGGCTGATACTATGATGCCGAGTGCCCATAACTGATCCAACGTGGTGGTTAGTGCGTAAAGGCCAAAGGCCAACTTAGAACAAATACCCAAACTTGTTATTGCATTATTAAATGAAGTGACGGCTATCGGGACAAGTCCAGAGCTACCACCCCCTCCTGGGTGATACTGCTAAACAGCCAGCCACCACCATAACATCTTGCGGGTGCTCTCCGGGCCCGCCCGACTTTCACAAACGTCTCAAGTATTGTCAAGGTAACCGTGTGTCCAAAACATCAAGGGGAAAACCCGAGGAATCACCCTCAATGGATTCCACTCGATGTAATCCTTAAGGTGAGCTTAGGAGGAATCACCCTCGAGGTTCACACTAGAGGCGTTGCACGACAGAGTCGTATCGGGAGTGGTGAAGGAGGAATCACCCTCGATGACCACGGCCGAATAGCTACACTACAGAGTTGTCATCAGGAGTGCGTTATGATGTATCACCCTCGGCACTCGATAGTAGCTCTGCAGAGTCGAGCAACTAAGGGGGTGTGATGTGATGTGTCAGGCTCTGGTCGTCGATCACGTTGATCGAGTCATCAGCCATCAAGCCGGGGCAACTGGGACAAAGTGGGAGGCCACTGGTGAATCACCAACCAACATATACTAAGCAGTTTAGGATAAGCAGGTAAGGTACAACAGCAGGTTACAAAAGCAGGCTATGCATCAGAATAGGAGCAATCAATAACAGTAGCAAAATCTAATGCAAGCATGAGAGAGAATGGAATGGGTGATATCGGAGTGATCAAGGGGGGGCTTGCCTGGAAGCTCTGCTGAAAAGGAAGAAGAGTCGTCGCCGACGCAGTCGATCACAGGGGCAGCATCGGCGTCAGTCTCGAAGTCTACCGGAGAGAAGAGGGGGAAGAAACAATAAATATAAAGCACACTGATGAATGACAGGACAACATGCAGAGCTAGGGGTGTTCTAACGAAGTGCTAGGTAATACCGACGAAGGGGGGAAACATCCGAGAATGTTTTCCCGAAGTTTGCATTTTTCGGACAAGTGAAACGGAGTGGGACGGTTGCATGTTCGCTATGCTAGGGGCATGTGACAGACGAACGGAGGGCGTATTCGGATTCATCGTATTTTTCTGAGCAACTTTCATATATAAAACTTTTTCATCTGAGTTACGGATTATTTTCTACGAATTTCTAAAGTTTTAGCAATATCTTGAAAATCCCTGAAATTCTGCAAGTATGAGAATTCGTCAGTTTTAAATGTCACTTAGCTGTTTTCAAAAGGCTACAACTATTGTTCTGTACATCCTATGATTTTGTGCCTTATATCCATTTTGAGCATTCTCTGTGATCTACAAGATAGTAGCACTTGCATCACTGTTAGAGTCCATTAGCTTGCTCAAAACATTGTTTGAAATGTGCCACTTGATATTAATTCCAGAAACTGTTATAACTTACGATATTTGTTGGATGATTGACATTGATCTATACCTCCTATGGAGATGCATCCTAAAGTGTTTTACTCTACAATAAGATTACTATCAGGAAAGACTCCTGTAGCTTGTTCATTTCCAGCTCTAAAGTAGCCATGGCAGTATCACCGTTTTTATGTTTTTTCAGTTAACAGAACATGGCATTTTGCGATTTTCATAGGATTTAATCCATACATCGAAAGGATTTGGTCCAGTGGGATAAAATGGAGTTTGTCAAGTATACTTTCTACTCATATTTTTTTAGCCTTGTTAATAGTTGTTTAACCGCAGTTTAGGGGCTGCCCAGGGGGTTACTCAGTGTGATATTTGTAAAGCTAGCCATAGCTACAGTAATCAACAGTAGCACACAAGGGGTAGCAGCGGTGGCTAAAAGCAGGCAAGCAGCAGCAGGTGCATCAGCGGGCAGCAGCGCTTGCAGAAGCAGCGGTGCGCGGGCAGCTGCGACACCGGGCGCTGGCGGTCGCGGCCAGGACACGCGAAGCAGGCGCGGGGCGGCTATAGGGTGCAGTCCAGGGACGTGGCCACGGCAGGCCCGAGCAGAGACGGGGCGCGGTGGCTAGGCCATGCGCGAGCGAGGCGCCGGCGAAGCGAGTGCAGTGCGTGGAGTGTGGTCAGGATGCGGCAGAGGCGACGCAGCGGGGTGGAGCCAGCGCGGCCGGGGAGAGCGGGCTGCGGACAGAGGCGGGGATGGCTCAGCGCATGGCGACGAGCGCGGAGCAGCAGGCGCGTGGGCACGGTGCACGGGGGGGCGCGGCGAGCTGGCGAGCAGTGGGCGCGGCCGGCGGCAGTAGAGGCGCGCGCGCTAGAGGGAGGCAGCAGCAACGGGGGTTGCAGCGGGGCACAACAGGAGCAGGGGCTCGGCGGGAGAAGTAGGGTGGAGCGCGGTGGGAGGGGGCGGTCGGGGGAGTCGGGGCGTGGCCCGGGCGCAGTAGGGAAAGCCGGAGAGCGCGTGCCGGCGCGAGTGCGTGACGGCAGCGACGGCGCTGTGCGTGTGCGGGCTAGGGGAGCGCGAGCGCGTGTGGGCGTCGACGAGCCCTACGGCGGAAGACAGAGGGGAAGGAGGGGGAAAAGGGCGTGGCTCACAGCGAGGGAGACGACGGCGAGCTCGCGTGGACGCGGAGAGGACCAGAGCGGTGGTGTTCCCCAGGGATCGACGACGGCTGAGGCGGAGGGGAACAAGGCGATGGTGGCGCTGCAGGGGTTCCCCGATGCCGATCCGGTGCTGTAGACGACGGCGACGAGCCCGACGGTCCACCAGGACGTCTTGCCGTCTTGGAACGGCTAGCGGTGGCCGGTCGCCACGGGGACGAGGAAGGTGCGACAATGGCCGTGACGGGTGTGCGCTCAGGAGAGAGTGGCGGCGAGAGGAGGAAAGGAGAGAGGGGTAGGGCGCTAGGGTTCGTCAAGGGAGGGAGGAGGGCGTTGGGGCCACCTTATACATGACGGGAAACCGCGGTATGGCCGCCACGCACTCACAGACACGGCCATGGTGGTCCGATGCGCGCCACCACCTCTCGTGAACTGGGAGGAGCAGGAGGGTGGGGTAGGTGGGCCGGCCTAGTGGCCAAGTGGGCTGAGGCCTGGGGAGGAGGCCTTTTCTCCCTTTTCTCTAGTTTTCTTCTTAAACTTTTCTGTTTTAGTTTTTAGCTCATGTTTTGCATTTAGTTGACCCACCAAACAATCTTTTGAAAAATGTGAAACATGCCATATAAATACTAGACAATATTCTTATATGGCACAAAAAGTTTGGGCTCAAATTGAATCCATTTGAATTTATCTTTATATTAAATGAGCTAAAAGGTGTTGTTTGGTACTGTTTTGAATATGTAAGGGGCATTTAAATATTTTGAAAAAGGTTAATTCTTACATGAAAATTAGCTAGTGAATATTCGCAACCCACCGAACATTTTGTTTGCATGTTTGAGAAATTTAAATTTTGGACTTTAATTTGAATTTGAATTTGAACCGGATTCAAATCAATGCGAGTTAGCAACAGTAATCGTGGTGACATGGCATCATTACAGAGGATTGCTGTAGCTTAATTATCCAGGCGTCACAGTCATGTAGTCGATGTTCACATGACACCACTAAGAGAATCAACAACATACATGTCATCAAAAAATCGAATGAATACCAAATTCACATGATTACTTATGATAAGACTTCTCCCATGTCCTCAAGAACAAAAGAAACTACTCGCAAATCATATTCATGTTCAAGATCATAGGGTTATTGAATAGCATAATAGATCGGAACATATAATCTTCCACCAAATAAACCAACTAGCATCAACTACAAGATGTAATCAACACTACTAGCAACCCACATGTACCAATCTGAGGTTTTGAGACAAAGATTGAATACAAGAGATGAACTAGGGTTTGAGATGAGATGGTGTTGTTGAAGATGTTCATGAAGATTGGTCCTCCCATGATGAGCGGATCGTTGGTGATGTCGATGGCGATGATTTCCCCCTCCGGGAGGGAAGTATCCCCGGTGAAATCTCTTCGCCGGAGAGCAAAAGTGCTCCTGCCCAAGTTCCGCCTCGAGACGGCGATGCACCATCCCGAAAGTCTTCTCTATAAATTTTCTAGGGCAAATGGGCTTATATACCAGAAAATGGGGACCAGAGGCTGGCCAGGGGCCCCACGAGGCACCAGGGCGCGCCCGGGGGGAGGGGGGGTGTGGCGCGCCCTGGTGCCTCGTGGGCACCTGGGTGGCCCCCTCTGGTACTTCTTTGTTCCAGTATTTTTTATTTATTCCAAAATAAATCTCCATAAAATTTCAGCGCATTTGCAGATGTTCAGAATAGGTATCTCTGACTTTGCTTTTTCAGGTCCAGAATTCCAGCTACCGGCAATCTTCCTCCTTGTGTAAATCTTGCATATTAAGAGAGAAAAGGCATTAGAATTTCTCCACAAAGTGTTATATTGATTAAAAACACTATAAATAATAGTAGTAAAACATGACGCAAAATGGACGTATCAACTCCCCCAAGCTTAGACCTCGCTTGTCCTCAAGCGAAAGCCGATGTCGATAATCATGTCCACATGTTTAGAGAGAGAGGTGTCGATAAAAACAAAATACGGACATAGTAGCATCATGATCATTATTATAACAGCAATATTCATTATCATAGAACTTCTCATGAGCAAGTAACAATTCATCACAACAACGAAGTATAAGGCATAAACTTTCTTGAAAACTAACAAACTATGTTCTCAGTCAACAATGCAACTGCAATTCATCATATTTTCAGGAAGGGTCTCATGTAGGAGCTTTTTAGCAAGTCCACATACCCAACTATCATTTAGTCTTCTATGATTGCTAACACTCACGACATATATATGGAGCAAAAAGTTTCAGCCAGACACATAGAAAAATAGGGGCTTATAATTTCGCCTCCCAACTTATTCACCTCAAGGGTGATGTCAACAATAATAACTCATGATCACTCATATCCAACTGGATATATATGCCTAGATCTTTCCCCACCACATGATGCTTGCAAAAGATAAAAATAAAAAGGAATAGAGGAGACCACTATTGACTCTTGCATAAAAAGTAAATACATAAAAGTAAAAGATAGACCCTTCGCAGAGGGAAGCAGAGATTGTCATGCACTTTTTATTGTTGGATGCACAAGCCCTTAATGCAAAGGAATGTCACTTTATATTGCCCCTTGTGATAGCAACCTTTATTATGCAGTTTGTCGCTTTTATTACTTTACCATCACAAGTTCGTACAAAGCTTATTTTCCCGTACAATAAAATTTCATATATATTTAGAGGCAATTTTTATTGCTTTTTGCACCGATGACAACTTACTTGAAGGATCTTATTCAATCCATAGGTCGATATAGTGGACTCTCATGACATGAAACTGGGTTTAAGGGTTTTGGATGCACAAGTAGTATCTCTACTTGGTGCGAATTTTTGGCTAGCAAAGATATTGAGCAAGCACCACATGTTAGAGGATCTATGACAATATAGCTTCTATGCGAATATAAGCAAACATAATTCATTACGTTGTCTTCCTTGTCCAACGTCAACAATTTGACATAAAATACTTAATGGGGGCTCACAATGATAAAAGATGTCCAAGATAGTATATTTGCATGTGTATCTTCTCTTCCCTTCTTAATTCTTTCATGAATTGCATCATTGACCAATGCTATGCTTGTTAACTTTCAATAAATTTTACCACTTATACTTTTCTTTATGTAATGTCATTACTTTCCATAAGATTAGCATATGATCTTTTTCATTATTTTCATTGCTAGGTTTGAAACATAGAAGTAATGAAGCAAAAACTCAAACTACTCTTTATTATATAACTCTCAACTCAATTACATAGATAGAAAGATCACGAAACTAGCACTCGAAAATAGATCATACTAAACTTTTATTCAACTAACTCACGAAATATCCAAGGATCGAACTAAAAATAGGTAAAGATGATAAAAGTGATGGTGATATGATACCGGGGCGCCTCCCCCACGCTTGGCACAAGCCAAGGGGAGTGCCCATACCCATGTGCTCAAATTTCTCTCTTCGGTGATGATGGTGATGATGAAGTGAAGGGCTTGTCCTTCAGCTTCCGCTTGAGAACACAGTTTTCTTCCTTTAGCTTGCTAATTTCTTGCTCACGCTCCACTATCTTCTCACACGGTACGTTCTTGTTTTCCTGTAGAAGATGGAAACGGATAAATTGGATCTTAGGTTTATTTACTGTGTTTGGGAGGCTCGACTTCTTGAACTGCGCATGCATATCTCCAGGTTGAGGTAGAGGGGCATCGTCTTCGTCCGAGCTCGTGTCTTCCGTTCCTTTCATGTTGATATCTCGCTCCTCCTCCACAGACCATCCATAGGGATCTATATCCCCAAAGATCCTTGGATTTGTAATACAGTGTGATACGAAGCTATTTCCATCTGTGTCTTGAGACGACATACCTTCGGATTTGTCAAAAAAGTAGCACGAAACAAGAACAGAGGATATTTCTGCAATGCGGTGGTCAAAACATCCGGGAGTATATATAAAGAATTTTTATCTTGCAAAACAAGTAATCCAAGAAAAACGGAGTCGGGAAGGCTCACGAGGGGCCCACGATCCACCAGGGCGCGCCTGGGGGGGTGGCGCGCCCTGGTGCCTCGTGGGCACCTGGGTGGCCCCCTCTGCTGTTTTTTATTTTTGTATTTTTTCTAATATTCCAAAACTGATAGAAAATAGTTTTATGGAATTTTTGGAGTCGGTTTACTAACCGTATCACGTACGTCTTCCTTTTTAGGGTTCTGGAGTGTTCTGGAAGGTCTCTCTTATGTATTCCTCCGGTGTAATTGTTTCAATAATATTAGTTTCAACATTAATAGGAGTACCTGAAATATAGTGCTTAATTCTTTGCCCATTCACCACTCTCGGATTATTGCCTTCGGAGTTGTTTATTTTGATGGCTCCAGAGCGATAAACTTCTTCGATGATATACTGTCCTTCCCATTTAGAGAGAAGTTTTCCTGCAAAGAATCTCAAACGAGAATTGTATAATAGAACATGATCACCTACTTTAAATTCCCGTTTTTGAATTCTTTTGTCATGCCATCTTTTAACTTTGTCTTTGAACAATTTGGCATTATCATAGGCTTGGGTTCTCCATTCATCCAACGAGCTAATATCAAATAACTTCTTTTCACCGGCAAGTTTAAAGTCATAACTGTGGTCTTTAATTGCCCAATATGATTTATGTTCTAACTCAAGAGGTAAATGACATGCTTTTCCATAAACCATTTTATACGGAGACATACCCATAGGATTTTTATATGCAGTTCTGTAAGCCCATAATGCGTCATCAAGTTTCTTGGACCAATTCTTTCTAGATCTATTGACTGTCTTTTGCAAAATCATCTTTATTTCTCTATTGCTCAATTCAACTTGACCACTAGATTGAGGATGATAGAGAGATGCAATTCTGTGGTTGACATCATATAGCAAGAAGTTTACGGAATGCACCATGAATAAAATGTGAACCACCATCAGTCATTAAAGATCTAGGGACTCCGAACCTCGGGAAAATAACTTCTTTAAGAATTTTAATAGAAGTGTTATGATCAGCACTACTAGTTGGAATAGCTTCTACCCACTTAGTAACGTAATCAACAACTACTAAAATATGTGTATACCCATTGGATTTAGGAAAAGGTCCCCTGTAATCAAATCCCCAAACATCAAATGGTTCAATAACAAGTGAATAATTCATAGGCATTTCCTGACGTCTACCCACATTACCAATTCTGACATTCATCACAAGATAAGACAAACTTACAAGCATCCTTGAAAATAGTAGGCCAATAAAAACCGGATTGTAATACCTTATGTGATGTTCTGTATCCCGCATGGTGTCCTCCTTAAGACTCGGAATGACACTTCCGTAAGATTTGTTCCTGTTCATGGTCAGGTATATGATAACCCACAAGTATAGGGGATCAATTGTAGCATTTTCGATAAATAAGAGTGTCGAACCCAAAGAGGAGCTAAAGGTAGAATTAATATTCCCTTCAAGTTCTATCGACCACCGATACAACTCTACGCGCATTTAACGTTCGCTTTACGTAGAACAAGTATGAAACTATTTTGCGGGTGTAAGGATAAGACTAGAAGTGACTAGGAGTAATTTGTGAGATAATAAAACTACGAGTGAATTGCAAGATAATAAAAGTTAGTTTTAGTAGAGAGCTTTTGTAACACAAGAGAAAGATTTGTCCCTAGGCAATCGATAACTAGACCGGTAACCATTATTGCAATTTTATATGAGAGAGAGGCATGAGCTAACATACTTTCTGTACTTGGATCATATGCACTTATGATTGGAACTCTAGCAAGCATCCGCAACTACCAAAGATTATTAAGGTAAAACCCAACCATTGCATTAAGTATCAAGTCATGTTTACTCCCGTACGCAACAACCCCCGTACTCGGGTCTAAGCTTCTGTCACTCTAGCCGCCCACCATAAGTGAATTATGAACGTATTGCAAACCCTACAGCGGGGATCCCTCACGCTTGTGTGACACGGAGGGCACCATAGGATAGCACCAAAATAAAACATACAACTCAAACCAATCACGATCATCAATCAACCCATAGGATAAAAGAAATCTACTCAAACATCATAGGATTGCCATACATCATTGGATAATAATATATAGCGTTAAGCACCATGTTTAAGTAGAGATTATAGCAGGGAGAAGAGGTGTTACACCACTGCATAGAGGGGGAGAGAGTTGGTGTTGACGGCGGCAAAGTTGTTGGTGTAGATCGCCGTCACAATGATTGCCCCAGCGGCGTTCCAGCGCCACTGGGAGAGAGGGGGAGAGAGCCCCCCTCCTTCTTCTTCTTGCTTGGCCTCCCCCTAGATGGGAAGAGGTTTTCCCCTCTGGTATTTGGCCTCCATGGCACCCGGAGGGGCGGGAGCCCCTCCGAGATTGGATCTCCCTCTTTTCTCTTCTGTTTCGAGTTTCTATTTTCTGGCCTTTCACCGTTTCTTAAATTCCCGGAGCTCCATAACTCTGATTGCGCTGAAATTTTAACATGATTTTTTTCTGGATATTATCTTTCTTGTGGCGAAAGAAGGGGGTCAACCGACTTACGAGGTGCTCACGAGCCACCAGGGCACGTTTGCCCCCCCCCCAGGCGCGCCCTGGTGCCTCGTGGCCACCTCGGACACCGTCTTGCATTGAATCTGCTTCCCAAAAATCACATATATTCCAAAATAAATCTCTATAAATTTTTATCGCGTTTGGACTTTGTTTGATATGGATATTCTGCAAAAAATATATGCAAAAAATAGGAACTGGCACCGGGCACTGGATCAATATGTTAGTTCCAAAAATAATATAAAATGTTGCCAAAAGTATATAAAAGTTATAGAATATTGGCATGAAGCAATCAAAAATTATAGATACGACGGAGATGTATCAGCATCCCCAAGCTTAATTCCTGCTCGTCCTCAAGTAGGTAAATGATAAAAAAAAGATAATTTTTGATGTGGAATGCTACCTAGCATAATCTTGATCATATAATTTAATCATGGCATGAATATTAAGACACGAGTGATTCAAAGCAATAGTCTATAATTTGATATAAAGACATCAATACTCAGGCATCCCAACAAACAATCACGTCTTTCAAAATAAAAATGCTAAAGAATGCTATCCCTACAAAATCATATAGCCTTGTCATGCTCCATCTTCTTAACACAAAATATAAATCATGTACTACTCCGGTGTCAGCCAAGCAATTGGTTCATACTTTTTAATGCGCTTCAGATTTTTCAACCCCCACGCAATACATGAGCGCAAGCCATGAATATAGCACTATAGGTGGAATAGAATGATGATAGAGATTAATAAGAAGAAGTCAAAAAGAAAGAAAGTCTCACATCTACGCGGCTATGGAGATGCCCATCAATTGATATCAATGCAAGGAGTAGGGATTGCCATGCAACGAATGCACTAAGAGCTATAAGTGTATGAAAGCTCAACATGAAACAAAGTGGGTGTGCATGCAACTTGCTTGCTCAAAGACCTCGAGCATTTGAGGAAACCCATCATCGGAATATACAAGCCAAGTTCTATAATGAAAAATTCCCACTAGTATATGAAAGTGACAACATAGGAGACTCTCTATATGGAAAACATGCTGCTACTCTGAAGCACAAGCGTGGTTGTGACACCCCCGGTTCGACCGTACACTAATCATACACGCAAACGTGTACGATCAAGATCAGGGACTCACGGGAAGATATCACAACACAACTCTAAACACAAATAAAGATAATTCAAGCTTTATATTACAAGCCAGGGGCCTCGAGGGCTCGAATACGAAAGCTCAAGTACACAAGTGTTAGCGGAAGCAAATATATCTGAGTACAGACATAAGTTCAACAAGGTGCCATAAGATGGCTAGCACAAACAGACATACAGATCGATAAGGCGCAGGCCTCCTGCCTGGGATCCTCCTAACTACTCCTAGTCGCCAGCGTCCTGCTCGTAGTAGTAGCCACCCTCGGTGTAGTAGTAGTCTTCATCGGTGGGGGCAGCTGGCTCCTGGGATCCACCATCTGATCGAAGCAATCGGGTATAGGGGGAAAAGAAGTAGCAAAGCAATCGTGAGTACTCATCCAAAGTACTCGCAAGACTGACATCAGATGTATGCTACATATGCATCGGTATCAAATGAAAGGGGTAGTATCTGTGGACTAAACTGTAGAATGCCAGAATAAGAGGGGGAGAAGCTAGACCAATCGAAGACTACGCTTCTGACAGCCTCCATCTTGAAGCAATAGAAGAGAGTAGTTGGTAAGTTAACCACAACCTCCATCTTGAAGCAGTGGAAGAGAGTAGTTGGTAAGTTAACCAAGTATCAATGTGTAGCATAATCCTACCCGATGATCCTCTCATCGCCACCTTGTGAGAGAGCGACCATCGGGTTATATCCGACACTTGTAAGGGTGTGTTTTATTAAGTATCCGGTTCTAGTTGTCAGAGGTCGGAATACAACTCCGGGTCATCCTTTTACCGAGGGACACGGCTATTCAAATAGATAAACTTCCCTGCAGGGGTGCACCATCTTACCCAACACGCTCTACTCCTCTGGACGGACACACTTTCCTGGGTCATGCCCGGCCTCGGAAGATCGACACGTCGCGGCCCTGCCTAGGCTTAACAGAGAGGTCAGCACGCCGGACTATATCCTATGCGCGCAGGGGTCTGGGCCCATCGCCCATTGCACTCCTGCACGTTGCGAGGGCGGCCGGGAGCAGACCTGGCAACCCACACTACAAGGCGGTTGCTTTACGCGGTCCAACCCGGCGTGCGCCGCTCAGTCGCTGACGTCTAGAAAGCTTCAGCTGATACCACGACTCTGAGTGCCCATATCTTTCCCGCGTAGTTGGTTAGTGCATATAGGCTCATCGCCAGACTCAGATCAAATACCCAATCTCGTTAAGGGTGTTTTTATGAAGTATCCACGGACAACGACTAGGGACCATGCCCACCTCTCAACTGGGTGGTCTCAACCTGCCCTGTCGCTCCGCCACAAAGTATCACTCGGGGGCCGTCGGAAACTCAGGCCCACCTCTACCTGGATGAAACCACCTGCCCCTTCAGCCCCCACATTCGCGAATCACCTGCGGGTACTCTACGAGCCGACCCGACTTTAGTCTCAATATTGTATCATGTATAAATGTATAATATATTGATCCGCGATCACACCCCGAGTGATCACAGCCCGATAGTGTAGCATAGCAGACGGACAAGAATGTAGGGCCACTAATGGAATACTAGCATACTATACTAAGCATTTATAGGATTGCAGGTAAAGGTATCAATAGTAGTAGCAAAGACAGGCTATGCAGCAGAATAGGATCAACTGTTAAACAGTAACAGCTACACTACTCTAGTGCAAGCAGTAGAGAGAAGGAGTAGGCGGTATTGGGATGATCAAGGGGGTTTTGCTTGCCTGGAAGCTCTGCCGAGAGGGAAGGGTCATCAGGGGTGTAGTCGACGTCAGCAGCAGCGGCTTCAGTCTCGAAGTCTACCGGGGAGAAGAGGGGGAAGAAACAATGAATACAATGCAAATAGACGCATGACGATGCATGACATGACAATAAGCGGTACTAGGAGTGCCCTAACGCGGTACTAGGTGCTACTGGCGAAGGTGGGAAACATTCGGGAAAGTATTCCCGGTGTTAGGCATTTTCGGACAGATGAACCGGAGGGGGACGGTTGCAAGTTTGCTATGCTAGGGACATGTGGCGGACGAACGGACTGCGTATTAGGATTTGTCTCGTCGTTCTGAGCAACTTTCATGTACAAAATATTTTCATCTGAGTTACGGATTATTTTATATTACTTTTCAAAGTTTTATATCATTTCTGGAATTATTTAATTATTTAATTTAGAATTATCCGAAACAGTGTAGGATGAACGTCATCATGACATCAGCATGACAACAGCGGTCAACATGACCAGTGGGTCCCACCTGTCAGCATCTGTTTAGGTTAATTAGGGTTTAAATAAGTTAATTATAGATTAATTAGGCTAATTAGATAATTAGTTTAAGTAATAGAATTAATTAAGTTAATTAATGAGCTAATTATTTATTTATTTATTTTTTTTCTTTTTTATTCTTTTTTTAACAGGGGCTGGGCCCAGGCGTCAGTGGCTAGGCCGGACACATCCGTCTTTGCCCATTCGGGCGCCGGACATGTCCGGGCAGCGCGCGCGCGTGGGCGAGCGGGCGGATGGCGGCGAGCTGGGCTCGGCGGCAGCGGGCGAGCGCGGGGAAGGCGCAAGCGAGGCCGGGCGGAGCGCGGCCAGGGGGGCTCCCGGGAGCGAAGGCGAGGGGGAGAGGCCGTGGCAGACGGCGCGGGGAGGCGGCGGACGCGGGCGGCGGGCAAGCGGCGGGGCAGTGAGCAGAGGCGGGGCGCGCGCGAGCGAACGGGAGGCGGCCCGGCGCGGGGCAGAGGTGGGCGAGCGAGGGAGGCCCGGGACGCGGTGCGGCGCAACGACAGGGGGAGAGGGGGGAGAGCTCATGGCGGCGTCGAGGCACGGGGACGGTGAGGCATGAGGAGGCCGGTCGGGGAGGAGTCGGGGACGGCGAACGGCGGCGAGGACGAGGCGGCGACGGGCGGCGACGGCGGCGGCGTCAGGGGAGGCGGCGCCGTCGGGCGTCGCGAGAGAGTGGGAGGAAGAGAGGGAATCGGGGGGTTAGGGTTTCGTGGGGTGCGGGTGGGGGGATATGCAGGGGCGGCTGGGCCGAGGCCCAGCGAGAGAGGGGGGATTTTGTTTTTGTTTTTCTTTTTATTTTATTTTCCTTTTCAATTTTCTTTCAAATCTTAATTTATTTCAATTTTATAAAATGTGAGAACAGCACCTAAATTTAGTATGTTAAATATACCACTGCCACATTAATTTGGACAGCTAAATAAAATAGTTTAACATTTTATTAATTTGAAAAAGGTATTAAATTAAATGTTTTGCTGCTGTTTTAGTTAGTTTAGTGCATTTAAGCACTTTATAAAAATGTGGTTTCAACATGACAAATATCCGGAGAATATTTGCCACACTTTGAACATTTTTGTTTTCTAGTTTGAAAAAATTGAATTTTGACTTTAGTTTGAATTGAATTTCTATAGGATTTGGATTAACGCGAGATTAACAACAGTAATCATGGTGACGTGGCATCATTAGCAGGGAATTACTGTAGCTTAATTATCTGTTCGTTACAAATCTCCTCCACTACAAGAAATCTCGTCCCGAGATTTAGGAGGTAAAAGGAATCAAAGCAGGGTACTCATCACGAAGACGATCCTCGCATTCCCAAGTGGCTTCCTCTTCAGAATGATTCGACCACTGAACTTTGAGGAACTTGATCGCCTTCTGACGAGTGCGACGTTCTGCTTGATCGAGAATGCGGACCGAATGCTCTTTATAAGAGAGGTCTTGTTGCAATTCAAGCATTTCGTGGTCTACTCCTCGGATAGGGTCTTTGAAGCAGCGGTGGAGCTGTGACACGTGGAAGACATCATGAACCTGAGAAAGGTTCGGCGGCAGCTCCAGTTGCTATGCCACTTTTCCACGCCTTTCGAGAATAGTGAAAGGACCAATATAGCGAGGAGCTAGCTTGCCCTTGATCCCGAATCGGTGTGCACCTTTCATTGGTGTAACACGAAGATAAGCCTTTTCGCTAGGTTGATAGACCATATCTTTGTGATGGCGGTCATATTGACTCTTTTGACGTGACTGAGCAGTCTTCAAATTCTCGAGGATAACGCAGACTTGATCTTCGGCATGTTGGATAATATCCGGACCGAAGAGTGGACGTTCCCCAATTTCTGACCAGTTCAGAGGGGTTCGACACTTTCGTCCATATAACACGTCGAAGGGAGCCATCTTCAGACTAGCTTGATAGCTATTGTTGTAAGAGAACTCAACATACGGAAGAGATTCTTCCCATTTCTTACCAAAGGAAATGAAACAAGCTCAAAGCATGTCTTCGAGAACTTGGTTGACTCGTTCAACTTGTCCCTAAGACTGAGGGTGAAAAGCGGTGCTAAATGACAGATGAGTTCCCATAGCTTCTTGGAAACTTGCCCAAAATCTTGAAGTGAATAAGCTACCACTGTCCGAACTGATAACCAGTGGAATACCGTGAAGTGAAACAATTCTGGACATGTAGAGAGTTGCCAGCTGACTAGCAGTGATTGTTTCTTTGACGGCCAAAAAATGTGCAACTTTGGAAAGTCGGTCAATGACGACAAGAATAGCATCATTACCTTTCTGCGATTTGGGGAAACCAGTGACGAAGTCCATTTCAACATGGTCCCATTTCCATTCAGGAATAGCAATAGGATGTAGAGTTCCGACAGGCCTTTGATATTCTGCTTTGATACGACGGCAAACATCACATTCCGCAACATAGCGAGCAATGTCTTGCTTCATGTTTGATCACCAGAACCTTTGACGAATGTCTTGGTACATCTTGGTGCTACCGGGATGAATAGACAGTGGAGTGTCATGTGCTTCCTTCATAACCTTCTGATTCATATCTAGGTTTTTCCTCTTACTCGGTACCACTAGGCGGCCTTTGAAGTATAAGGCGCCATCATGAGCAACAGTGAAGAATGAGGGCTTTCCTACTGTGAGATATATTTTAATCCTCTCGACTTCACCGTCACACCCCTGAATCCATTTGATAGAGGACACGAGATCTGGTTTAGCAGCCAGGGTATTAAGGGAACCCTGGGTAACAATGTGGAGGTTCATCTTGCAGCACTCTGGAGTAGGGGGAGCTAGTGCACCTGGAGGAACAATATGGAGGTTCAGCCTCCTGAATTCTTCAACAAGTGAGGGCTGAACTTTGTGGACCAGGACGTGGTTGCAGTAAGACTTGCGGCTCAAGACATTAGCCCTTACATTAGCCTTTCCTGGGGTATATGAAATACCCAAGTCAAAATCTGCTACGGTCTCCATCCATCTCTGCTGACGGAGGCTCAGGTTTGGCTGAGTGAACAGATACTTCAGACTTTGGTGATCGGTGAAGATCTCGCAATGATTACCTAGAAGGTAATGTCGCCACTATTTCAGTGCATAGATGTCAGCAGCAAGTTCGAGGTCATGTACTGTGTAATTCTCTTCGTGAGGGCACAATTGACGAGAGAAGCAATCACTCTGCGCTCTTGCATTAGGACACAGCCTAATCCTTGACGGGATGCATCGCAATAGATGATGAAATCCTTCTGGGAATCAGGAGGGGCAAGCACTGGGGCAGAAGTCAGCTTGTCTTTGAGTGCCTGGAAACTTTCCTAACACTTTTCTGTCCATTCAAACTTGATGCCTTTATGAAGCAGGTTATTCAGGGGCTTGGAGATCTTGGAGAAGTTCTCGATAAATCGACGGCAATAGCTGGCGAGTCCAAGAAAACTTCTGACTTGCTTGACATTCTTCGGAGGAGTCCAATCAAGAATAGCCTGAACTTGCTTGGGGTTGACGGCAATACCATCCTTGGAGATGACATGTGCAAGGTAGGTTAATTCGGGTAGCCAGAATTCACACTTGGAATACTTAGCATATAGCTGATGCTCTCGAATCTTTTCCAGAACAAGTTGAAGATGTTCAACATGCTCTTCTTTATTCTTGGAAAATACAAGGATGTCATCCAGATAAACCACGACGAACTTGTCGAGGTATCCATGAATATATAGTTCATCAGGCGGGAGAATGTAGCTGGTGCATTGGTCAAGCCGAAATACATGACGGTGTACTCGTATGAGCCATAACGAGTAACGAAGGTGGTCTTTGGGATATCCTCTTCACAAACACGTATCTGGTGGTAACCCAACCTCAAGTAGAGTTTAGAGAAGACTGATGAACCAGCCAGTTGATCATACAGATCATTGATTCGAGGAAGGGGATATTTGTTCTGAATAGTAGCTTGGTTAATAGGACGGTAATCTTGGACGAATCGGTTCGGTCCATCCTTCTTCTTGACAGAGAGAAGGTGCTCCCCATGCAGAGGAACTTGGACGAATGAAACCCTGACGAAGTGAAGTGTCGATTTCCTCCTTAAGCTCAAGGAGTTCATGTGGCGCCATCTTGTAGGGTCGCTTGGCTATAGGAGTTGTGCCTGGTTTTAAGTCGATGACGAATTCGACAGATCGAACAGGAGGTATCCCTGGGAGTTCTTCTGGGAAAACATCTTGCAAATTGCAAACAACTGTAATGTTTTCAATGCCTTCAAGTGGTGACGCGTTTAATGCATTCAAGGCATAAAGCCTCGCCTCGGCATTTTGAACCAGACGAGCGTTGTAGCTCACTATTTCATTAGAAGGGTGTAGAAGATGGATGGTCTTAGTGGCGCAAACTATGCAAGCACTATGCGCTTTCAACCAATCCATTCCCAGAATGAGGTCAATACTGGAAGTCTTCAACATAATGGGGGGGGCGTGAAATTCCAAGCCTTCAATTTCAATGGTGACATTGGGGCTAACCATGGAGGTTTGACATTGGCCCGCGGGAGTGTGTACTACTAGCGGAGTTCTCATCTCTTCGTATTTAATGCCATGCATGAATGCAAACTCTTCTGACATGAAAGAATGTGATGCTCCTGAATCGAATAAAATAGATGCTGGTACTGAATGAACAAGTAGAGTACCCATCACAGTAGCAGGCTGCTCTTGAGCTTCATTCAGATCAACATGGTTGGCCTGAACACGCCCATAAGGCCTGGCATTGTTGTTGTGGGGCTGATTGTTTCCATGGCTAGTTGCAGGAAGTGCCAGTTGGTTCCGGTTCTGATTGCATTCCCTGGCACGGTGACCTGGTTGGCCACACCTGAAGCACAGCCCATCATTGGGAGTGGGAGCAGGAGCTCGGGGTGGTGGAGCTAGAAGTCTTGGCTGCCTAGGTGGTGGAAGCAGACGTGGTGCAACATAAGACTGTCTTGGAGCAGGTGCAGCTGGACGGTACACGCTGTTGGGAATCCAGATCCGACGCTTCTGTGAGGGCGGGCTCGAAGACAAGCCGGTGTCGTGGTTGCGCCTAAGAGATCCCTGGTGTTCCTGCAGACCAGTCTCGAGCTGGATAGCCTTGTTCACCAAGGTGGCGAAGTCGGCAAAGTCATGCACAAGGAGCGCTAGCTTGATGTCATCTTGAAGCCCATCGCGGAACTTCTCCTGTCTGCGAGCATTAGTGGTAATGTCTTCTTCAGCATAGCGGGATAATTCCAGAAACTCCCGCTGATAAGCATCTACTATCTTGTTGCCCTGGGTGAGGTTGCAGAACTCTTTCTTCTTCCGGTCCATGATTCCCTGGGGAATGAAATGGGCATGGAAGGCAGCTTGGAAATCCTGCCAAGTGATGATTGTTCCAGCTGGTTGAGTGCGCTTGTGGCTGTCCCACCATTGAGCGGCGGAACCCTTGAGGAAGAAGGAGGCAAAGGTGACGTAGCTAGTAGGGGCAACGTCACCGGACTCCAACTCATAGGTGATGTCGCGAAGCCAGTCATCAGCATCCAGGGGCTGAGTTGAGCTGTGGTAGACGGTTGGGTTGAGGCACATAAAGTCCTGCAGAGTTACTGGGCCTGGCTGCTGGTTCATATTGGGGCGAGGAAACTGATCAATGACCCCTTGCATGAACTGGCGATTCAGCTCAAACTGCTGCATCATCCTAGCCATATAATCGGGCGGTGGTGGATTGTTGGCACCACGGCCTTGACCAGCGGGTCTAACAATCCTGCTAAAATGCAACAAGGGTATTTCAGCATTAAGAAATTGCAGAGGCAAAGAATCATTCATGAAGTAAAATGCACAAGGAAAGAAGTGCATAGGATACAACATAGTAGTCCAGCATGACATACAGATCCATACATAACGTCGATTACAAGCCCGTAGTTCAAGTTCATTAAATAAAATAGTCTAGAACAACTAGGCGGCGCGCAGGCACGCGGTGGAGGGATACAACAACGAGACATAGCGATATGCTACATCAACGTCGGAGACAACTGCTGAAGTCAGGTAACTGTAGGTGACGAAAATGAAGGCGTTTCTCGAGATAAGGGTACTGCACTCCGTGAACACTCTGGTGCGGGAGCCGGTCACGAGCTGGAAGGAGAGGTCCACGTGTAGGGGTATCACCTCCAACAGCAGGCCAATCAAGCCCTGGTGGTATCGCTGTCCAGCACGGGTAGAGGATGTGCTTGGGACGTATCCCTGCATCAACTGCTGGTGTCAGCTGCGTCAAGGCATCGTAGAGACGAGTACGAGTGGCGCACAACTCGACAGCAAGAACTCGGGCAGTGCGATCCATAGCCTCAATGTACCGAACCAAGAACTGAGGGTTGATACGTCCCCAACGTATCTATAATTTTTGATGATTCCATGCTATTATATTATCAACTTGGGATGTTTTATATACAGTAATATATCATTTTATATCATTTTTGGGACTAACCTATTAACTCAGGGCCCAGTGCCAGTTTCTGTTTTTTCCGTGTTTTTGACCTTTTGCAGATAAGAATATTAAACGGAGTCCAAATGGAATAAAACCTGCGGGATGATTTTTTCCATAACAGAAGATCCTTGGAAAACTTGAGAACCAAGGCAGGGGCCCACGAGGGAGCTCACAAGCCCCCCAGGCGCACCCTAGGGGGGGCGCGCCTGGCAGGCTTGTGCCCCCCCCCGTGCCTCCTCTGCCCTACCTCTTCCGCCTATAAATTCCCATAAATCCTAGAAACATCAGAGGGAGCCACGAAAATACTTTTCCGCCGCCGCAAGCTTCTGTTTCCGCGAGATCCCATCTTGGGGCCTTTTCCTGCGTCCTGCCGGAGGGGGAATCCATCACGGAGGGGTTCTTCATCAACACCATTGCCTCTCCGATGAGTTGTGAGTAGTTTACCATAGACCTTCGGGTCCATAGTTATTAGCTAGATGGCTTCTTCTCTCTCTTGGATCTTCAATACAAAGTTCTCCATGATCTTCATGGAGATCCATTCGATGTAATCTTCTTTTGCGGTGTGTTTGTCGAGATCCGATGAATTGTGGATTTATGATCAGATTATCTATGAATATTATTTGAGTCTTCTCTGAACTCTTTTATGCATGATTTCATATCCTTGTAAGTCTCTTCGAGTTATGGGTTTTGTTTGGCCAACTAGATCTGTAATTCTTGCAATGGGAGAAGTGCTTGGTTTTGGGTTCATACCGTTGCGGTGTCCTCACCCAGTGACAGAAGGGGTAGCGAGGCACGTATCGTGTTGTTGCCATCAAGGATAACAAGATGGGTTTATTCCATCTACATCATGTCATCTTGCTTAAGGCGTTACTCTGTTTGTTATGAACTTAATACACTTAGATGCATGCTAGATAGCGGTCGAGGTGTGGAGTAATAGTAGTAGATGCTGACAGTATCGGTCTACTTGTCTCGGACGTGATGCCTATATGTATGATCATTGCCTTAGATATCGTCATGACTTTGCGCAATTCTATCAATTGCTCGACAGTAATTCGTTCACCCACCGTAATACTTGCTATCATGAGAGAAGCCTCTAGTGAACACTATGGCCCCCGGGTCTATTTACCATTATATATTTGCTATCTTAAATACAAAAATACCAAAAATACCTTGCTGCATATTTACTTTATTTATCTTATATTATTATTTATCTATCACATCTTACATTTGCTCTTTTCCGAGAAGGGATTGACAACCCCTTATCGCGTTGGGTGCAAGTTGTTTGTGTTTTGTGCAGGTGCCTTGGCGCTTTATCTTGGTACTCCTACTGGATTGATAACCTTGGTTCTTAACTAAGGGAAATACTTATCTCTACTTTGCTGCATCACCCTTTCCTCTTCAAGGGAAAAACCAACGCAAGCTCAAGAAGTAGCCGGAAGAATTTCTGGCGCCGTTGCCGGGGAGTATTCAAGTGAAGCTTATCTACCAAGTACCTATCGCAAACTCATCTCTTGCATTTACTTTATTTGCCATTTGCCTCTCGTTTTCCTCTCCCCCACTTCTAAAACAAAATTTACAAAAAAATATTTGCCTTCTTTATTTGCCTTTTTCCGTTCGCCTTTCTTTCGCTTGTCTTTATTTGCTTGCTTGTGTGTTAGTTTACTTGCTTGGTTACCATGGCTGAAAACACTAAGTTGTGTGACTTCTCAAATACTAATAATAATGATTTTATTAGTACTCCAATTGCTCCCGCCATTAGTGAGGAGTTGTGTGAATTTAATGCTGCTTTGTTGAATCTTGTTATGAAAGAGCAATTTTTCGGCCTTCCTAGTGAAGATGCCGCGTCCCATCTTAATACCTTTATTGAGTTATGTGATATGCAAAAGAAAAAGGATGTGGACAATGATATAATAAAATTGAAGCTATTTCCGTTCTATACGAGATCGTGCTAAAACTTGGTTCTCATCTTTACCTAAAAATAGCGTTGATTCATGGAATAGATGTAAAGATGCCTTTATCTCCAAGTATTTTCCACCTGCTAAAATTATCTCTCTCCGTAATGATATCATGAATTTTAAGCAACTTGATCATGAACATGTTGCACAAGCTTGGGAGAGAATGAAATTGATGATTAGAAATTGCCCTGCTCATGGCATAAGTTTATGGATGATAATACAAATCTTTTATGCTGGCTTGAACTTTGCTTCTAGAAATATCTTGGATTCCGCTTCGGGTGGAACTTTTATGGAAATTGCACTAGGAGAAGCTACCAAACTTCTTGATAATATCATGACAAATTATTCTCAATGGCATACCGAAAGATCCTCTACTAGTAAAAAAGTGCATGCTATAGAAGAAATTAATTCTTTGAGTGCTAAGATAGATGAATTAATGAAATTGTTTGCTAGTAAGAGTGCTCCTATAGATCCAAATGATGTGCCTTTGTCTTCTTTGATTGAGAATAGCAATGAGAATATGGATGTTAATTTTGTTGGTTGGAATAATTTTGGTAACAACAATGGCTATAGAGGTAACTTCAATGCTAGGCCTTTTCCTAGTAATTCCTCTAATAATTTTGGAAACTCCTACAACAATGCTTATGGAAATAATAATAAAATATCCTCTGATCTTGAGAACACTATTAAAGAATTTATCAATACACAAAAAGTTTTTAATGCTACCGTAGAAGAAAAATTTGCTAAGATTGATGATTTGGCTAGGAATGTTGATAAGATGTTTCTTGAGATTGATATTTTAAAATTCAAGTGTGTGCCTCCTAAAGTGAATATGGATGAAACTTTGAAAGCTATGCAAATTTCTATCAATGAAAGTAAAGAGAGAACCGCTCGAGTTCGTGCTAGTCACGAACGGTTCAAAGAAGGGTGTTCCCGTCATAAAAATGACGAAGATCTTATGATGCTTGGTGTGACTCCTATTGAAACTTTGTTTTCTCATGTTGATCTTAATGATAATGAGGCTGGACATGAGTCCACTTTGGTTGAAAAACGTCCCAATAATTTTGAGTCTACCGTTCTTGATGCTAAAAATACTAAAAGTGG
Organism: Secale cereale; assembly: GCA_902687465.1. Classification (NCBI taxonomy): domain Eukaryota; kingdom Viridiplantae; phylum Streptophyta; class Magnoliopsida; order Poales; family Poaceae; genus Secale; species Secale cereale. The sequence continues at coordinate 883,444,424 of LR738714.1, read as the reverse complement.
AGTAGAAGACATCAAAACTTTGAATAGTGATGAACCTACTATGTTGGATTTCAAGGAATTTAATTATGATAAATGCTCTTTGATTGAATGTATTTCCTTGATGCAATCTATGCTTAATTCTCCACATGCTTATAGCCAAAATAAGGCTTTTACCAAACATATTGTTGATGCCACGATGAAATCTTTCGAAGAGAAACTTGAGTTGGAAATATCTATACCTAGAAAGCTTTATGATGAATGGGAACCTACTATCAAGATTAAAATTAAAAATTATGAATGTCTTGCTTTGTGTGATTTGGGTGCTAGTGTTTCCACGATTCCGAAATCTTTATGTGATGTTCTAGGTCTTAATGAAATTGATGAACGCTCTCTTAATTTGCACCTTGCGGATTCTACCATTAAGAAACCTATGGGAAGGATTAATGATGTTCTTATAATTGCTAATAGGAATTATGTGCCCGTAGATTTCATTGTGCTTGATATTGATTGCAATCCCACTTGTCCAATTATCCTTGGTAGACCTTTCCTTAGAACTATTGGAGCAATTATTGATATGAAGGAAGGGAATATAAAATTTTAGTTTCCACTAAAAAAGGGCATGGAAAATTTTCCTAGAAAAAGAATTAAGATGCCCTAAGAATCTATTATGAGAGCTACCTATGGTTTGTGCACTAAAGATGACAACACTTAAAACTATCTCCTTACGCCTAGCTAAGGGCGTTAAACGATAGCGCTTGTTGGGAGGCAACCCAATGAATAAATTTATTTTTGCTTTTTGCTTTCTGTTTTGTTGAGTCAACATCATCATGCTACTTTTATGATTGTGTTTTTTATGTTTTAATAAGTTTTTGTGCCAATTAGAACCTTTATGATTGGTTGTGGTGATAGTTGTTTGATCATGCTGAAAAAGACGGAAACTTTGTACTCACCATATTATTTAATTCTCCTATGCAGAACGTGAGAATGAGTTGATTCTTTTTGCTGCAGATTGATATACAAATTGCCGTAATTGTCATAATTTGTTCAGAATTTTTAGGATAGCAGAAGTATTCGAAATACCCAGATTACTACAGACTGTTCTGTTTTTGACAGATTCTGTTTTTATTGTGTTGTTTGCTTATTTTGATGAAACTATGGTTAGTATCGGGGGGTGCAAGCCATGGGATAGTGAGAATACAGTAATATAACATCAAATTAAATGGAACCCAAGTTTACTACAGTACCTTATGAGTAGAGGGGTTTGTTTTCTTATGCTAATGATATCACAAGTTTCTGTTGAAGTTTTGTGTTGTGAAGTTTTCAAGTTTTGGGTGAAGTTCTTATGGACAACGGAATAAAGAGTGGCAAGAGCCTAAGCTTGGGGATGCTTATGCATACCAAGCCAAATTCAAGGATACCATCAAGCCTAAGCTTGGGGATGCCCCGGGAAGGCATCCCCTCTTTCGTCTTCAATCCATCGGTAATTTTAATGGGGCTATATTTTTATTTACCACATGATATGTGTTTTGCTTGGAGCGTCGTGTATTATAAGAGTCTTTTGTTTTTGTTTTCCCACAATCATCCTTGCTGCACATCTTTTATGAGAGGGACACACACTCGTCATAATTTGTTAGAATACTCTATGTGCTTCACTTATATCTTTTGAGATAGGCAATGTTGCTCACATGTGCTTCACTTATATCTTTCGAGCGTGTTAGTTTTGCTCTAGTACTTCACTTATATCTTTGTAGAGCACGGCGGTGATGAATTTTATAGAAATAATACTCTCGATCTTCACTTATATTATTTTGAGAGTACTCTCTGAATAAACTTGGTAATTGGCATGAGCTATGAAATTAGTCTTAATATGATAGGCATCCGGAGAGGATATAATAAAAACTTGCATATTCAAGTGCATTGACTAGTAAGAGAAATTTGATTCCTTGCAATTAGTTTTGAGATATGGTTATGATGATATTAGAGTCATGTTAGTAGATGGTTGTGAATCATAGAGATACTTGTGTTGAAGTTAGTAATTCCCGTAGCATGCACGTATAGTGAACCGCTTTGTGATGAAGTCGGAGCACCAATGGTTTATTGATTGTCATCCTTTGTGTGGCGGTCGGGATCGCGCGATGGTTAACTCCTACCAACCCTTCCCCTAGGAGTATGCGTCCAACACCTAGCTTTGATAACTAATAAAACTTTTGCAACAAGTATGTGAGTTCTTTATGACTAATGTGAGTCCATGGAATACACGCACTCTCACCACTCCACCATTGCTAGCCTCTCTAGTACCGCGCAACTTTCGCCGGTGCAAAAACACCCACCATATACCTTCCTCAAAACAGCCACCATACCTACCTATTATGGCATTTCCATAGCCATTCCGAGATATATTGCCATGCAACTTTCACCGTTCCATTTTTCATGACATGCTCCACCACTTTCATATTGTCATTGCATAATCGTAAGATAGCTAGCGTGATGTTTTTATGGCTTGTCCATTTTCCTTGACGTCATACGCTACGCTAGATCGTTGCACATACCGGTACACCGCCGGAGGCATTTTCATATAGAGTCATACTTGTTCCAGTATCGAGTTGTAAGTAAATAAAAGTGTGATGATCATCATTATTAGGACATTGTCCCATGTGAGGAAATAAATAAAAGAGGCCAGCAATGCCCAAGTAAAAAAAAAGAGGCCAAAGAAGCCCACCAAAATAAAAAAAAAGAATGAAAAAAAATGATGAAAAAAATGAGAGAAAAAGAGAGAAGGGACAATGTTACTATCCTTTTCCACACTTGTGCTTCAAAGTAGCACCATGTTCTTCATGATAGAGAGTCTCTTGTTATATCACTTTCATATGCTAGTGGGAATTTTTCATTATATAACTTGGCTTGTATATTCCAATGATGGGCTTCCTCAAATTGCCCTAGGTCTTCATGAGCAAGCAAGTTGGGTGCACACCCACTAGTTGTCTTTTTGAGCTTTCATACACTTATAGCTCTAGTGCATCCGTTGCATGGCAATCCCTACTCATTCACATTGATATCTATTAATGGGCATCTCCATAGCCCGTTGATACGCCGAGTTGATGTGACTATCTTCTTCCTTTTTGCCTCACAACCTCCACCATATCTATTCCACCTATAGTGCTATATCCATGGCTCACGCTCATGTATTGCATGAGAGTTGAAAAAGTTTGAAAAAGTGAAGTGTGAAAACAATTACTTGGCCAATACCGGGGTTGTGCATGATTTAAATTCGTTGTGTGATGAAGATAGAGCATAGCCAGACTATATGATTTTGTAGGGATAGCTTTCTTTGGCCATGTTATTTTGAAAGTTCATGATTGTTTGCTATTATGCTTGAAGTATTATTGTTTCTATGTCAATATTAAACTTTTGTTTTGAATCATATGGATCTAAACGTTCATGCCACAATTAAGAAGTTACAAGAATAAAATATGTTCGGTAGCATTCCACATCAAAAATTCGTTTTATCACATCCCTACTCGAGGACGAGCAGGAGTTAAGCTTGGGGATGCTTGATACGTCTCCAACGTATCTATAATTTTTGATGATGCCATGCTATTATATTATCAACTTGGGATGTTTTATATACAGTAATATATCATTTTATATCATTTTTGGGACTAACCTATTAACTCAGGGCCCAGTGCCAGTTTCTGTTTTTTCCGTGTTTTTGACCATTTGCAGATAAGAATATTAAACGGAGTCCAAACGGAATAAAACCTGTGGGATGATTTTTTCCATAACAGAAGATCCTCGGAAAACTTGAGAACCAAGGCAGGGGCCCACGAGGGAGCTCACAAGCCCCCCAGGCGCGCCCTAGGGGGGGCGCCTGGCAGGCTTGTGGCCCCCCCCCCCCGTGCCTCCTCTGCCCTACCTCTTCCGCCTATAAATTCCAATAAATCCCAGAAACATCAGAGGGAGCCACGAAAATACTTTTCCGCCGCCGTAAGCTTCTGTTTCCGCGAGGTCCCATCTTGGGGCCTTTTCCGGCGTCCCGCCGGAGGGGGAATCCATCACGGAGGGGTTCTTCATCAACACCATTTCCTCTTCGATGAGTTGTGAGTAGTTTACCACAGACCTTCGGGTCCATAGTTATTAGCTAGATGGCTTCTTCTCTCTCTTGGATCTTCAATACAAAGTTCTCCATGATCTTCATGGAGATCTATTCGATGTAATCTTCTTTTGCGGTGTGTTTGTCGAGATCCGATGAATTGTGGATTTATGATCAGATTATCTATGAATATTATTTGAGTCTTCTCTGAACTCTTTTATGCATGATTTCATATCCTTGTAAGTCTCTTCGAGTTATGGGTTTTGTTTGGCCAACTAGATCTGTAATTCTTGCAATGGGAGAAGTGCTTGGTTTTGGGTTCATACCGTTGCGGTGTCCTCACCCAGTGACAGAAGGGGTAGCGAGGCACGTATCATGTTGTTGCCATCAAGGATAACAAGATGGGTTTATTCCATCTACATCATGTCATCTTGCTTAAGGCGTTACTCTGTTTGTTATGAACTTAATACACTTAGATGCATGCTGGATAGCGGTCGAGGTGTGGAGTAGTAGTAGTAGATGCTGACAGTATCGGTCTACTTGTCTCGGATGTGATGCCTATATGTATGATCATTGCCTTAGATATCGTCATGACTTTGCGGAATTCTATCAATTGCTCGACAGTAATTCGTTCACCCACCGTAATACTTGCTATCATGAGAGAAGCCTCTAGTGAACACTATGGCCCCCGGGTCTATTTACCATTATATATTTGCTATCTTAAATACAAAAATACCAAAAATACCTTGCTGCTTATTTACTATATTTATCTTATATTATTATTTATCTATCACATCTTACATTTGCTCTTTTCCGAGAAGGGATTGACAACCCCTTATCGCGTTGGGTGCAAGTTGTTTGTGTTTTGTGCAGGTGCCTTGGCGCTTTATCTTGGTACTCCTACTGGATTGATAACCTTGGTTCTTAACTGAGGGAAATACTTATCTCTACTTTGCTGCATCACCCTTTCCTCTTCAAGGGAAAAACCAACGCAAGCTCAAGAAGTAGCAAGGGTCATATCGACGGATCACGTAGGGTGTACAGATAGCAGTGTAGTATCTAGTCTCATCCCCAACTGGAGCATGCAGAATGTATCTGAACCCAGTATCATCCAAGCGAGGGTGCTCTCCGCGAAAGACAGGTGATCGCAACAAAGGCAACCTCATGGACTGCCATCTCAACAGTCACTCCAAAACCTTGAAAGGTGTGCAACTCATTGGTGGAGCGATCCTGTCGATCAAAGACATCAACCATGGCACGGTAATGCTCCTGGTTGAACTCACGGTAGTCCTCGTAAATAGTGTACTAAGGGTACCAACGATATCCCAGCATGGTCAAGAGGTCGACCCGAATGGCCGGGAACCCATTCGCATCCAAGGCCATAGTCTGGCGCACGATCTGCATTGCGGGGTGCATCTGAAACAACAGAGTTCGAGATGTCAAATGACAGTGTGTGAATCATTCATTGCACTTTCAAAGAATTAATTTCAGATAATCCAGCTCTCCGGTTGAATGTGATCACGAGAACCTAATGTTAGAGTTAGTAAATTCATTTAACCCGAATAGAAGAGAGAGATCAGAGTCCCAGAGTAAAGACGAGGAATACAAGATACTAATACCACCCAATGGCGACGTGGGCCCGTAAGCCACACAGCCAAGTTAGTAAAACAGTTTTCATAGACTAGACTCAACTTCGGCCAAGGAGTTGGAAAGGGGGATTCCTACAGGCAGTCGGCTCTGATACCAACTTGTGACGCCCCCGGTTTCACCGTACACTAATCATACACGCAAACGTGTATGATCAAGATCAGGGACTCACGGGAAGATATCACAACACAACTCTAAACACAAATAAAGATAATTCAAGCTTTATATTACAAGCCAGGGGCCTCAAGGGCTCGAATACGAAAGCTCAAGTACACAAGTGTTAGCGGAAGCAAATATATCTGAGTACAGACATAAGTTCAACAAGGTGCCATAAGATGGCTAGCACAAGCAGGGATACAGATCGATAAGGCGTAGGCCTCCTGCCTGGGATCCTCCTAACTACTCTTGGCCGTCAGCATCCTGCACGTAGTAGTAGCCACCCTCGGTGTAGTAGTAGTCGTCATCGGCGTGGGTAGCTGGCTCCTGGGATCCACCATCTGATCGCAGCAATCGGGTATAGGGGAAAAAGAAGTAGCAAAGCAACCGTGAGTACTCATCCAAAGTACTCTCAAGACTGACATCAGATCTATGCTACATATGCATCGGTATCAAATGAAAGGGGTAGTATCTGTGGACTAAACTGCAGAATGCCAGAATAAGAGTGGGAGAAGCTAGACCAATCGAAGACTACGCTTCTGACAGCCTCCATCTTGAAGAAGTAGAAGAGAGTAGTTCTTAAGTTAACGACAGCCTCCATCTTGAAGCAGTGGAAGTGAGTAGTTGGTAAGTTAACCAAGTATCAACGTATAGCATAATCCTACCCGACGATCCTCTCGTTGCCACCCTGCGAGGGAGCGACCACCGGGTTATATCTGACACTTGCAAAGGGTGTGTTTTATTAAGTATCCGGTTCTAGTTGTCAGAGGTCGGAATACAACTCCGGGTCGTCCTTTTACCGAGGGACACAGCTATTCGAATAGATAAACTTCCCTCTAGGGGTGCACCATCTTACCCAACATGCTCTACTCCTCTGGCCGAACACACTTTCCTGGGTCATGCCCTGCCTCGGAAGATCAACACGTCGCGGCCCTACCTAGGCTTAACAGAGAGGTCAGCACGCAGGACTATATCCTATGGGCGCAGGGGTCTGGGCCCATCGCCCATTGCACTCCTGCACGTTGCGAGGGCGGCCGGGAGCAGACCTGGCAACCCACACTACAAGGCGGTTGCTTTACGCGGTCCAACCCGGCTCGTAGCCGGACTCAGATCAAATACCCAATCACGGTAAGCGTGTTTTATGAAATATCCACGGACAACGACCTGGGACCAGGCCCACCTCTCTCCTGGGTGGCCTCAACCTGCCCTGTCGCTCCGCCACAAAGCATCACTCATGGGCCGTCGGGAACTCAGGCCCACCTCTACCTGGATGGAACCACCTACCCCTTCAGGCCCCACATTCGCGAATCACCAGCGGGTACTCTACGAGCCGACCAGACTTTAGTCTCTATATTGTATCATGTATAAATGTATAATATATTTATCCGCGATCACACCCCGAGTGATCACGGCCCGATAGTGTAGCATAGCAGACGGACAAGAATGTAGGGCCACTGATGGAATACTAGCATACTATACTAAGCATTTATGGGATTGCTGGTAAAGGTATTAACAGTAGTAGCAAAGACAGGCTATGCAACAGAATAGGATCAACCGTTAAACAGTAACAGCTACACTACTCTAGTGCAAGCAGTAGAGAGAAGGAGTAGGCGGTATCGGGATGATCAAGGGGGTTTTGCTTGCCTGGAAGCTCCGCCGAGAGGGAAGGGTCGTCAGGGGTGTAGTCGACGTCAGCAGCGGCGGCGTCAGTCTCGAAGTCTACCGGGGAGTAGAGGGGGAAGTAACAATGAATACAATGCAAACAGACGCATGACAATGCATGACATGACAATAAGCAGTGCTAGGTGTGCCTAATGCGGTACTAGGTCCTACTAGCGAAGGGGGAAACATCTGGGAAAGTATTCCCGGTGTTAGGCATTTTTGGACAGATGAACCGGAGGGGGACGGTTGCAAGTTCGCTATGCTAGGGACGCGTGGCGGATGAACGGACTGCGAATTCGGATTCGTCTCGTCGTTCTGAGCAACTTTCATGTACAAAGTATTTTCATCCGAGTTACAGATTATTTTATATTATTTTTCAAAGTTTTATCTAATTTCTAGAATTATTTAATTAGTTAATTTAGAATTATCCGAAACAGTGTAGGCTGACGTCAACATGACAACAGCGGTCAACAGGACCAGTGAGTCCCACCTGTCAGCGTTCGTTTATGTTAATTAGGGTTTAAATAAGTTAATTACGGATTAATTAGGCTAATTAGATAATTGGTTTAATTAACAGAATTAATTAAGTTAATTAATTATCTAATTAATTAATTATTTATTTTTTTATTTTTAATTCTTTTTTTAACAGAGGCTGGGCCCAGGCGTCAATGGCCAGGCCGGACACATCCAGCTATGCCCATTCGGGCGCCGGACATGTCCGGGCAGCGCGCGCGGGGGCGAGCGGGCGGAAGGCGGCGAGCTGGGCTCGGCGGCAGCGGGCGAGCGCGGGGAAGGCGTAGGCCAGGCCGGGCGGAGCACGGCGGGGGTGGAGCTCCGGGGAGCGCGGGCGAGGGGGCGAGGCCGTGGTGGACGCCGCGGGGAGGCGGCGGACGCGGGCTGCGGGCGAGCGGCGTGGCAGTGGCAAGGCACAGCGGCGCGACGGACGGTCAGCAGAGGCAGGCCGCGCGCTAGCGATCGGGACGCGGCCCAGCGCGGGGCAGAGGCGGGCGAGCGAGGGAGGCCCGGGACGCGGTGCGGTGCGATGATAGGGGGAGGGGGGAGAGCTCACGGCGGCGTCGAGGCACGGGGGCGGCGAGGCGTGAGGAGGCCGGTCGGGGAGGAGTCAGGGACGGCGAACGGCAGCGAGGATGAGGCGGCGACGGACGGCGACGGTGGTGGCGTCAGGGGAGGCTGCGCCGTCGGGAATTGGGTTCTCCATTTCCCGTTTTCAAGGTCTAATAAACGAGAATTGTATAATAGAACATGATCACCTACTTTCAATTCCCGTTTTTGAATTCTTTTGTCATGCCACCTTTTAACTTTTTCTTTAAACAATTTGTCATTTTCATAAGCTTGGGTTCTCCATTCATCTAACGAGTTAATATCAAATAACCTCTTTTCTCTAGCAAGTTTAAAATCATAATTAAGTTCTTTAATTGCCCAATAAGCTTTATGTTTTAACTCAAGAGGTAAATGACATGCTTTTCCATAAACCATTTTATAAGGAGACATACCCATAGGATTTTTATAAGCAGTTATGTGGGCCCATAATGCATTGTCAAGTTTTTTAGACCAATTCTTTCCGGATCTATTAACGGTGTTTTGCAAAATCAATTTTATTTCTCTATTGCTCAATTCAACTTGACCACTAGATTGTGGGTGATAAGGAGATGCAATTCTATGGTTGACATCATATTTAGCAAGTAATTTACGGAATGCACCATGAATAAAATGTGAACCGCCATCAGTCATTAACTATCTAGGGACTCTGAACCTTGGGAAAATAACTTCTTTAAGCATTTTAATAGAAGTGTTATGATCAGCACTACTAGTTGGAATAGCTTCTACCCACTTAGTAACGTAATCAACACCAACTAAAATATGTGTATACCCATTGGATTTAGGAAAAGGTCCCATATAATCGAATCCCCAAACATCAAATGGTTCAATAACAAGTGAATAATTCATAGGCATTTCCTGAAGTCTACACACATTACCATCAAAAACAAATGGAACATCTTTTTGCAAGAGATTAGTAAAAGGCCTATAAATTTTAGAGAAGTCTTTAATAAACCTTCTATAGAAACCAGCATGACCAAGGAAACTTCTTATACCTTTAATATCTTTAGGACATGGCATTTTCTCAATTGCATCAACTTTAGCCTTATCTACGTCAATACCTCGTTTAGAAATTTTATGCCCCATGACAATACCTTCATTCACCATAAAGTGGCACTTCTCCCAATTCAAGAAAAGATTAGTTTGTTCACATCTCTGCAAAACTCGATCAAGGTTGCTTAAGCAATCATCAAAAGAAGTTTTGTAAACAGAAAAATCATCCATGAAATCCTCAACAACCTTTTCACAAAAGTCAGAGAATATAGCAGTCATACATCTTTGAAAGGTAGTAGGTGCATTGCATAAACCAAAAGGCATACGTCTATAAGCCTAAGTTCCAAAAGGACAAGGAAAGGTGGTTTTCTCTTGGTCGGCTTGTGATACAGGTATTTGAGAGAAACCAGAATATCCATCAAGAAAGCAAAATGGTGCATGCTTAGACAATCTTTCTAACATTTGATCAATAAAAGGTAAGGGGTAATGATCCTTTCTAGTGGATTTGTTTAATTTTCTAAAATCAATTACCATCCTATAACCAGTTACAATTCTTTGTGGAATGAGTTCATTTTTATTATTAGGAACAACGGTGATACATCCTTTCTTAGGGACACAATGAACAGGACTTATCCATCTACTATCAGCTATGGGATAGATTATACCTGCTTCCAGAAGTTTTAATATTTCATTTCTCACCACCTCTTTCATCTTAGGATTTAATCATCGTTGGTGGTCGACAACCGGTTTAACATCAGGCTCCATATTAATTTTGTGCTGACATAGAGTGGGACTAATGCCCTTAAGATCATCAAGAGTATATCCAATAGCAACTCAATGCTTCCACAGAGTTTTTAGTAATCTCTTTTCTTCATGCTCTGAAAGGTTAGCACTGATAATAACAGGATATATCTTCTTTTCATCTAGATAAGCATATTTCAATGTATGAAGCAATTGTTTCTGTTCAAATACAGGGTCACCCTTTGGTGGAGGAGGGACTCCAAGAGTTTCAATAGGCAAATTGTGTTTAAGGATAGGTGGTTGATCAAAGAACATCTTATCTATTTCATTTCTTTCATTCATATGCATATCATTTTCATGGTCTAGCAAATATTGTTCTAACAGATCACTAGGAGGTACGGCAATAGAAGCAAGACCAATGATTTCATCTTTACTAGGCAATTATTTATCATGAGGTTGTCTACGAAACTTGGAGAAATTAAACTCATGAGATGTACCACCAAAATTAACACTAACAGTTTCTTTAGAGAAATCAATCTTGGCATTAACAGTGTTCAAAAAAGGTCTACCAAATATAATGGGACAAAAATTATCTTGTGAAGAACCAAGGACTAGAAAATCAGTAGGGTATTTTATTTTTCCACACAAGACTTCAACATCTCTAACGAAACCCAAGCGGCGTAATGGTATCTCTGTTTGCAAGCTTAATAGTAACATCAATGTCCTCTATTTCAATAGGTGCAATATCATTCATAATTTCTTGATATAAGGTAAACGGAATAGCATTGACACTAGCACCCAAATCACATAAGCCATGATAACAATGATCTCCTATTTTAACAGAGGAAACAGGCATGCCTACCACATGTCTATTTTTATCTTTATGATCTGGTTTAGCAATTCTAGCTGCTTCATCAGAGAAGTAAATAACATGCCCATCTAAATTATCTACCAAGAGATCTTTAACCATAGCAACATTAGGTTCAACTTTAATTTGTTCAGAGGGTCTAGGTGATCTAATATTACTTTTTTTAACCACAGTTGAAACTTTAGCATGTTCCTTAATCCTAATAGGAAAAGGTGGTTTCTCAATGTAAGCAGTAGGCACAACTGGATCAACATGGTAAACAATTATTTCTTCTTTAACACTAACTGGTTCCTCTATCTTTTCTTTAACAGGGGGATGATATTTAAACCACTTCTCCTTAGGGAGATCAATATGAGTAGCAAATGATTCACAAAAGGAAGCTACTATCTCAGAGTCAAGTCCATATTTAGTGCTAAACTTATGAAAAGCATCAGTATCGATAAAAGATTTAACACAATCGAACTCAAGTATTATACCTGACTCATTACCTTTGTCAAGCTCCAAATCTTCAGAGTTACATTTAATTCTTTCCAGAAGATCCCATCTGAATTCAATAGTTTTCTTTGTAAAGGAGCCAGTCGAAGAAGAATCGAGCATGGTTTGATCATCATGAGAAGCCGAGCATAAAAATTATGTAAGATAATTTCCCTTGAGAGCTCATGATTGGGGCATGTATGCAACATATACTTAAGCCTCTCCCAAGCTTGAGCGATGCTTTCTCCTTCACGAGGCCAAAAATTATATATATAATTCCGATCACGACGAACCAAGTGCAATGGATAAAATTTCTGGTGGAATTCCAGCTTCAACCGGTTCCAGTCCCATGTATAGGTATCACCACATAGCCTATACCAAGTCAATGCCTTTCCCTCCAAAGATAAAGGGAATACTTTCTTCTTAACTCCATCTCCGGATAAACCTGCAAGCTTAAATAAGCCACAAATTTAATCCACATAGGTCAGGTGCATATCAGGATGTATTGTTCCATCTCCTACATAAGGATTAGATAGCAGTTTCTCTATCATACCCGAAGGAATATCATAATAAATATTTTCAGTAGGTGCAGTAGGTTGATGAGCAGCTATTTGTGCTTCCGGTCGAGGTGAAGATACCCCGAACAAACTCCTCAAAGGATTACTTTCCATAGTGACAAGTGACAATAAAATTCAGCACATAATATAAATGTTTCCTTACCAAATTCCACTCACCAAAGGCACTTCACTCCCCGGCAATGGTGCTAGAAAAAAGTCTTCATGACCAACAACTATAGGGGATCAATCATGTAGAGACCCGACCTCAGATGGTCAAGTCTCTGTGCATCAGTGTCATCCCTGGATCAGTAATGCTGACACGCACAGTACTCGAAGGGTTTATAACAGAGTAGCAATCACACACTTATTACATCGAATGTCTCAGAAGAGAACTTATTACAATAAAAATGGCTTAAGGCCATCTAATCACGATAACAGTGGAAGGCTTGGAAGATAGGTGAGTCCATTAACTCCAACGGCATCACTGGGTGTAGAACCACGACTTAAAGCACCTTACTCGTCGTCTGAAAAGTCTGCAACATGAAAAGTTGCAGCCCGAAAACGGGTCAGCACATAGAATATGCTGGCAAGGTAACACATAGAGAGTAATGAACAGCAATGATACTAAACTACATGCATATTTGGCTGGTGGAAAGCTCTATGGTTACAGTTTTGCGAAAAGCAAATTTTTCCCTACTGCAAAGGAATAAATTTATTTAACTATCAGGGTGGTTGTGAAACATTGAGAATGGTTGACAGCATTCTCAATCCCAATTAAGTACATCATCAAACCCAACAAAATTAATTAAAGTAACATGATGAGATTCACATGAAAATCCAGGTACTAGATACTCAAGTTGTCCATAACCGGGGACACGGCTAACCATGATTAGTTTGTACACTCTGCAGAGGTTTGTGCACTTTTCCCATAAGACTCGATCTCCTCCGTTGATTTCTCGCACTGCTTGATGTTTGAGAAACGGATGACCGAGACACAGTCTTTCAGAAACGTTAACTCTCTACTCCGGGTAGACCATACCACCTACATCCCCTACATGCTGATCTACCTCTTCAAGAGCTCACGTAACCTACTCAACTATGCTAGAGCCCATAATAGCTTATGGTTGCACACGGAAGTTTCCAGCATGAATAAACTCATGATCCCTTTGAGCCTGGGTGGCGGTCCAAAAAAACAGGCAATTCTGGATTACCCAGATACCTCAATCCACCCAGATGTGTGTTTTAGTTGCCACCTTAAGTTAACCATTAATGAACAAATCTCACATCTGTCATGGAATCACTCACCCAATCCACGTCTACTAGCATAGCATAGCAATATAAGCAAACGTAGAAGTAACTCCCAAGGGTTTGATAAAATAAATAGGGCAATAGGTTCTACCTCTTCTACTTCCCAGATCCCATGATTTAATTAGAGCCTAATCATGCAGTGTTTGAGGGTTGATCTAATGCAATAAAACTGGGTAGTAAAGGGGTATGATCAAAGTGTTACTTGCCTTGCTGATGATCCGCGAAACCTAGAGATTCAAAGTAGCAAGCGGCGCACTCCGGGTACTCTATCGCAAACAAACAAGCATACAATAAGTACTCATCTAATGCACGGGTAAAACTCAAATAAGAGATCTAACCAGAAAGTTCATCTTAAGAACTCCGGTTGGCAAAAAGAATCAAATCAAACGAAGCAACGAAACTCAAACGGCGAAAGAAACAAGCTTCGTTTACTAATCTGGACAAGTCAAATTTTTCAGAAGCAAAAACTTGTTTGAGTTGGTTAAACGGAACGGGGGTTTCGAGACGAAACTCTAGGCGTTTGAATCGCCTGATTCCGACAAACGAGCGAAAAGTTAAACTAAAACGAAAATCGGATCAGAAATCGCGATCTGGAAAATCGCAGAATAATCCGAGAAAAAGAAAAACTGATGAACAGTTAATCGAACGAACGTTCATTAACTGGAACTAAACGACGAAAACCGTTCGTTAAAACGCACGAACGAGCGAACGCTCGCTAAACAAGAAAACCAAAAAAAAGGAAACAAACCGATCTAAAAAAAAACCTAGGGTTTTCTAAAAAAAACGGGATCGGTTTTAACAAAAAAAAAACCGGCGGCGACGGCGGCTACC
>LR738714.1:883373526-883415737 GCA_902687465.1 Secale cereale | reverse complement strand
CGGAGCTTGGGGGAGTGTTGCGCGCGGCCGGTGCTCGCCGGAACCGGCCGGCATGGGCGGCGGCGGCGGCGGCGAGGAGATCGTGGGGAGAGGAGCCGGGGTGGGGTGGACCGAGGGGTGGGGGTGAGTTCGTCAGAGTAGGGATGAGAGAGAGAGAGAGGTGGGGTGGGAGTGGATCGGGCCGGTGTGGTGGGGCTGGGGAGAGAGAGGGAGAGGGGGTGGCTACGATGGGGCATCTCTTTGCCGTCTGCTGGGCACCTCTTTGCCGTCTGCCAGCAGATGGCAAAGAATCTTTGCCATCTGCTGGCAGACGGCAAAGAGGTGGGGCTGGTGGGCTGGACCTACCCATCTCTTTGCCGTCTGCCAGCGGACGGCAAAGATTCTTTACCATCTGCTGGCAGACGGCAAAGAGCTGACTGATGGCAACCAGGTTCTTTGCCGTCTGTCAGTTCTTTGCCGTCTGTTTTTTGTAAGCAGACGGCAAAGACCTTCTTTGCCGTCAGCTGGCAGACGGCAAAGAGCTGGCAGATGGCAAAGACCCAGATTCCAGTAGTGTATATTCCAGAAAATGGGCACCGGAGGCTGGCCAGGGGCCCCACGAGCCACCAGGGCGCGCCTGGTGGGGTGGCACGCCCTGGTGCCTCGTGGATGCCTGGGTGGCCCCCTCTGGTACTTCTTTGCTCCAGTATTTTTTATTTATTCCAAAATAAATCTCCATGAAATTTCAGCTCATTTGGAGATGTGCAGAATAGGTATCTCTGACATAGCTTTTTCAGGTCCAGAATTCCAGCTGCCGGCAATCACCCTCCTTGTGTAAATTTTGCATATTAAGAGAGAAAAGGCATTAGAATTGGTCCACAAAGTATGATATTGATTAAAAACACTATAAATAACAGTAGTAAAACATGATGCAAAATGGACGTATCACCCGGTTGCCGCGATCAGATGCCGGAGCCTAGGAGCAGGAGATCCTCGACGGTGCCTACTACTACGTCGACGACCAGAAGTAGTTTGGAGGCCCCAGGCCGGAGGCCTGCGCCTTTTTGATCTAGTTGTCATTGTTTTGCTCAGCCTTCTTAAGGCAAACATGTCTAATTATGTCTATACCAAGACTATTGATGTATGCTGACTTATGTATTCGGGTCCTCGTGACCCCTGGCTTGTAATTTAAAGATTTATGTTTAAATTTGTGTCTAGAGTGGTGTTGTGATATCCTACCGTGGGTCTCTGATCTTGATCGTGCATGATGCATGTAGGATTAGTGCACGGTCGGGATCGGGGGCGCCAGAGTCACGTATGGGATAAATATGTCCATAGCGGGAAAAGTCATATGTGAATGTAATGAATGAATCAAAACCATCCACGGACTTAACGTTAAGGGGTTCACATATGTCGGTGTGAATTAATTCTAAAACCCTTGTGGCTCTTACTGCTCCTTTCTTAATTGTTTTTGCGTATCTTCCTTTAATACAATCAACACATTTGTCTGCATCTGAGAAATCTAATGGAAGGGGTATTGCATTTTTAACTAAGCGTTCCATTCTCCCCCTCAAAATGTGGCCCAAACGACAATGCCACAACTTTGAAGAATTACTAACTCCTTTC
Source organism: Secale cereale (assembly GCA_902687465.1). Classification (NCBI taxonomy): domain Eukaryota; kingdom Viridiplantae; phylum Streptophyta; class Magnoliopsida; order Poales; family Poaceae; genus Secale; species Secale cereale. Next base: position 883,414,132 of record LR738714.1, on the reverse strand, counting down.
CATTTCTTCTCAACATTAAATTCATCACTCACATGCATAACTGAATCATTATTAAGAGATAACATGTATAATTTGCCTCGTCTAACACCGAGGCCAACATTCTTATTACATTTATTTAAAGCAAATTGTCTGTTGCTAAATTTGCACTCATACATATCATCGTGTGGCACCCCGGCTCAGAGAGACTGGAACACCCTGTATTCCAGCCTAGAGATCAAGTCTTCTGGAATACGGCACTGCTTAGCATAGAACAAATCAGCTCTTTATTACAAATTATACGAGTACAGGGGTCCGATGTTACAAAGGATTACATTGGTACGGTGACACTACGCCTGCTAAGGTAGCTCTATGCTAGCAGCGGAACAACTCGTAACAGCAGAATAACTTCTACCAGCGGAACAGCTGCAACGGTGATGAACTCCACTCCGCAGGGACTCTAGCTAGGACGCATCCTAGAGCACAAACTCGGGATCCTCGACAAGCAATCAATCACGGTGTCACCTGCAATCTGGCATGACATGCCAGGTGAGTACTTTGAATGTACTCGCAACCTCACAGCAACCAAAGCAATCAAGACAAACAACAGCATGGCATTTTCAGGTTAATCATCAATGATGAACACAATACTACTAGCAAACATGAGCATGACAGGTACATATAATTCATGATATGAACATGATGATACTAGCACTAGCATGCAAGGGGGTCGACGTTTAAAGTCTCATGAACCAACTTACTCTGCTCGGAGGTTATCTCGTAACCACCATAGGTATCAATCTTTCTTACCTTCGTGATCATCACACGATCACCTGATAATCAACCATCATCAAGAATACCATTGTGATCATCTCGTGACCACATAAAGATCAACCAACTTCTTTCCTCATCGAACCGGGGTTGTTATTATTCAGATTATTATTACTGTTGACCCATAGTCTGACTTACAATGAACTGTGTCCATATCCTAGGACGTGGCTATCGATAGATTATACACTCTGCAGAGGTTAGTACACTGTACCCACACCACGGAATTCATGGCCTCGTGCTCCCATTCGGGTGGACCAACAACATTCCGACAAAACCAATCTATTGCATGGCACTCTCCCGGCCACTCCGACAAACTCCCCTTTGGGCTATGTCATCGGTGGCCCTGATGTCAACTCGTGACATCCGCCACCTTTGTGGCTGCCACCGTGAAAGAACATGCGGTGCCCCCATGTTTGGTTTTGGTAATTGATGACAATCTCTATGGACTAATGGTTGCCTTGAGTTATATTTGAAGGGTTTGTCCATAGGCTTTTCTTGGAGTCCATTTGTTGGTTTCAAGGAGAGTTTGTGATGACCAAGGTGCTATTAGGGAATTATCCAAAGATTGGTCATGTGAGTGTTGAGCTTATTGCAAGCATGTCTTGAAGAAGAAGAGTGTGTAATCATTCATGTTTACCTTCAAGACATCATCCAAATGAAGAGAGTTCGAAAGATTCAAGTTGATCAACACACAAAGTGTAGAAGATGTACCGAGAGGGATCAAGTGATCCCATGGTATGGTAAGCATTGTCAATTACGCTTTGTGTACTAACCCATGGTCTTCGTGAGAATTCTTTGTGGGGTTAGGTTGCGGTGTGCACGTTCACGTGATGCATCACGAAGAGAGCAAGTGCTTGAAGATTGCCATCCATTGTGGTGACAATGGACTTGTGAAGATGTGCCGAAGAGTGGCTCACCCATAGTGGAGTATGGGGGAGCAATCTACTAGTCTTCACCGAGCCAACGCAATCAAGAAAGGTGGTCCTACTTGAGGAAGTCAAGATCGTCTACATCTAGCTCAAGTGGACTTTGTGCAAGGCAAATGTTTGGCCTTGATAGGTTCTCTATTTTACCGGTCTCATGGTGGTAGTTTGGAGACCGGGTTAAAGGATCGATTGCCGTACTATCAAGGGGGGCTCTCAAGTGAGTAGCTTGATCGTATCGTTCGTAGAGAGCTAAAATCATTGCATGCTTGCATCATCTTTCTTGGTTCTTGTTTGGTTTTCTCCTTGGGAGATTTGGAGCTTATGGTCATCTTCTTGACAAGCTCGATTTCATCAAAAACGAAGTTCACATGCTTTTTCTATTGCGTTTTCGGTGTTGGAGGTTTTACCGGTCTTATTCGAGGAAGGGTTATCACCATTTTCTTATGGGCCTTTTCTAATTTCCTTCTTATTGTTATTTCTATCAAGATTGTGTTAGCCCTTGTCGCTAGTTTTCCAACAAACTTGGTTTCGTTGAATTCGGAGTCCGTTTGCAGAAGTTGTGTCAGTTTTGGTGTCCTTAAAAAGGCTGCAGCGGTACTACCGCTCATGGGAGCGGTACTACCGCTTGGAGGGGATGTAATTTTTTACTACCGCTCTTGGGAGCGGTACTACCGCTTGGAGCGGATGTAATTTTTTACTACCGCTCCAGAGCGGTACTACCACGGCTACTTCTGTGGCTACTTCCGCTCCAGACCAAAAACTCGTATTAAGTCCAGCGGTGGTAGGCACGGATGTATTTTTTTAGTACCGCTCGCAAGCAGTAGTTCCGCTACCCTTAGCGGTAGTACTGTGAGGACGAGCGGTAGTACCGCTCCGGCGGTTCTACCAGCCTTTTGCCTCCTCGCTGTTGTTTTTCAAAGGGCTTCCACCGCCCTAGCGGTAGTACCGCTCCTTGGAGCGGTAGTACCGCTCGGTGCAGGCTGTGAGGATAATGGTTGGATTTCTCCCCTCCTATAAAAGGGGGTCTTTGATACGTCTCCATCGTATCTATAATTTTTGATTGTTTCATGTCAATATTCTACAACTTTCATATATTTTTGGCAACTTTTTATACTATTTTTGGGACTAACATATTGATCCAGTGCCCAGTGCCAGTTCCTGTTTGTTGCATGTTTTTTGTTTCACAGAATATCCATACCAAACGAAGTCCAAACGCGGAAAAAAACCTACGGGGAATTTTTTTGGAATATTTATGATTTTTGGGAAGAAGAATCAACGCGAAACGATGCCCGAGGAGGTCACAAGCCCGTGAGGCGCGCCCTACCCCCCCAGGCGCGCCAGGAGGGCTTGTGACGAACCCCTAAGGCGTTTGGGGCCCTTCTTTCGCCGCAAGAAAGATAATATCCGGATAAAAATCGTGTTAAAAGGACACCTCGATCGGAGTTACGGATCTCCGGGAATTTAAGAAACGGTGAAAGGCCAAAATCTGGGAGCGCAGAAACAGAAGGAGACAGAGAGAGAGATCCAATCTCGGAGGGGCTCTCGCCCCTCCACCACCATGGAGACCATGGACCAGAGGGGAAACCCTTCTCCCATCTAGGGAGGAGGTCAAGGAAGAAGAAGAAGAAGGGGGGCTCTCTCCCCCTCTCTCCCGGTGGCGCCGGAACGCCGGCGGGGCCATCATCGTGTGACGGCGATCTACACCAACACCTCCGTCATCTTCACCAACACCTCCATCACCTTCCCCCATCTATATTCAGCGGTCCACTCTCTCGCAACCCGCTGTACCCTCTACTTGAACATGGTGCTTTATGCTTCATATTATTTTCCAATGATGTGTTGCCATCCTATGATGCTTGAGTAGATTTTTGTTGTCCCAATGGGTTATTCGTGATCTTGGTGGTATGATTGCATATCCTATTTTTGGTGCTGTCCTACCGTGCCCTCCGTTCTCGCGCAAACGTGAGGGGCCCTCGCTGTAGGGTGTTGCAATATGTTCATGGTTCGCTTATAGTGGGTTGCTAGAGTGACAGAAGCTTAAACCCGAGTAAGGGGGCTATGACGTATGGGATAAAGGGGACTTGATACTTAATGCTATGGTTGGGTTTCACGACCTTAATGATCTTTAGTAGTTGCGGATGCTTGCTAATAGTTCCAATCATAAGTGCATATGATCCAAGTACGGAAAGTGTGTTAGCTCATGCCTCTCCCTCAAAATAGAATTGCAATATGATTACCGGTACTTGCTATCGATTGCCTAGGGACAATTCCACAACTCCTACCACCACTTTTCCACACTCGTTAAACTAACATAATTGTTTCTTTATCTAGACAGCCCCTATCTTTTATTTACCTGTTCTTTATTATCTTGCAAACCTATCCTATCACACCTACAAAGTACTTCTAGTTTCATACTTGTTCTAGGTAAAGCGAACATTAAGCGTGCGTAGAGTTGTACCGGTGGTCGATAGAACTTGAGGGAATATTTGTTCTACCTTTAGCTCCTCGTTGGGTTCGACACTCTTACTTATCGAAAGAGGCTACAATTGATCCCCTATACTTGTGGGTTATCAGGATCTTTTTCTGGCGCCGTTGCCGGGGAGCAATAGCGTGGGGTGAATATTCTCGTGTGTGCTTGTTTGCTTTATCACTAAGTAGATTTTATTTGCTGTTCTAAGTTGTTCTCTATCTTTAGTTATGGATATGGAACACGAAATACCAAAAAATTTAGGTGTACTTGCTACTCATGGAGATGGGGAACCTCCTAAAACCCTCGATGTTCGTTATGTGGAAAATATTATGTACTACTTTAATAATCCTGAGAAAACCCCATTCAATTATTTAATGGGAGTCACGTTGGATCAACGTGAATACTTTAGGGATTATCGCTTGACTCAAAAAGGGAAACTATTATGGGATCAAATTAATATGTTGAAATGGTATGCTTGGGATCTATGCTTGAGATATGATATTACTTGTTGCTCTAGGATGAAGGCTCAACACCTTCCCTTTTCTTGTAAATTTAATGATAATGAAACCTTAGCTTCTTATGCTAATGGTATATATGATTACTATGATGTGGAACAAATAGAAGAGTTTGTTGCTTTTATGGGTGCTTATGAAATTGAAGCTCTGTTTAAAAAGTGTGATGATAATGATGATGATGTTTACCGATCTGAAAATTTGGCTATGCTTCGTTATTGTTATACTAATTATGAATATAATGCCCATATTGATCGATTTATGGAGAAATTCTCCGCTGCCCAAGAAGATACTAATATTTTGCAGGAGACTGTGGAAGAAGAAAATGTTGAAATTGTGAGCTCATTAGATGAAAAAGATGATGAGGAGAGCGAAGAACAAACGGAGGAAGAGCGGACTAGCTACCCGTGCCCACCTTCTAATGAGAGTAACTCTTCAACTCATACATTTATTAATTCCCCTTCGTGCTTACCGAAGGATGAATGCTATGTTGATTGCTATGATCCCTTGGATTCGTTTGAAATATCCCTTTTTGATGAACTTGATGCTTGCTATACTTGTGGCCATGATGCCAATATGAATGATGCTTATGGAGATGAACTTGCTATAGTTCCTTATGTTAAACATGAATTGTTGCTATTGCACCCACATATGATAGTCCTATTATATTTTTGAATTCTCCCAACTACACTTTATCGGAGAAGTTTGCACTTATTAAGGATTATGTTGATGGGTTGCCTTCTACTATTACACATGATGATTTTGATGAATATAATATGCATGTGCTTGTTGCTCCTACTTGCAATTATTATGAGAGAGGAACTACATCTCCACCTCTCTATGTTTCCAATACGATAAAATTGCAAGAAACTGCTTATGCTATGTATTGGCCTTTACTTGATGTGCGTGAATTGTTCTTTTATGACATGCCAATGCATAGGAAGAGAGTTAGACTTCGTCATTGCATGATATATGTTACTTTGTGCTCACTACTAAATTACAAATCATTGTTAATTAAAATTGGCTTTGATATACCTTGGGATCCGGGTGGATCCATTACTTGAGCACTTTATGCCTAGCTTAATGGCTTTAAAGAAAGCGCTGCCTGGGAGACAACCCGGAAGTTTTAGAGAGTCATTTATTTCTGTTGAGTGCTTTTATATAGTTTAAAAACAAAAAAATATCGAGGGGAACTTAAAACTTTTTCAAAAAGAGAAGCGATTGAAAGGTGATGCATTGCGGAAGTGAGGGTCGACCTTGAACACTTGTGTTCATGCTCATGGAAACAATGTAGAATTTTTCATGGAAGTTTCTCACAAAAATAATTATCCCCTTGTACAATTCCATTGTATTATAAAAATAATGTGCCAAGAAAAGCCTTTATGATTAGTTTGGGTGATAGTTGTTTGATCATGCTGAAAAAGACAGAAACTTTGCGCTCACGAAATCATTTCTTATTTCTATCCAGAAAGTGCTATTGAGTCGATTCTTTTTGCTGCTGATTGATATACAAATTGTCTTAATTTTCATAATTTTTTCAGAATTTTTGGAGTAACAGAAGTATGGTATATGTTCATATTACTACAGACTGTTTTGTTTTTGACAGATTCTGTTTTCTATGCATTGTTCTCTTATTTTGATGAATCTATGGGCAGTATCGGGGGGTATGAACCATGGTGAAGTTGGATTACAGTAGATATAATGCTAATATGAATTTGGAATGAGTTCACAACAGTACTTAAAGTGGTGATTTACTTTATTATACTAACGGATCTCACGAAGGTTTTGTTGAGTTTTGTGTGATTGAAGTTTTCAAGTTTTGGGTGAGACCACGATGGATAAAGGAATAAGGAGAGGCAAGAGCCTAAGCTTGGGGATGCCCTAGGCACCCCAAGGCAATATTCAAGGAAGACTCAAGCGTCTAAGCTTGGGGATGCCCCGGAAGGCATCCCCTCTTTCGTCTACAATCCATCGGTAATTTTACTCGGAGCTATATTTTTATTCGTCACATGATATGTGCAAATTCTTGGAGCGTCTTTTGTGTTTATTTTTTCTTTTTCTTTTATGCACCATGCTGGTATGAGATAGTCCATGGTTGATTTATAGAATGCTCTTTGCACTTCACTTATATCTTTTGAGTATGGCTTTATAGAATGCTTCATGTGCTCCACTTATATCATTTGAAGTTTGGATTGCCTGTTTCCTTACACATAGAAAACCGCCATTTGTAGAATGCTCTTTTGCTTCACTTATATTTGTTAGAGCATGGGCATATCTTTTATAGAAAGAATTAAACTCTCATGCTTCACTTATATTTATTTAGAGAGCTAACAGGAGTTGGTCATTCACATGGTTAGTCATAAAATCCTACATAAAACTTGTAGATCACTGAATATGATAGGTTTGATTCCTTGCAATAGTTTTGCGATATGAAGATGGTGATATTAGAGTCATGCTAGTGAGTAATTGTGGACTGGTAGAAATACTTGTGTTGAAGTTAGTAATTCCCGTAGCATGCACGTATAGTGAACCGCTTTGTGATGAAGTCAGAGCACCAATGGTTTATTGATTGTCATCCTTTGTGTGGCGGTCGGGATCGCGCGATGGTTAACTCCTACCAACCCTTCCCCTAGGAGTATGCGTCTAACACCTAGCTTCGAAAACTAATAAAACTTTTGCAACAAGTATGTGAGTTCTTTATGACTAATGTGAGTCCATGGAATATACGCACTCTCACCACTCCACCATTGCTAGCCTCTCTAGTACGGCGCAACTTTCGCCGGTGCATTACACCCACCATATACCCTTCCTCAAAACAGCCACCATACCTACCTATTATGGCATTTCCATAGCCATTCCGAGATATATTGCCATGCAACTTCCATCGTTCCGTTTATTATGACACGCACCATCATTGTCATATTGCTTTGCATGATCGTAAGATAGCTAGCATGATGTTTTCATGGCTTGTCCCTTTTTTTTATGTCATTGCTACGCTAGATCATTGCACATCCCGGTACACCGCCGGAGGCATTCATATAGAGTCATATTTTGTTCCAAATATCGAGTTGTAAGTAAATAAAAGTGTGATGATCATCATTATTAGAGCATTGTCCCATGTGAGGAAGTAATAAAAGAGGCCAATGAAGCCCAAATAAAAAAAAGAGGCCAAAGAAGCCCACAAAAAAAGGGAGAAAAAAATAAAAAAAAAAAGAAAAAAAAGAGAGAAAAGAGAGAAGGGACAATGCTACTATCCTTTACCACACTTGTGCTTCAAAGTAGCACCATGTTCTTCATAATAGAGAGTCTCTTGCTTTGCCATTTTCATATGCTAGTGGGAATTTTCATTATATAACTTGGCTTGTATATTCCAATGATGGGCTTCCTCAAAATTGCCCTAGGTCTTCGTGAGCAAGCAAGTTGGGTGCACACCCACTAGTTGTCTTTGTGAGCTTTCATACACTTATAGCTCTAGTGCATCCGTTGCATGGCAATCCCTACTCATTCACATTGATATCTATTAATGGGCATCTCCATAGCCCGTTGATACGCCGAGTTGATGTGACTATCTTCTTCCTTTTTTCCTCACAACCTCCACCATATCTATTTCACCTGTAGTGCTATATCCATGGCTCACGCTCATGTATTGCATGAGAGTTGAAAAGGTTCGAAAAAGTGAAGTGTGAAAACAATTACTTGGCCAATACCGTGGTTGTGCAAGATTTAAATTCGTTGTGTGATGAAGATAGAGCATAGCCAGACTATATGATTTTGTAGGGATAACTTTCTTTGGCCATGTTATTTTGAGAAGACATGATTGCTTTATTAGTATGCTTGAAATATTATGGTCTTTATGTCAAATGATAGACTATTGCTTTGAATCATTCGTGTCTTAATATTCATGCCATGATTAGATTATATGATCAAGATTATGCTAGGTAGCATTCCACATCAAAATTTATCTTTTTTATCATTTACCTACTCGAGGACGAGCAGGAATTAAGCTTGGGGATGCTGATACGTCTCCGTCGTATCTATAATTTTTGATTGTTTCATGTCAATATTCTACAACTTTCATATATTTTTGGCAAATTTTTATACTATTTTTGGGACTAACATATTGATCCAGTGCCCAGTGCCAGTTCCTGTTTGTTGCATGTTTTTTGTTTTGCAGAATATCCATACCAAACGAAGTCCAAATGCGGAAAAAAACCTACGGGGATTATTTTTGGAATATTTATGATTTTTGGGAAGAAGAATCAACGCGAAACGATGCCCGAGGGGGTCACAAGCCCGTGAGGCGCGCCCTACCCCCCCAGGCGCGCCAGGAGGGCTTGTGACCAACCCCTAAGGCGGTTGGGGCCCTTCTTTCGCCGCAAGAAATATAATATCCGGATAAAAATCGTGTTAAAAGGACACCTCAATCGGAGTTACGGATCTCCGGGAATTTAAGAAACGGTGAAAGGCCAGAATCTGGGAGCGCAGAAACAGAAGGAGACAGAGAGAGAGATCCAATCTCGGAGGGGCTCTCGCCCCTCCGCCGCCATGGAGACCATGGACCAGAGGGGAAACCCTTCTCCCATCTAGGGTGGAGGTCAAGGAAGAAGAAGAAGAAGGGGGGCTCTCTCCCCCTCTCTCCCGGTGGCGCCGGAACGCCGACGGGGCCATCATCGTGTGACGGCGATCTACACCAACACCTCCGTCATCTTCACCAACACCTCCATCACCTTCCCCCATCTATATTCAGCTGTCCACTCTCCCGCAACCCGCTGTACCCTCTACTTGAACATGGTGCTTTATGCTTCATATTATTTTTCAATGATGTGTTGCCATCCTATGATGCTTGAGTAGATTTTTGTTGTCCCAATGGGTTATTCATGATCTTGGTGGTATGATTGCATATCCTATTTTTGGTGCTGTCCTACCATGCCCTCCGTTCTCGCGCAAACATGAGGGGCCCTCGATGTAGGGTGTTGCAATATGTTCATGGTTCGCTTATAGTGGGTTGCTAGAGTGACAGAAGCTTAAACCCGAGTAAGGGGGCTATGACGTATGGGATAAAGGGGACTTGATACTTAATGCTATGGTTGGGTTTCACGACCTTAATGATCTTTAGTAGTTGCGGATGCTTGCTAATAGTTCCAATCATAAGTGCATATGATCCAAGTACGTAAAGTGTGTTAGCTCATGCCTCTCCCTCAAAATAGAATTGCAATATGATTACCGGTACTTGCTATCGATTGCCTAGGGACAATTCCACAACTCCTACCACCACTTTTCCACACTCGTTAAACTAACGTAATTGTTTCTTTATCTAGACAGCTAATATCTTTTATTTACGTGTTCTTTATTATCTTGCAAACCTATCCTATCACACCTACAAAGTACTTCCAGTTTCATAATTGTTCTAGGTAAAGCGAACATTAAGCGTGCGTAGAGTTGTATCGATGGTCGATAGAACTTGAGGGAATATTTGTTCTACCTTTAGCTCCTCGTTGGGTTCGACACTCTTACTTATCGAAAGAGGCTACAATTGATCCCCTATACTTGTGGGTTATCAGTCTTCTTCCCCAATGAACCTATCCTTTTGAGCTCGTGTTCTTCCCCCATTGTTGACCTTCTTCGATCTTGCTATCTCTCAATCCATCCATGGATTCTTGCTAGTTTTTGGGGGAAAAGAGAGAGGAGATCTAGATCTACGTTTCCACCAATCACTTTCTCCTCTAGGTGAGGGGAATCCTTTGGATCTAGATCTTGGAGTTCTTCGTGTTCTCTTCTTCGTTCTTCCTCTCATTTTCCTCCCTAGCATTACACTAGTAGAAAACAGGGCAACGGTCCCGGCCAGAAAATCGCATTAGTCCCGGTTCACTCACGAACCGGGACTAATATGAGCATTAGTCCCGGTTCGTGCGGCTAGGGCGACATGCAACCATTAATCCCGGTTCTAATGGAACCTTTAGTCCCGGTTGAAGCCATAAACCGGGACTAAAGGGTGCGATGGCCTTTAGTCCCGGTTTGTGGCTCGAACCGGGACCAAAGGTCAGACCTTTAGTCCCGGTTGGAGCCACAAACCGGGACTAAAGGGGTTGAGGCTTTAGTCCCGGTCCATGGTTCCAACCGGGACTAAAGGTCTGACCTTTAGTCCCGGTTCGAGCCATGAACCGGTACTAAAGGGGTCCTGAATTTCAAAAAAGTGTAATGAAAACGTAAAACGGCTATAACTTTTGCATACGATGTCGAAAAAAAACATATAATATATCAAAATGTAGGGAAAAAAATTCCGCATCCGATTTCAACGGCCTTTGGCCTATTTCGACATTTTTAGAATCTTCAAATTCCAAAAGGAAAAAAAATATGCTCAAATTTCAGTTTTTTTGAATTTTTGGTCAAACTGTGCTCAAACTACTTATTCAAGAAATATTATTGTTACTAAATAATTATTCAAGAATATTAGTGTTTCTAAATAATTATTTTAGTTTTTTTGAATTTTGGTCAAATCTGGTCAAACTGTGGTCAAACTACTTATTCAAGAAATATTAGTGTTATTAATTAATTAATGTATTTTACAATAATATTTTTTTAATTCAAACAGTGCTTCGTACTCAACTTCAACTCCTCAGGGTTAATAGGATTGACAGCAGAGTATTGTCAGGAAAACAACAAGTGCAGACTTGGAAACTAGGGGGAATAGAACTCGAAAGTTAAGCGTGCTCGGGCTGGAGCAGTGAGAGGATGGGTGACCTGCCGGGAAGTTAGACGATTTGAACTGGGTGATGATGGATGATTAGAGATTAATGGGTGATGATGGATAGTTAGAGGATGGGGCCGATTTCAAATAATTCAGATATTTGAAAATCAGGAAAAAAAATAAAAAAAATAAAAAAATTCAAAAAAAATTCAAAAAAAAAATCCTTTAGTCCCGGTTCGTAACACCAACCGGGACTAAAGGTCGAGCTCCAGAAACCAGCCACGTGGAGCTCCTTTAGTCCCGGTTCGTAAGCAAACCGGGACTAAAGGGGAGGGCTTTAGTACCGACCCCTTAGTCCCGGTTTAAGAACCGGGACTAAAGGTCCCTTACGAACCGGTACTAAAAGCCCGTTTTCTACTAGTGTTAGTTGCTTTGGTGGGATTTGAGAGAGAAGGACTTGGGCACTCCGTGTGCCCTTGCCATTGCATTTGGTGCATCGGTTTGAGTTCTCCACGGTGATACGTGGAAGTGAAGTTGAGTAGCTTATTACTCTTGGGTGCTTGGTACCCTTGAGCTTGTTCCTCTTGGGTGCTTGGGCGCCCTAGATGGTTGGTGGTGTTCGGAGCTCAATCATTGTGGTGTAAAGCTCCTGGCAAGCGTCGGGGTCTCCAATGAGGTTGTGGAGATTGCCCCAAGCACTTTGACGGGTATCGGTGACCGCCCCCAAGGGTTGCCAAAGTGTACGGGTTTGGTGACCGCCCCCAAGGGTTGCCATTTGTACGGGTTCGGTGACCGCCCTCAAGGGTCCCTTAGTGGAATCGCGGCATCTTGCATTGTGCGAGGGCGTGAGGAGATTACGGTGGCCCTAGTGGCTTCTTGGGGAGCATTGTGCCTCCACACCGCTCCAAACGGAGATTAGCATCCGCAAGGGTGTGAACTTCGTGATACATTGTCGTCTCCGCGTGCCTCGGTTATCTCTTACCCGAGCCCTTTACTTATGCACTTTACTTTGTGATAGCCATATTGTTTCTTGTCATATATCTTGCTATCACTTAGTTGTTCATCTTGCTTAGCATAAGTTGTTGGTGCACATAGGTGAGCCTAGTTGTTGTAGGTTTTGTGCTTGACAAATTAAGCGCTAGGTTTATTCCGCATTTGTTCTAGCCTAAACCGTAATTATTTTAAAGCGCCTATTCACCCCCCCTCTAGGTGACATCCTCGATCTTTCAATTGGTATCAGAGCCTCATCTCTCTTTGTTAGGCTAAACCGCCTAGAGAGTAAAGATGTCGACTAGGGGATTAGGATTCTTTAACACTCTTAGTTTCGATGGCACAAATTTTGATGTTTGGGTTATTCGCATGCTTAATCTCTTTAGGGTCATTGACCCGAATTTAGAGCGAATTGTAGATATGGGTTTTTCTCCTCCAAAGGATTCCCAAAGATTATCTTTAGAGGATGAGAAAAACTCTTATCTCAATGCTCAAGCTTCTAATGTGCTTTTCGATGCTTTGAGCAATGTAGTGATATTTCAACTCATGCCATTTTGGGATGCTCATGAGTTGTGGACAAAGCTTCAAGATAAATATGGCGTGTGTAAGATTTGTGGGGATGATTGTTCTCCCTCCACCTCCGGTCGTGTTGTCTTCTCAACTTCTTCTACTTCACCTACATGTGGTTTGCCACAAGGTAATGATATGGTGAGTAGTGTTGTTCATTGCAATGATGATAGTGGGTTTATTATTGATGATCCTTCATCACTATCTTACTGCAATAGTCTTTCTTTGGACTTTAACACTTCGAGCACCTTACATGGTTCACATGCTTGTGTTGATAGTTCTTGCATATCATGTAGAAATTGCTTGACTAAATCTCATGATGATATGCTTGCTATATCTTGTTGCCATGATAAAAATGCATCTATTTCCTCGAATTGTTGTGCTAACAATGTAGAGGAAACCCAACACCCCATGGAACAAGATGTGGTCTTGAATGGTGCCTCAAGGGATCCTACATCATCATCGATTGCGTTTTGCCTTATGGCTAAGGCTTCAAAGGTATCTCCCACTTTGAATCCTAATATATCTTGTGATGATATTGATGATGACAAGAATGATGATGATTATGTCGATAGTGATGAAGAGAATGATAATGTTGCCTCCTTAAAAATTAAGAGGGAAATGATTTTTAAAGCTCTTCATAAGAATAAAATTGCTCGTTCCAACTTCATGGAAATGATGTCCATTGCTATTGAGGGCAAGAAATATATTGATGAGTTGGAATCTCATCTTGAGGAGCATGAGGTCACCATTGAGAAAATGGAAGGTCATGAGCATGATTACGCTAATGAGATCGCGGACCTCTCCCAAGCTCTTGAACTTGAACAAACCACCAAGGAATCTCTTGAGGAGACTTTTGCTCTAGAATTATCTAGAGTGAGGGAATCTCATGATAGAGCTCTTGAGGTGGCCAATGTTTTTGAAAATAAAAATGAGAAGCTTGAAGTTGCACATGTTAAACTCCTTGAAGACTTTGAGCACCTCAAAAATGGCTCAAGGGTCATTAACAGTGAGCTCATCAAACTCATCGAGTCTCATGCTCAACTTAAAGCTTCATATTCTAAAGAGCTTGCCAAGTTGCCTTCTCCTCTTGCTATTATTGATGATGCTTGTGCTACTAACTCTATTTCTAGTGAAGCATCCATTTTGAAGGAGAATGTTGAGCTACGGGCTCAACTTGAGTTGCTATCTAGCAAATATGAGAAGTTGGAAGAAAATCATGTAAAGCTCACAAGCTCTCATGATGATCTTCTAGTGTCCCATAATGTGCTAAAGATAGCTCATGAGGCTATGTCTCAGGTAACATCTAGTGAGTCTCATGTGGATACTAGCACTACTTCAAATCAAAATGCTATCTTGCCATGTGCTAGACCTTGTAATTCTTCTACTCATAACATTGGTACTTCTTGTGATGAATTACTCTCCTTGCCTTGTTCCTCTAACAATGAAGCGTATACTTCCTCTAGTACTTGTGTTGATACTAACCATGTAGAGGAAATTAAAGAGCTCAAGGCTCAAGTCACTTCTTTGAATAAAGACTTGGAAAAGTGTCATCAAGGGAAGTCCACACTCAACAATATCTTGAGTGTGCAGAAATCCCCCAATGACAAAGGTGGACTTGGATTCAACTCCAATAAGAAGAAGATGTCCAAGAGAAACAAGAAGAAGGGCCAAGAACAAGTCAAGAATTCGGCCAAGATTATTTGCTTCAAGTGCAAAATTGAAGGGCATCATGTTAGATCTTGCCCATTAAAGAAGAAGCCCATTAATGACAAGCAACAAGGGAAGCGGCCACAAGTTCATTCTCATGCTCAACCTCAAGTTGAAGAAAGGCCTCTTCCCAAGAAGACTCAAGCTAATGCTTCTCAAGTTGAGAAATCAAGTGAGAAGAAAGTGAAGAGTAGACGTTGCTACTTATGTCGTGAGAAAGGTCACGTCGCTTCTTCATGCACTATTGGTAACTTATCCAACCCAATTATTATTGATGATATCTATTCTCTTGGGAAGGATAAGGTTGGCAATGTGGTTGCCAAGTTTGTTGGTACTCAAAGTGGTGTCAAGAAAAGAACCATTTGGGTAGCCAAGATTATTGTGACTAACCTCTTAGGACCCAACTTGGTTGGGGACCACCAAGCTCAAACTTGATCAATAGGCGTTGTTGGAGGGTATTGGAGACTAGGCTACATTATGAAGAGTTAAGGGGTCTTCATCATTCATATTGTCTCAAGCCAAGTCATTCGGATTATCAAGTTTCTATCTTATATCCAATGTTCCTCCTTGCGGTAACTCATGCTTAAATTGTTTACATTGAAATTTACTTGCCCCTTTTGCATGTTTTGGTTTTGTACCATGCATGTGTTTGTATGTGTTGTGCCTCCAATTTGCTTATCTTGAGAAATCAAGTATGTGTATGTTGGTCTGCACATCATGTACATGTGTGTCATGCGTTGAGCCTTTGTTCATCATGTTTGTATCGTAGTTGGCTCTTTTGAGAGATTAATGGAACATCCCATTTTGGGGGAGTGATGTGCTTTGTGCACTTCACAATCCTATAAAATGTGTGTACATGAGGAATACCACCTAGTATTGATATTACAAGATTATCTAGTCTCTATGTGGTATGAATTCTCATGAGAAATTCAAATTCTGAATATTCCATTAATTATCTCATGCATTTCATTTGCCTCTTGTTAAGTTTTATTTGGTATCACATTATGGGGGAGTAATGTGCTATGTGCATATTACAAGCCTAGAAAATGTGTACATTTGAGATATTGTCACCTAGAGTTGATATTGTAAATTATCTTGTTCCTAGGTGGCATGTTAGCTCTACAAGTTGCAAATTTGCTTATGTGTTTGGTGTGAAGATGATGTTGGATATCTTTGCAATCTACCACCGGGAATTATTTCCAAATACTCCTTGTCTCTTGACAATTGGTAATCATTTATGTGGTAGAAATTATTGATCATCTTTACCTTGGTTTTTGTTTTTATTTGCCCTTATTTCTTGCCTAGATTGTGTCAACTCCCATTGCCTTCCGTGCCACTTGTGGATCTTGTTATTTTCTTGATATTGTCTAGTGTTTTCTAGATATAGTGAAAGTGGTGATCCCACCTTGTGCATTTTGTATTCAAATGTAAATTCTCTATAATGCACAACTCTTGGGGGAGCTATCCTATGTTCTATAAAACACTCATCTTGTGATCCTTATCAAGTGTGTGTTTGTGGAAGGCAAGCCATTTCTTTTTGGTACTTTGTGCCATCATGAAACTTTGTAGAGGGCTTGGTTTGTTTGGAACCATCCTCTCTTTTGGGAGTTTGATTTCTTTCATTTTGAGTGTGCCAATGGATATCTCATTCCTTGATGTATCGTTTAATGATATCTTCCAAGTGATGATTTCTCCATTTGGTAATCTATTTTCTCTTGGTATTTCTTTCTCATTTGGTATCGCTTCTTGAAAGTCTTGAGCATGCATAGTCACTTCGTGTATTTTATTTGGCATGTTTTCTTTCTTTGATCCAATATATAGGGGAAACTCCACCAAGTCTCAATTTGGATGAGATGTGCATGAAATTCATTTCCATTTCTATATGCACATATGTTTGTGGAGTTTGTCCTATGTATTGGTGTTTCTAACTCTTTGGTCCCAATGAGTTTGGGTACCATTTTGTTTGTGTTGTTGTTCTAGGAACAATTGGAGATACATTGGATGCTCGGCTCACTCACAAGGAAGGTGGTGTCACCATGTGCTTATTGGAGTCAAGCTAGGATGAACAATGAACTACTATCTACCTTCGATTGGTATCTCTGCATCCTTCCAATTCTATCTCGGTAACAAGTATCATCATCTACTTCATGCACACATTTCTTGCATCAACCTTGTGTAGGTTGTATCATGGCATGTAATTCATTCTTTCTTGTAATACTTGTTTCCTTCCTCAAAGCATCTCAACGATGATCTCTTGTTGCTAGTTGTGATGTCTTTGATGGATGTGTGGTAGGAATTCATTTATATACAATAAGACCATATCTAGCCACGTGTTATGCTTCCAAGCAAATATCTTATTGGTATATGTATGGATTCCTTGTGGATATCTTGTTCTTTCCTTTTGTAACTATTTTGTGTGTACATCCTTCTTTGTGGATTGAAATCATCATGATCTTCATCTACCTAGAATCTTATACACTTGAGACAAGTTGCATATCTAGTAGATGTCCCTTTCCTTCACGTCCATCATTTCATTCTCGTGTTATTTCTTTGGTGACTCCGTGAAGGTGTGTGTCTTGAGTGCGGGTCTTATATCGTTGCATCTTGATGCACTCTTTGGGGGTGAAGATCATTTTCCTCATGATTGTCTTGACAAGGCTTCGCCATCTAATTGGTATCCCTCGTATTGATGAGGCTTTCATTTTCTATCTTCACCATGGGTTGTCACAAGCTTGGTTGATATTTCTCTTTTTAGTGAGCTTGTGAATCCATTTGCTAGTTGTGTGTGGGAATGACAGGCCTTGCACCGTGTATCTCATTCTTTCAAGACTATATTGATGCTTAATGCTCATCCGTACTTTAGTCTTCTCAAGTGCATTGCCTTGACTCACACACATCGGTTTTGCTTGAGCCTATTCCTAAGTTGCCTCTTTTACAGGCTGCTCAACCATGTGTTTGGTGCAAGTGCTAGGCTTAGTTTCCTATATGCTCACTTGCTCTTGTTGTGAATTTCTATTGATTTTGGGGGAGTGATGATCCTATTTTGTGCCCATTGTATTCAAATACAAATATTTTTATTTGTGCACAAATCATGGGGAGCTTCTCTAGTCTCTTTGGAACACTCCTTTGCTCATATCATAATATCTTATTCATGTGGCTCGTAGGAGCATTGGTCTAGTTAGTTCAATTGGTATCTTTTGGTAGCTTGTTTCAATTGGTATCTTTTGATTGCCTGTTTGCTTGTTTCTCTCTTTGTTATGTCTTTGTGGCATATCATTCTTTAGCAATCTTTGAGCTTCAATGTATTTTGTCTTCCTCCAAGTATTTACCTTTGGATATGTGCAGTGCTTTCCACTCTCTTATTGAGAAATACACAATTTATGGAGGAACACAATTTATATTGGCCTTCTTAACTTTTCGCCCATTTTGGCAATCGATGCCAATGGGGGAGAAGTTTCAGAGAGTTTTGTGGAAAAGTTTAGAGAGTCATCTCTTCTTGCTTTGGTTTTGTTCCTAAGCTTTTGCATCTCATACGCATGCATTATTGGTTGGTGCATTGCATGGTGATGCATAATTCAGAGAGTCATCTCTTCTTGCTTTGGTTTTGTTCCTAAGCTTTTTCATCTCATACGCATGCATTATTGGTTGGTGCATTGCATGGCGATGCATAATTCCTTGTATAAACTATCTTGAAAGTGATTGTCATCAATTACCAAAATGGGGGAGATTGAAAGAACATGCGGTGCCCCCATGTTTGGTTTTGGTAATTGATGACAATCTCTATGGACTAATGGTTGCCTTGAGTTATATTTGAAGGGTTTGTCCATAGGCTTTTCTTGGAGTCCATTTGTTGGTTTCAAGGAAAGTTTGTGATGACCAAGGTGCAACTAAGGAATTATCCAAAGATTGGTCATGTGAGTGTTGAGCTTATTGCAAGCATGTCTTGAAGAAGAAGAGTGTGTGATCATTCATGTTTACCTTCAAGACATCATCCAAATGAAGAGAGTTGGAAAGATTCAAGTTGATCAACACACAAAGTGTAGAAGATGTACCGAGAGGGATCAAGTGATCCCATGTTATGCTAAGCATTGTCAATTACGCTTTGTGTACTAACCCATGGTCTTCGTGAGAGTTCTTTGTGGGGTTAGGTTGCGGTGTGCACGTTCAAGTGATTCATCACGAAGAGATCAAGTGCTTGAAGATTGCCGTCCATTGTGGTGACAATGGACTTGTGAAGATGTGCCGAAGAGTGGCTCACCCATAGTGGAGTATGGGGGAGCAATCTACTAGTCTTCACCGAGCCAACGCAATCAAGAAAGGTGGTCCTACTTGAGGAAGTCAAGATCGTCTACATCTAGCTCAAGTGGACTTTGTGCAAGGCAAAGGTTTGCCCTTGATAGGTTCTCTATTTTACCGGTCTCATGGTGGTAGTTTGGAAACGGGGTTATAGGATCGATTGCCGTACTATCAAGGGGGACTCTCAAGTGAGTAGCTTGATCGTATCGTTCGTAGAGAGCTCAAACCATTGCATGCTTGCATCATCTTTCTTGGTTCTTGCTTGGTTTTCTCCTTGTGAGATTTGGAGCTTATGGTCATCTTCTTGACAAGCTCGAGTTCATCGAAAACGAAGTTCACATGCTTCTTCTATTGCGTTTTTGGTGTTGGAGGTTTTACCGGTCTTATTCGAGGAAGGGTTCTCACCATTTTCTTATGGGCCTTTTCTAATTTCCTTCTTATTGTTATTTCTATCAAGATTGTGTTAGCCCTTGTCGCTAGTTTTTCCAACAAACTTGGTTTCGTTGAATTCGGAGTCTGTTTGCAGAAGTTGTGTCAGTTTTGGTGTCCTTAAAAAGGCTGCAGCGGTACTACCGCTCATGGGAGCGGTACTACCGCTTGGAGGGGATGTCATTTTTTACTACCGCTCTTGGGAGCGGTACTACCGCTTGGAGCGGATGTAATTTTTTACTACCGCTCCAGAGCGGTACTACCACGGCTGCTTCCGCTCCAGACCAAAAACTCGTCTTATGTCCAGCGGTGGTAGGCACGGATGTATTTTTTTAGTACCGCTCGCAAGCAGTAGTACCGCTACCCCTAGCGGTAGTACCGTGGGGACGAGCGGTAGTACCGCTCCGGTGGTTCTACCGGCCTTTTGCCTCCTCACTGTTGTTTTTCAAAGGGCTTCCACCGCCCTAGCGGTAGTACCGCTCCTTCGAGCGGTAGTACCGCTCAGTGCGGGCTATGAGGATAACGGTTGGATTTCTCCCCTCCTATAAAAGGGGGTCTTCTTCCCCAATGAACCTATCATTTTGAGCTTGTGTTCTTCCCCCATTGTTGACCTTCTTTAAGCTTGCTATCTCTCAATCCCTCCATGGATTCTTGCTAGTTTTTCGGGGAAAAGAGAGAGGAGATCTAGATCTACGTTTCCACCAATCACTTTCTCCTCTAGGTGAGGGGAACCCTTTGGATCTAGATCTTGGAGTTCTTCGTGTTCTCTTCTTCGTTCTTCCTCTCATTTTCCTCCCTAGCATTAGTTGCTTTGGTGGGATTTGAGAGAGAAGGTCTTGGGCACTCCGTGTGCCCTTGCCATTGCATTTGGTGCATCGGTTTGAGTTCTCCACAGTGATACGTGGAAGTGAAGTTGAGTAGCTTATTACTCTTGGGTGCTTGGTACCCTTGAGCTTGTTCCTCTGTGGGTGCTTGGGCGCCCTAGACGATTGGTGGTGTTCGGAGCTCAATCATTGTGGTGTAAAGCTCTGGGCAAGCGTCGGGGTCTCCAATTAGGTTGTGGAGATCGCCCCAGGCAATTTGACGGGTACCGGTGACCGCCCCCAAGGGTTGCCAAAGTGTACGGGTTCGGTGACCGCCCCCAAGGGTTGCCATTTGTATGGGTTCGGTGACCGCCCTCAAGGGTCCCTTAGTGGAATCACAGCATCTTGCATTGTGCGAGGGCATGAGGAGATTACGGTGGCCCTAGTGGCTTCTTGGGGAGCATTGTGCCTCCACACCACTCCAAACGGAGATTAGCATCCGCAAGGGTGTGAACTTCGTGATACATCATCGTCTCCGCGTGCCTCGGTTATCTCTTACCCGAGCCCTTTACTTATGCACTTTACTTTGTGATAGCCATATTGTTTCTTGTCATATATCTTGCTATCACTTAGTTGTTTATCTTGCTTAGCATAAGTTGTTGGTGCACATAGGTGAGCCTAGTTGTTGTAAGTTTTCTGCTTGACAAATTAACCGCTAGGTTTATTCCGCATTTGTTCTAGCCTAAACCGTAATTATTTTAAAGCGCCTATTCACCCCCCCCCCTCTAGGCGACATCCTCGATCTTTCACACCGTCGTGGCCAAAACAAGAATATCGTCCCAAATGGGGACCTCGGTACCGTAAAACTCGGGCACACAAGGCTATGGCCGCCTATCTGATCAGGGTAGCGCACACCCATAACCTTCCCTAGTAGGAGGCACTGGCGAGAGGCATGACAATAGACCGCATTAGGGCCTCCCCATCCAGGCAAGTGTGGCTGCACTGGTGAGCTCGATTCGGTGGCACCATGACTCAGCCAATAGATTTGTTCAAGTTCGATTAATTACAGGTTTGACTTGAATGGTGATGAGCTGAGTCATAGTAACAGAATGAAATAACAATGCATATATATGAGCATGATATCAGTGTAACCATGGATGGCAACATAACCATTTAACAACATAACATCAACAATGATAACTCTTTTATTCTAAGGGATGCAAATGAGCATGGCATTGAGATGAACATGAATCTCACAAGTATTTTCATAACCAACCGATAACTATTCATATGAGCATATTATTATCAATAGCATCGGATATGATTACAAGAATAAAGCATGATAATAATAATAATAATAATAATAATAATAATAACACTAATAATGGAGAAGAATCATATATGCAGAAGAACATAACATAAGCATGGACATGGATTCACGACCATATTCAAAGTATTAACAAAATCATTAAATGAGCAAGCAATTATTTAAATATTCAAGTGTAAACCATGGCTACTGCAAGCCCATCATGCAAATGGCTGTTGTGGCTTGCCTGGGGTTGATGGAGTCACCGGGAAGAAGTGCAAGAGGCTCGCGGAATTTTTTGCCGGAAATGGTTCTCCCTCAGCGGAGCTGAATATATGGCAGGGGAAAAATGGTCGTTTTGTGAATGTTACAACATGGTGAAAATGATACCATCGGAACGGGCTCGACGAACTAAGATCGTGGGCTTTTGAATCACCTGAATCGAAGTTACGGTTGCGGAGATCCGGCCGTTCGTTCGTTGGGCATAAAATCAAATAAAAACCGTTCATTTCTGGCCTTAACGGATGAACGTTCACAATATAACAG
This sequence comes from Secale cereale, assembly GCA_902687465.1. NCBI lineage: Eukaryota > Viridiplantae > Streptophyta > Magnoliopsida > Poales > Poaceae > Secale > Secale cereale. Next base: position 883,392,082 of record LR738714.1, on the reverse strand, counting down.
TTTTGGCGGCGGGGCTGAAACAGAAAGCGTAGTTCTGGAAATACGCCTTTGTTACGTGGGAAGCGCATTTTGCCCCGAAGGCACGCCGGAGTACGCTTTCGTAAACGGAAAGCGCATTCACCGAAATGCGTTTCCACTTAAACGGACGGGACCCACCCTCTGTGTCACTTACAGCCGGGCCCCACCGCGCCTTCTCTCTCCTCCCACTCACCTTCTTCTTCCTCCCGACGGGAGAGATAGAGGAGCGCGCGCCGGCGCGGTTCCGGCCGCTCCGCCACACAGGAGGCCGATCCGGTGGCCGAGGCGGACTCTGTAGGGGAACTCAGCAGAAAAACAAAAAATTTCGGACCTACGCACCAGCCAAGGACCACTATGGAGACTGCATACAAGGTTTGATCATTTCGTTACCAACTCGTAGCACAGCGGAAGTAGAGTCGATGACGATCGGCGGTGCAGATCCCCGCAGCTAGGATTTACAACCTCCCAACCGCGAGGATGTATACCCTCATCCGCCCCTCGGACAACCCTCTGGGAGGCAGTCGGACAGTCCCCCGGACGGTGTCGCGGACAGCCCTTTGGGAGGACCTTCGAAACTCGGACGGTCACTCGGACCGCCCTTCGGGAGGACTCACAGAACTCGGACCGTCACTTGGACAGCCCTTCGGGAGGCACTCTCAAAACAGCCCCTCGGGCACAAAGATCGAAACTACGACCTCTCTACAGAGTTGCACACATACGGTGTCATCTATCCGGTAGGGCATCGCCGTCCAGAACTATTTCCACCGGAACCCAGACAACCTTTCGGCTCTACGAAACTATTTCGCGGGGAGGGCGAGAGAAGCCAGATCATTGCAATGGCACTTGTATGTGAGAAGGAGTGAGTTTTGGGCAGCCCCTCCACCTCTATTTATAGGAGAAGGAGGGGTGGAGGGGCTGAAATTTCAGCCACATCCATCCATGTCATCTCCAAGATATTTTGGAGCAAAAGCCCAAAAAGGTGGCTTTCCAAAAAGTAACCCAAAAAGCACTTTCACTATTCACAACGACATTTTTCAGCGTCCGTTCGAACTGAAAATATTTATGTGGGCTTAGAATATTTCCAGTACCCACTAAAATAATTGTCAACACGTTCCAGAACAATTCCGGTTTAGTGATTTTCATCTGCGAAAAGCATATGAAGTGGTTCCGGCAGCTCCGGAACATTTCCAGTTTTTCTTCCAGAAATTTCTAGAATGATTCTGGCACCCTCCAAGAATTATCAGGCATGTGCCAAAACCAATTTGACTTAATGGTATCCCCTGAAACAACTTTTCAGTTTTACCGGAACTCATCCGGTGACCTCTCTTTTCGGAACTTTTCCGCTGTCTCCGAAAACTTTTTTCGGAAACTTTCTCTCAGACTCCCTGTCTAGTATTCAGCAGATAGATGACCCTTAAGCGTGTGACCCTATAGGTTCGGTGAAGTATAGACATGACATGGAACTCCTTCCGATCAACGATCAACATCGGAGCCATGGACACCCATATTGACCCCTATACCCACACGAATGAATATTCGAGTGAACCTCCAGTTGCTGTGTGCTATTCCTGTTGCTTCGCGATATGTTACAAATACCCAAGGTGAGACATGTTGGCATTCCCGTGGATCAACAACTTTTCCACTAAGCCAGTTACCTCGTTACCGGTATTGTTCTCTTTTCTCGTTCCCGTGTTCCGGCATCCCTGTGATCAAATCACCCTGTGTCTGGCCAGACGATGATGGATACCGTAACACCGAGATGGCCCAGAGATATCTCTCCATCGTCGGAGGAGCAAATCCCAATCTTGAGCTATCAAGTTACTTGACATACTTTCCCATGAACCCGTAAGCCGCCGTAATAGCCATCCAGTTACGGATGACGTTTAACAAACCCCAAAGTTCATGAATCAAGCATGAAGAAACTCGATACTCTCATGGTCTGAGGAATCATGCAAACATTAACCATCTCTGTGTTATTAATCATTAACTAGTGACGAATGTATCTCATAGCATAACATCAATTCGGGTCGATTCAACACAAATGTTCCTCTAACATTTTGCCCTCAAAGATTGCTGGCATAGACATGCCCATGATCAGGAAAACAGAACCATCATGCAACACTTGAGCTAGTCTTAGAGGCCAGACTAGGAATACTTTTTACCGTTTATTATTCCACACGTGCGAGTCTTCCTCCAAGCCTCGTGTTATTGTAAACTAGAGAACCATAGCAGTTATAGCATGGAACATAAACATAATTAAGAACAGGGAGATAATCAATAACATTTATTATTACCTCTAGGGCATATCTCCTACAGACTCCCACTTGCACTAGAGTCAATAATCTAGTTAATGCTAATGCACTTTACACCTGTGGCACACTGGTGTAAAAATGCTTCGCTTGTGGTATAGCCTGATGTCCAACGGATCTGACGACTTCAGCTCCGTGTGTATCTTTGCATATCCTTGCGTTTTCACGCTTTCACAAAATTCATATTTTGTGTGGACTTGGCTTTGTATGTATGTGAGTCACAGGTCGAACCTGGATTCCTCAGACTGAATTATGGAGCATCTACCTATAGTAACGTCCAATTGACAAAAGCGATCTTGGAACCACACTAAGTTCATGAATGAACTATATGATTCACCATCTTCTTTGTCGCTTTAAAAGTGGCAACATACTTCGCCTCTGTTATAGAATTCGCCACAGTAACTTGTTTGGAACATTTTTCAACTAACTGTGCCACCACATTGTGTGTTACCAAAACCCTTAATTTAAATTGAAAATCGCATGGAGAAATGATGAAGACTGCTTCGATGTAACCTTTTACAACAAACTCTTCATGATCTCCGCTTGCGAGAAAACATGTCATCAGTGCTACTTTAGTACTCAATGACATCTTTCATTGTTGTCCCATGATCAGTACTTTTGATCACTTTGGTATCTATACTCGCAACAACTTTGGAGTATTGGACATATCTGGTTGGTTTTACATACCATGGAATACATGATTAATCCAAACACGAAGGTGTGTGGAATCTACATCATGTATTTTGCTCATCAGTGTTTTTGGGACACCGAGTCTTGCAAAAACTCTTTCCATGTGACTTCGGCAAGAATCACTCCTTGACGTTTTTAATGCTAAAAGGTTTTAGCATTTTGTCAATATGTATTTATTGCTTAGCCCCATTAGGTAAATCTATCATCATAGATCATCATGCCTAATATTGAGGCTATTTAGCCAAAGCACTTCATCGAAAAACTATTTTCAAATGAAGTCCTAATTCGTGTCAAGAAATTTATTTCCAATTAACAATGTGTCATGCACACAACGTTTTTAGAAATATTATTATGCTCCCACTTACTTTCTTGAATCACAAGCATCTTCGTTACCCATTGATGAACTCAAAACCCTTTTGACCATTTCATCAAAACACGAAGATTCCAACTCCATTTTGCTCTCTTCTGTCCATTACTGGAACTCTGAAGTTTGCACACTCACTAGCATCCTCTGGAATGACAAAATATCTTGGACTGTAACACATTCAAGTCCTTGGTTTCATTTCCATCATATGGAAATCCTATTGTCATCCATGTTTCATATCTCATGACTGAAATATGTATTAATTGCTAGTTCAACCCGAACCGACTTTAAGCATCGCTACGGTGAAACAACCTCATCGTAGTCAACTCCTTGAACTTGTTATTTCAACAAGTCAAGCTTTATTGATAAAACATTTTTATCCATATCATTTTTTAGTTCCATAAATATTCGTCAGACTCTAAGTCTTCCGAAAGGTGTATCAAGATTTTAATCTTGAATCACTTATATGGAAACTATCTCGGATTGTATTGGCATTTAGCCAATTCTGGAGTCAGGGCCCATCAACGCTTCCTTGTGTATCGTAGGTATATTGTTGTCTAACAACAATATCTCGTTTGCGCACCTGAGAGGTTTGCACGAGCCTTGCCTACGTGGTTCGGCTGCAAGTTCGAACGAAGTCCATACATTTTATTGTAGAGACTTCCGTATCAGTCGCAGTTGGAAACTCTGGAATCACTTCCAAGGTTCCTTTTCTCTGAACTGATGACGAAGACACTGGTTATCTTGTCGAGTTGCACTGTCCTCGCACTCACCTTTTGCAAGAACTATTCTCTTTAAAAGCATACCGTTTTGTGGCAAAAACCTTTGCCTAGGTATAGTGGTGAGGGAATACCCAATGACTTGGGATAACCTACAAAGTAGCACTTGTCTCATTTGGAATAGGTTTGTAACCTTTTACACAAGCCCCATATTCCAAATGTTAAGAAAAGATATAACATGGTTGGGCGTACCATACCATGGCGTCATTTCAGCAGACCCGATGGAGCTCTTTTCAGTGTAAAAGCCGCAGTCTCTAAAGCATCACTTTAAAAGGGATAATGGCAAATTTATTTATGTCATCTTTGATCTTACCATGTCATAAATGGTTCGATTACATCTTCACGGACTTTCCACAAGCAGTGGTGTTCCGGGAGGTGCAAGTTATGAAACCCCTTTCACAACTCATCAGACATTCGCTAAACTTGTAACTCAAATATTCCTTTCTGCAATCGAATTGTAGAAACATAATTTTCTTGTTACAATAACTTCTATTTCATTTTTTAAAACCTTTCGAATGATTTCAAAAGATCCAGACTTACGTCTCATCAAGCAAATATCCTTATATCTACTTGACTCATTTCTGAAGATAGATAAATCCACTACTTGCAACATTTATTGAACTACACACATCAAAATGTATGATCACCAATAAGTTTGTTGCTCATTCCTTATGGCATGTGAACGGTATTTCAGTCACTTCACTTTTCGGAGGAAAGTTGCAAGTGTCAGATGATTCAAAATAAAACGACTTAAAAATCCATCATAATGGAATTTTCCATGCGGGTTTCTCCAATGTGACCAAATGCAGTGCCACACTTGTGTGGTATTCTTTTAGTCTTATGACATTTAGCGTCAGTGTTATGGATGTATCATATTACCATCAATATTCATAACATACATCCCATCCTGATGGAAGTATGGCCCTTATGTTATTCATAATACTAAACAACAATTGTTCTTCTATGAACAACCCTTTTGCAACAACATTGTGCAATGGGATAGAGTGTATGAAACTCTAAAATGAATTATGAAAGTAAACACAGAGGTAATATATTATTATCAATATTCATGACATACATCTCATTCATAATGAAAGTATGGCCCTTATGTTATTCATAACACCGAACATCAAAAGTTCTCTTATGAATAACCTTTTTGCAAGATACCTTATGCAAAGGGCTAGAGTGTGAAACTCTAAAATGAATTATGAAAATAAATACAGACGGTAATCCACCGATGGAAGGTATAGTAACATTCACTATGTTCCCTGTGCAAACCTAAGCCTCATTCCTGGCTAGTCTTTCAGGCCATAGTAGTTCTTACATCGAGTTGCAACAGAATGCAATCGAGCGGGTATCTTTGTGATTAACTCACAATACCCAAGAATCAGTGATTAACAATTTAATCACAATTCCCAAGAACTATATCTTTGACCAGCCTTCTATACATCAAAAACTTATATGACATTCATACATGAGCTGGATATTCCAGTCTTCTTTCTTTTGCCTTTATACTTCTAACAGTTTAACTTTTAGTATTTCTCCTACTCTCAGAGGAAGCACCCAACTTAAGAGTGGCGTTAGCCCCGGACTTCCTAGGCGTGAAAGTTTTCACTAACACCCTTCGGACACTTCCTTTCTCTTTAAGTTGTTTGTTTTGTTCACCTTTCATCATATGGCAGGCGTTCTTCTGGATCCCTCTTTTATCAGTCTAATGCATAGTAAACTCCTTTACTAATAGTTTGCAAACAAACATTTCTTTGGATATCTCATATCTTTTAGCCTTTGTCTGCCTCTGAAAATGATTTTCAGATTCCATGAATATCACATTACTATCCAAACTTTCGAAGTTCGGATCTCATGGAAGCAAACATATTGCACTTGACTGAAAACGGAATTCTAGTTTTTGGATCGAAGGACGAGAGTCACATGATCCATAGCATTAGCGAGAGAATACCGAAAGTATGCGATAGGACAGAGTCCTTCTCGGCACTCTTGAGGACAATCCTCACATTACGTTACCAACCGTAAAGTTTTAACCAGATATTTAACAGCTATTCAATTTTAACAGGGAAGGTGGAAACGCGAGGCATTCTTCTATAACTATTATGCAAAACACACTTAGACAGTGTTCAAAATTAATTGCACTGAGAATTAAAAGAATTAATTCTAAAGTGCGCTCCCACTCAAATCAATATCTCTCATAATTGATTTTGAGTGATACAAGACCCGCATTTCAATTGCTCGCCATTGGTGTAACACCACTGATGACGAAAATCTCAACCGGTAGGCCAACTTGCCAATCACATCTCTATGTGACTCTTGTTCATCTTTCGATGCGTGTGTTCCGAGCTCATGACGGTCATGCCCGAACATCAAGACAACCAAGTGATCTCGCTGCGAGGTCTCAACTCACCCGCCTCACACTTCTCTAATCGTTCATACCCGTGTGACATGGCGCACCGCGAAAAGATAGGTGCCGTGACGGTGCTACACTTGGGAGAACACTAACTACTTGATATTTTTTGTGAGAGATCACCCTAATAAAAAGAGACTACCACGCAATCAAAAAGGGTGCATCATAAGGGATAAACATCTCAGGCAATTCATAATAGCATGATATGGTATAGCCCTTTCTGACGGAGATGTCTTGTATTTCTTCGTCTCCGGCATTCGCGTCGGTGTTCACCTTCGCGAAGATTGCCACCACCTTGTCGATGCACCAGATAATATTGCTATCTCTATAGCTAATAAAAGAAGTGCATTACTTAAGGTTGACGCGCAGGTCCTTAAAGTGCAATCATATGGCTCCAGCCATCATGCCGAATCATGACAAGCATGTCATGTTAATCAATTTACATTATATAGTCATCTCATACATAATCAAATTAATATGAGCACTGCTATACCACATCACATGCACATGCAAACCCTCCTGCAAAACCAAGTTAGACGCCTATAATCGGTTCAGCAAAAACTTGTTTTACGTGGCTTCTAAGGTTTCGAAACAAACCGAAGCTACCAACGTCCATCATCAAGTATGATAATTCAAGTCGCTAAATTAACTTCGTGGGTTGTATGAAGCACGAGATAATAAAATCTCGAACCCCATACTAAACTTCGCCATACGCATGACCCCCGTGCAGATCATATCTGCATTGCCCTTTTGTCTGCGAAACATCCATCTTTCTTTAACTATGGTGGAACCCAAATAACTGTTAGCACTTCGTTGATCTGTCAATCAGCATACTCAGGAGCAGCATGAAAGGATCGTGGATTGCCAGAACTTTGTGAGATTCCACCATGCCGTTAAGATCAGGATTATGCAAATTCAAGGGAAGCAACAGGAACATCGGGTAACAGATTTCATCTGCTACCCGCACAAATAATTTTCAGTAATAGAACTCATCTACTACCTAATTATATTGTGCAACACCCATACATCTCTATGTATTCTAGATCGCAACCTACATCTACGCATAGCACGGCTCATGATGCCACTGTAGGGGAACGCAGCAGAAAACAAAAAATTTCCGACCTACGCACCAGCCCAGGACCACTATGGAGACGGCATACAAGGTTTGATCATTTCGTTACTGACTCGTAGCGCAGCGGAAGTAGAGTCGATGACGATCGGCAGTGCAGATCCCCGTAGCTAGGATTTACAACTTCCCAACCGCGAGGATGTATACCCTCATCCGCCCCTCGGACAGCCCTTCGGGAGGCAGTCGGACAGTCCCCCGGACGGTGTCGCAGACAGCCCTTCGGGAGGACCTTCGAAACTCGGACGGTCACTCGGACAGCCCTTCGGGAGGACTCACAGAACTCGGACCGTCACTTGGACAGCCCTTCGGGAGGCACTCTCAAAACAGCCCCTCGGGCACAAAGATCGAAACTACGACCTCTCTACAGAGTTGCACACATACGGTGTCATCTATCCGGCAGGGCTTCGCCGTCCAGAACTAGTTCCCACCGGAACCCAGACAGCCTTTCGGCTCTACGAAACTATTTCGCGGGGAGGGAGAGAGAAGCCAGATCATTGCAATGGCACTTGTATGTGAGAAGGAGTGAGTTTTGGGCAGCCCCCTCCACCTCTATTCATAGGAGAAGGAGGGGTGGAGGGGCTGAAATTTCAGCCACATCCATCCATGTCATCTCCAAGATATTTTGGAGCAAAAGCCCAAAAAGGTGGCTTTCCAAAAAGTAACCCAAAAAGCACTTTCACTATTCACGACAACATTTTTCAGCATCCGTTCGAACTGAAAATATTTATGTGGTCTTAGAATATTTCCAGTACCCACTAAAATAATTTTCAATGCGTTCCAGAACAATTCCGGTTTAGTGATTTTCATCTGCGAAAAGCATATGAAGTGGTTCCGGCAGCTCCCGAACATTTCTGGTTTTTCTTCCAGAAAATTCCCAGAAGTTTCCAGAATGATTCTGGCACCCTCCAAGAATTATCAGGCATGTGCCAAAACCAATTTGACTTAACGGTATCCCCTGAAACAACTTTTCAGTTTTACCGGAACTCATCCGGTGACCTCTCTTTTCGGAACTTTTCCGCTGTCTCCGAAAACTTTTTTCGGAAACTTTCTCTCAGACTCCCTGTCTAGTATTCAGCAGATAGATGACCCTTAAGCGTGTGACCCTATAGGTTCGGTGAAGTATAGACATGACATGGAACTCCTTCCGATCAATGATCAACATCGGAGCCGTGGACACCCATATTGACCCCTATACCCACACAAATGAATATTCGAGTGAACCTCCAGTTGCTGTGTGCTATTCCTGTTGCTTCGCGATATGTTACAAATACCCGAGGTGAGACATGTTGGCATTCCCGTGGATCAACAACTTTTCCACTAAGCCAGTTACCTCGTTACCGGTATTGTTCTCTTTTCTCGTTCCCATGTTCTGGCATCCCTGTGATCAAATCACCCTGTGTCTGGCCAGACAATGATGGATACCGTAACACCGAGAGGGCCCAGAGATATCTCTCCATCATCGGAGGAGCAAATCCCAATCTTGAGCTATCAAGTTACTTGACATACTTTCCCATGAACCCGTAAGCCGCCGTAATAGCCATCCAGTTACGGATGACGTTTAACAAACCCCAAAGTTCATGAATCAAGCATGAAGAAACTCGATACTCTCATGGTCTGAGGAATCATGCAAACATTAACCATCTCTGTGTTATTAATCATTAACTTGTGACGAATGTATCTCATAGCATAACATCAATTCGGGTCGATTCAACACAAATGTTCCTCTAACATTTTGCCCTCAAAGGTTGCTGGCATAGACATGCCCATGATCAGGAAAACAGAACCATCATGCAACACTTGAGCTAGTCTTAGAGGCCAGACTAGGAATACTTTTTACCGTTTATTATTCCACACGTGCATATGAGTCTTCCTCCAAGCCTCGTGTTATTGTAGACTCGAGAACCATAGCAGTTATAGCACGGAACATAAACATAATTAAGAACAGGGAGATAATCAATAACATTTATTATTGCCTCTAGGGCATATCTCCTACAGACTCTCTGCTCCACGCCGCACCCGTTGGTAGCCGCGACGGCCGCGGAGACTGCCGGAACCGGGCGGCCCATCGGCAGGGCGAACGGCGGCCATGATGAAAATGGGCACGGCGCTAAGGCCGCGGAGTGGAGGGGAGAGGGCTACGGGGAGGGTTGGGATGGCTAGGGGGAGCTGTGGGGAGGGTTAGAGGGAGAATGGTGTTTCGGCATGCTCGAATTTGAGCGGACAGAGGCCGCGGCCATGGCGACAATGGTGGGTGGGCAGTGGCTCAAGCGAGTGGGTCCGGGAGAGAGCTGGGAGGGAGGAGAGGAGCTTGGTGAGGTCGAGGGAGCTCGGGAACGGCTTAAATAGCCGCGGCGATGATGCCCTCACCGGATGCCACCACGGACATGAGAACGATGCTCTGGCATGACCGCGTATGCATGCGCAAGTGGGTAGGCGTGGATGGCGATGGGAGAGAAGTAGTGGAGTGCCAGAGAATCGGCGAGAAGGAAGAGGACAGCGGCAAAATGATGACGGCCATGGGCATGCGGGGCGGTGTGGCTCACCGGAGAGGAAAGAGGAGGGGGAGAGGGGTCCAAAGGGGGCGCGTGGGCGGAGGAGAGGGAGGGCTACGCGGTGGACATGCCACGGTGGCGAGGCCACAGCGTTTGGGCGGTGCCCAAGGGCCCCGACGTCCAGAGCACGCTTCTGGCACGCCTGACCGCATGGTCACCGCGTGCACTGGCACACGCGAATCATTAGGGTCACCAAAATCGTGTCTAGCGTGTAGTCCTTCCAAAGTACGACCTCTCTGAAGTGATAGATTGAAGAAATCCACTTTTTGCTGATGGGATGCATCAGTCAAAGTTTGCTGTAGCAAACTTGGGCATGAAGATGTGGTAAAAATGAAGGGGATAAGGATAAGCCAGGATGTCACAGGGGTTTAGGGTAGGAAGAACTACAATCCTGTAAAGTATGAAAGGATTTGGACCCAGATTTATCATAGTTGTTTCACAACTGCAAAATCTGGTCCAGAAACTAGATCATGAAGTGGCACTCACATGGATGATTGTATTGAGCTGAAATTTTTTGGAGAATGATTATTTGGTCATATGAAGGCACTGTAAATATTTCATACCATTTGGATAAATAAAAATGGTACTTCCTTCACAATGCTTCCCACTGGACAGAAACTTGGTGGAATTTTGTGGAGAAAATGGCTTGACAAAATAATGTAAATTTTGGCATGCTCAATGGATATAGGGATATTTTGGTGCTGGATTAATTTCAGATTTTATGAAGCAATATAAAATATAGTTGCTTCACAAACTGAAATTATCACTAGAAACCATGATTGGATGGTGTGCTCACATAGATTGTTGGATGGAGATGAAATTTGTTGGAGAGTAATTATTTGATCATATTAATGATCTACCAAAATTTCAACTCATTTGGATTAACCTAGCTAGTACTTCCTGCACAAAGCTTCCCTCTGGACGGAAACTTTGGAAATTTGCTGAGGAAGATTTACTAGGCAAATGAAGCTGAATTTTGGCATGTGGAAATTATTTGGATATGAAAGAGTGCTAAAAAAGTTTGAGAGCAATCAAGAAAATATAAATAGGACTTCCTTCACAAATTGCCATACTGGACAGAATAGGAAATGAATATTCCTGAATTATTTTTGTACTAGGCAAGGATGGATTTTGACATATTTGAGGAAGATATTATCCAAAGAATTTATGAGAATTTTGTGGGAATTTTAGGAAAGACAGAAATATAGGTTGCTTCACAACCTAGAGCAAACAGGGTTATTCCTTTAATAGAAAAAGGAATATTCCCAAGAAATAAAAATTGGGGTTGGGTTAAGATGGAAATGATATGGTCTAGGGATAGATTTGAGAATGACAAGCCACTTGGAAGTGGCAGGGGAGAAGATCTTCCCAGGTTTCAAGACCATAGAGCTACCGAAAAGGAAAATCCAAATAAAATTCAAAGAAATCCAAAAGAAAAAGAAAGGGCCAAAAATTGGGGTGTCACACATCGTCTAAACAAGAAACTAAAATCAAATTCCTACTTAAGGTAGGTACGTAAATAACATTATTCAATCGAAATATGTGGCCGGTGTGTAGCTCCAACGTGAGAGATCCCACAGCTTCAACATCGGCGTCAACTCCGCTCGCTACCTTAAGCTTTCTTGTTCCTCCTTTTATAGTTTGGATCATATCGAATCTCTGCATAGAGTTAGCAATGTGAGTGGTTGCACCTGAATCGATCCACCATGACTTTATAGAAAAATCGACATAAAGAGATTCGTCAACAAAAGGTATTACATCAGTACCTTTTATGTTCATCCATTTCAGAAAGCCTGGGCATTCACTTTGGTACTGTCCCTCCTTTTTGCAGAAGTGACACGCATTATCTTCAGCAGTTGAGCTGCTACGAGGAGAAGAAGAACTGCCGGCTCCTTTACCCTTCAATGGCAGCTTTGGGGCTTCTTTCTTAAATTGCTTTTTCTGAGGCTTAGGAAAACCTTGCCCCTCATGCTTTCTCTTGTTTGAGCCAACATGAAAAACATGGTCTTTCTACCTCATGATCCTCTCTTCCTCCTGGACAATCCTTGCGGTCATCTCAGCGAGTGTCCATTTTTCCTTTAGAGAGTTATAGTTGATCTTGAATTGTTCAAAATCATTTGGAAGGGACTCAAGAATCGTTATTACAAGAAGGCTTTCACTTAAAGAGCATTCCAAAGCTTTAAGTTTGGTGAAAGCGTTCACCAGCCTCAGTATGTGCTGCCTAATAGTCCCGTCAACAGTGCACTTCTGAAGGAGCTTAGTAAAAAGCTAATGAGCGTACACTTTGTCGGAGCCTTTGAATTGCTCCTTCATTTCAGCAAGGAATGCTTTACAGCGTCATTCTTAGGGGAGTACCTCAGCAATGTCCGGTGATATTGTCACATTCATGATAAGAAGCGCAATATGGTTGGACTTGTCCCATTTTTCCAACTTAACATCATATACATTTTTTAGTTCTGCATACACTGTAGCACCAGTGGCAGGTGCTTCAGGTTTTTCTTCCCTCAAGGCGAAATCAAACTCATTACAGCCCAAACATAATAGAACTTGGGACTTCCAACGTGGGAAGTTACTCCCCATAAGTGGTTCGATCGTGTCATATCAGAATGGTGCGGAAGCTGAAAGTATCATAAAAATTCATAAGTAAACTTGCATGATTATAAATTTAAGTTGGCAAATAAAAAAAACATGCCAAGGATTTAATTTCAGCTCCATGTCAAATCACCGTTGGGCAGAAAAAAACATGGAATTAAAATATCATAAGGGATGACTCATAATAATGAAACAACGTTGGTCTGAATTAAAATTAGAGTCATTTCATTCTCAATTTGAACATCAACATTAAAAATGTGAATCATAAATTTTTTATGTCTAAAAAATATTCAACATGCAAAAACACATCATAAATTCTGAATAAAAAATCTCGTTGGTTCAAAATTACTCAGAATAATAGCATGTTTTAATCCATCATTATTGCAGGCAAAATTTCTGGCTAAAACAGTGCAAAAACATAATATATATTAACTTAAAATGCACTGGAAAAGACAGAAAGTGGGCAAAATTTATTTAGGCCCGAAATACCCACGGCAACCCCTAAAAAGGCCCAGCCCAGTAGCTAAAAACGTAAAAAGAAAAAAACCGCTGGGCTAAGACAACCTGGGCCGAACCCGGCCGAGAAAACGGCCCATAAGCGCCCCCAGGCCCGCGCGGAGTCGAGCGTCGCTGCCAGCAGTCCAATGGAATCAGACAGTCCGCGTTGATCGCGGTTGGAACAAAAACGCTGGCCGAGCCAAAACCCTAGCTCATTTCCACCTTTCTCCCTCGATTTTCATGGTCCCGAGCTGAGGGGCGACGCCGGCGGCGGCGCGCCGCTCCCCTTCTACCATGGCAGCGCGGTGGCTTTGCTCGCTGGAGTAGCGTGCCATGGACAAAGTCCGGCGCGCTCCTCCGTCAAGCATGGCTGCCGGCGCGGCATTCGTTTGGGAAGGCGAGGATGGGAGATCTGCGCCGTGTGGTTTCATTACGTGGTGACGGCGGCGAGCGCGACCAGCAGGTCGAGCGGGTGTTCATCCATGAGCACGGCAACGGCGTTTCAAGCATCGCTCCGGTGGGAGGCGACGGTGTCGCGGCGTCTTCGCCGTCCCACCTTGGTGGACGCAGTGCGGGCCCCGAAGGGGAAAAGGCAGCTACACGGCACATTAGATGAGCTTCTATCTTATTCTTCACCAATTCGTGTTCGTGTTGAGCAAAATTCCTAATTTGAAAATTAGGGTTCATCCGAATTGGGGAAAAAATTCTAGGGTTTCTTAAAACATGTTCTACAGATGCCCCTTTCTTCTAATTGCTAGCAACAGTGTGATGAATCAAATTAAATTAACCAGAACATAATTGTGAGCAAAGATTCTTAACTTAGACTAATTAAAATTGATTCACATAATTAACACTACCTAATTTGGAGCAATTAGAATAGTGCATGATGATTAACGGAGGGTAACTAAGATGAATGTCAAATAGTAACATGCATATAGGGCTAACCAGAGGCTTAGATCCAATCTGAAAACATGAATCCCTAATCATGCAATTTGATCTACTGATCAAATTAGGGTTCTAGTACAATCAGGTAGGCGACTGATACCATTGTTAGACTATTTGCATCACTAGGATGCCATTAACATGATCTGAGTGCATATAGAACACCTAAAACGAAAAGAGAGAAGGTTTAGGGATCCTTTACTTGTCATAGAAGTTGACATGATCACATGCTCGGTGCAGGCGAGATGGAGGGATGATGTAGTCGAAGTAGACGATCTCCTCGACGTCCTGATTCCTTCAGGGCGCCACCGGCACTGTCCAGAGATGGCGGCGGCGGCTGGGTTAGGTCTTCCCGTCACTGCAGCGCTCCCCCTGATCGGATGGGGTGAGAGAATATCGGGAGGAGAGTAAAACCATACGAGAATTATGATCGCGTAGGTCAGCCAGCTCTCTCCCGTATCCGTTTTATATGGCGCTGGCGACAGGGGACCTAAGCCATTAGTTGGTTCGGGTGCCCTCGATCAGGGCGCATCAATTAGGATAGATGTGCACATACGTTGGTGCGTGGCCCCTCCCTGTAACGTTATTCTTTGCCTTTTTTCTGTTAGGCAATTAGATTTAACTGGCCTGTTTAGCCATCACATCAAACCAATAGTTGTTATTATCTCTAAGCATAAAAACGTTGTAGTTAGCATACACTCTGAACTGAAGCTTGCAAAACCAAACGCCTTTTTTTTCTTCAAGCCTGAACTGAATCAACTGCTCATGTCTCTGAAGCAGCTGAACCTGAAGACAAAGAGGGCAGGTCTTATAAGTCAGATGAAAGAAAACACAGAGTTCTAATAAGTGTATAATAAAGAGTGATGATGATTTGAAATTATTCCTTACAGTTCCCCAGACATAGCAGTATCTAACATACTGTACTGCAATTGAACTCTCACTAGTAAGACGGCTCATTAAGCTGAATGCCAAATCTCACAAGTAAGTGGCTGTGAACTGAGTCTTGCATGTCCAAACCCTCCTTGCTTGAAGCCTGTCAAAAAGAATAGAATGCTCGATAGGGTGCCAAGAAATTAACTGCACGAATCAGAAGAAATCACCTCTACAACTGCTCTAGGTCAGAAAATGGGGAGACTGGATGCGAACAGAAGCACTCACTAATTGGGGGCTTAGGGATGCATGTGGCCTGGGCAGAGAGCTAGAAGAGGAGGCGGGAGTCGCATCCGCCGCCGCCGGTGGTCCTCTTCTTCTTCTTCTCTGTTGTGTGGCGGACGGCGATGGCCTTGTTTGCCACATTGATTAGTTATTAATGCCGTGGATCAGATGCAGGCATTGTCGGCGGAGGAAGGGGGGACCGGGTGGAAGCAAAAGTCAGTATGTGGGCCTCCATCCACACCTAGCCCCAATAATAAGCCCAAATAGAAGCCACAAATAGTAATAATATGTGTCGCTTCTAGCGAGCACTAAGCCCCTACGCCCTTCATACATGGGCCTGGCCTAACGAGCAACAGCAAGGCGCTACACCCAGCGATCGAGCACACTCTTTTTTTTAGATTTTTTTCACTTCATTTTTTTATTTCGATCGGTTTTATTTTAACTTAAAAGAATACATGAATTTGAAAAAAAAATTGTTCTTGAATTTAAAAAATGTTCACAAAATTTAAAACATTCATGAATTAGAAAATGTTCATAAATTTAAAAAAATATTCAAAAAATGCGGAAAATGTAAAAATAGAAGAAAAAAATCAAACAGGAAAAGGAAAAAAATCAAAAGAAAACCAGAAAAACAGTGGAAAAAAAAGAAAAAACTAGACGGAACCTTCCCAAAACCAGGCAGAAGGTTCCTGAAACCGCTCCCAGCTTGTAGGTGGAAGCTTTCGAAAAGCGCACAGCGCCCCTGCTAAATGGGCCAGGCCATGTGTGCGCTAGCTGTGCGTTCGCTATAGGCGAGCACTATATATATTGCACGGAATGAGAAATACATAGCAGTCGTGCTACCCGCGAGAGCTATATCTCGCATTAAGAGAGACGGACGAATCTCTTGCGTCGAGCGCTACAGTATTGGGCCGGCCAACTAGCGCATTTTTTGGGGAAAAATAGAGACTAAAAATTTGTTCGCGCGAGGGATCCATCCTGGATCTCCTCGTTGCGAGGCAACAGTGCTAGCCAATGTGCCAGCATTGAGTTGTTGTCTACTAGATAGGACGCGACCTACTAGCAGGAAAAAAAACCGTTTTTATACTGGTTCGTTATTTTTCCTGTTTCTAATGGTTTTTTTCTTTATTCTTATTTGGTTTTCTCTGGTTTTTTATTTCCCCCCTGTTTTTATTGGGTTTTCTAATTTTGTTCTCCATTTTTTTTGTTTTTCTTTGTTTCTTTCATTGTTTTTATCTTTTTTTCTTTTCTTACTCATTTTCCTTCTTTCATTCTTCGGTTATTTTTTATTTCTTGGTTTTCACTGCTTTTTTTTGATTTTCTTTTGTTTCTTTTCTTTGTTCTTCTATGGTTTTTGTTTTGTTTTCACTCTTTTTTCATTCTTTCTGCATTTGTTTCTTCGGTTTTGTTTTTCATTTCTTTTCCCTTTGGTTTATTTTGGTTCTTTTTCGGTTTCATTTTTTTGGTTCTCTTTGTTTCTTTTGATTTTCATTCTACATTTTTTTTATATGTCAACAACATTTATCTAATAAATGTTCAGCATTTTTTTCAATACAAATTTAATATTTTTATAATGCATGGTCAACATTTATTATACATATTTTTAACATTTTTCAAATGCTTAATTAACATTTTTCAAATACAAGATTAACATTTTTTTAATACATGGTCAACATTTTTTCTATACACACTTTTAAACTTTTTCAAATGCTTGATTAACATTTTTCAAATACAAGATTAACATTTTCTAATACATGGTCAAAACTTTTTTTTTCTATGCAGATTTAACATTTTCTAAATGCAATATTAACATTTTTTGAACACATGGTCAATATTTCTTCTGTACACATTTAACATTTTCAAATTGTTTGCTTAACATTTTTTAAATACTTGCTCAACATTATTTCAAATTCTTTATTAAATTTTTTTTATACATGATCAAAAAAATTCATCATTTTTTAATACATTGTTAACATTTTTACTCTACACATTTAACATTTTTCAATTGCTTGATCAACTTTTTTCTAAATACTTGTTCAACATTTTTTCAAATGCTTCATTAACATTTTCATTTACACGATCAAAAAATTTCATCGCTTTTTTAATACATGGTCAACATTTTTTCTGTACACATTTACATTTTTCAAATGCTTGATCAACATTTTTTCAAAAACTTGTTAAAAAAATTCAAATTCCTGATTAAACATTCTAAATACATGATCAAAAAAATTATACATATTTTTTTATACATTTTTATATACGTGATAAACATTTTCTCTATACACATTTAACGTTTTTCAAATGCTTTGTCAACATTTTTTAAATGTTTTTTGTAGAGTATTTTTTGTAATATATATATTTAAAATATTTTAAAGTATAAAAAAATAAAAAATAAAGCAAAAAACAAAAATAAAAAAGTAAAAAAATAGAAAAAGGAAGATGTGGCCTCCCGCGCTCCTGGGCCGACCCATCTCGGTCGCCCCTTCAGCGAGGGTTCGCTACTGCTCGCTGAACGCGAGACATATCTGCGCCCTGTGCTACCTACCTCGCCAAAGGCGTAGTCAGGCACCAAACTGCCCGTGCCGTGGCCCGGTTCATGACGTCGGATTCCTTAGTTGACTATACACTACTAGGAAAACCCTATAGGTAGCTACCTAATAGCAGCGCTGGGTAAAGAGGCCGTGCTGCTGGTAAATAGCAATAGCGCGGGTTAAAACACCGCGCTGCAGGTAAGCTATAGTTGTAGCACGGCCTCCCTTAACCCACGCTACTGCTAAGCGGTCCCCACAGTGCCCCCCCGGGACAGGCCACAGCAGCAGCGTTGGGTCCAAAACCCGCGCTACAGCTAATAGGATAGTAGCAGCGCGAGCCCTAGGCCCGGCGCTGCTGCTATGGTTACAAGGGGAAAGTTGGTGGGCCCCACTTAGTAGCAGCGCGGCCCGCCTGCCCCGCGCTCCAACTAAGCCCAGCACCTCTTATCCCTCCTCTCTACCGCCGCCGCTCGTCCTCCCACCGCCGCCGTCGCCCCCCTCCTCCCTCCTCCCTCCTTCCTCCGCTTCCCCCCCTCCTCCCTCCTCCCTCCTTCCTCCGCTTCCTCCCTCCTCCCTCCTTC